>VDFB02047230.1:573594451-573918608 GCA_007258455.2 Sequoia sempervirens
AAGCGCAAGGGGAGAGGATACGTACTCAAAAGACAATCACACAAAATCAAACACTTGTTCGTTTTAAGCACCAAATGAAATATGAAGATTGTTTGTTCAATTTTTAACCCAAAACGAAATCTAGAAAGTGTGTCCTAAGGTTCGTTTTAAGTCCTTTGCAATGAAAAACAATTTGTTCGTTTTAGCCCCAATTGAAAACTAATGTTCTAAAACGAAAAGGAAAACAATTTCGTGTAGTGTTGATTAAACACTTAAAGTGTTAAAAAAACACATTGTGTTTTCAAAAAAGGATTTCCCTCCTTTCGTGAAGTAGTATTGATTAAACATTGAAAGTGTTAAAAAACACATTGTGTTTTCAAACAAAAATCCTCCTTTCGTTTTCGTTTGATAGCCTTCCCTTTCGCCTTGCACCTTTTCGCCTTCGTTTGCTTTTGTACCTTTGTCGTTCGTTGTACCTTTCGCTTTTCCTTTGTTCGCTTTTGTACCTATTTAAAATAGAAAAAACAAAGAAGGATGTAAGTATGTGAGGATTTGCTTGGTTAATATTTAGTTTGCATTTAATGATTTGAAAAATGAAGCAAAGATTTGCAATAATTAAAGTGAGATTTTCAAATCCCCTCTACTTAGCCTGCAAAAAAGTTATAAACATACAACACTTTAGCTGGAAAATCTTTGTAATATCAATAAAAAGTATGGCAGCTTGCAACAAATATTTCTATATTGAGTGTTTGATAAATGCATTAGTGACACAAGGTAACTTCAAATCCACTCTTCCAGTCGAGATATGCTTGAACAATCCTTTATCCACGTTTGCTCTTTATTAGAGTATTTGCAGTTGAGATCTTTCTAATTCTAATTAACCATGCCAAGATCTGACAGTTTTACTCACATGTGGAATAAAGTCAAAATATAATAGAATTAGAATAGAATAAAATCTAACAGCTTGAACACACGGTGTAGCTTGCTTTGTTCATCATAACTTGGTGGCAACTAGCTAGCATCTGTATTGAATCAGTACGTGGTAAAAAATTCAAATGTAAGACGCAACCATAAATGTTTACAGAAGAAGTAGACTTTCAAACCAGCGTATTTGACAAGCTGCCGACCATGCAACAGTGCAGAAAAGAAAGCCTTTTAAAGCGATGCAATTGGCAGGTGAAAAAGACTTTAGAAACTTTCAAGAGAGTGCAACCTGCAAAAGCATAGACAAGACGCATGAACTGTGAATAGACAAGGCGTGGGAACTGTTTGAGAGAGTAGCTGCAATCTCCTAAAAGGTTAATGACTCCCTTAAGAGTTCTAAAGAATCTGGGCTGCAATGATAGCGATTTTTTGTGAACGACAGTAAGGTACACACAACGCATTCAATAGGTATGATAAAGACAAGGCACACGAAATTACTGGCAGAAGATAAGAAGTCAGATCTTTAATGCCAATAACTAACAACCACTTCCAGCGCACCTGTTTTCATGAGCAAATCCGCCACCTACTACTTAAAGCGAACTGGCTGAGGGGAAATACCAGGAACTGCAAAGTCTCAATGGATGTGACATAATGCGGCCCTAACTATTCAAACATTTTTCCTGCAGCCACCACGCTGTCTCAAGAAGGCACGTTTATTTACCCACCTTATGTGCTTGCTAAGAAGTCTCTCTTCTTGGCGCAGTCAGTCGCTTTCAACTATAGATTTGTGCGCCCCTATATGACATTCTAGCATAAAAGATACCATCCATAAGCATTTAAATCTTAGACATACATGCAGTTGCATAGACATCATATTGATCATTTATTTTCCTGACGCTTCCTGCACAAAAAGACGTCCATCTTACTATTACCATGCTGAAAAACAAAATGCTTATTTTATATACTTGCTTCCTGCAGACATCAAGTCTTTTTTTTTTTTTTTTTTTAAGTCAATGTATTTGATAAGTGCGACCACTCAAAGAGACTTTAAAGCTAAATGAAATTGGCAGGCGTAAAACTATATTCCGTGGAGGCGTATGATGATTTAGAAATGACTGAAAGGATGTATATTAGTATTGTGTTTTCAATAAGGAAATGAAAGGAACTCTTTTGTTTTCCTTCAGACAGTCAGAGATGATCATGTGAAACGGGAGTGCTGATGAGGGTGGAAATTCAGATATGAGAATACTTGAATCTGTAAAAGACTTTGACGTGATTTTTTTTTTAAATACATCTTCTCCGACACACAAATAAACCATTCAGACATTTGTATAAGTTTAAAACATAACTTGATAGATTCAATAAGTAGTACTGTTTCATGGAACAGCTTAGAAAGGTTTCCATTTCCTTTCAAAAGACAGTGAATGCAGCTTGAAGAAAAGCTATGAAAGATACACTGTTAGCTCAGAAAAAAGTTCTACTAGCATCCCACAAGTCGTAAAGATTCTAAAGCAATTTCCAAGAATTTTGTTTTCTGTATACCTAATGATTTTTTATTGCAGCAAAGTAACGTAGAGAAGTGATATGCAAATGCAGAAGTGGCTCAACAACATACAGAAATTGCCTAAGAGATCTTGAAAACCAATTTCACTGCAGAATATAAGCACTATATATCCCTATCAAGCCTGTTAGAAACATTAGTATGCAAAAGAAATTTGACTTTTAACCAATGCCCTCCTTCTAGCGCCAAATGTAGGCATCCATTAAAATATGCAAAAAACTAAACTCATATAGGGGTTAGTGTTATGCAAACTCTATTAAAATGCCTCTATGAAATACCTTAGGAATATTTCCAAATGCAACAAATGATACTAGAAAGACCAAAGCATTATGAAAACAAAACCAAATTACCTATTCCATAGTTGGATTGGTGTCACATGTGCTAGTGACCCTTTCCCAATCCTTGATAAAAGCTCAAATTGTGTAAATGCAAATGGAGATGGTGGAGTGATGATGAACAAGATCGAATCTCAAATGAAGAGAGTAACCTTGCAATAGATTGTGAAGGATTTGCTTGAGGATGATGCACCTATTTAAAGATTTTCAAAATGCCAAGTGTTGAAGAGGGACCAATGTGGGATCAAAAACAAGCCAATGAGTTGAGGACACTTGTCATCATGTAATTAGTTGATGTATATGCAAGATTTGGGAAGAGTGCCCAAGAGGGGGAATTTTGAATTCAAATTTGCAATAAATTTAGAGAGGGGGACAAGAAAGAAGAGCAATAAATGCCCTGTTTGACTTGTCATGTTGAAGAAAATGAGATTTTAATAAATCAATAATGATTTATTGTGCAAGTGGCTAGGTTTAGATAATGCAAGTGGGATGTGATTAGTATTGGATTAGGATTAGATGATGATCATGCTAATTAATGCTGATTAGATTATTTTGACTTTTTGGACTTTGATAATTGATTTATTTAAATCAGAAAATGATGGAAAATGTATGATTTGGATTTGATTTAAATAAAGTCCTGATTTATTGGATGAATGGAATATGATTATGCATGATGTAAATTTGACATGTCTACACCTGATTATATAGGCAAGAAGTAAAACCTAATATGCATGAGATGTTGCCAAGTGTTATAATCTAACAACATGTGACAACATGTGAACCATATGTAGATGATCATTAAATTATGAGATAGGTTCTAGAAGGAATCTTTTCCCACAAACTAGGAAGGGAATATTATCCCATTTATTAAATGATGCAACCTAGGACTAAATGATTTATGACCTAAGTTAACTTATGCTAGTGTAATAATTAATTAATTAATTACATTAACACCCCCCATAAGCTCAACTTAGGGAGGAAAATGCAATGATTATGCAAGATGATGATTGGTCCCAGCTTCAAGGCCATGTTAGATACCCATGTACATGAAGATGTAGAAAATCTCCCACAACCAAAGAAAAGGGGAAAACCCAGTGGGAACAAAACCCCTTTCCAAAAAGGAGATAAAAAGCAAGAAATATGGAAGAGTGATGTTTGGAGGACTCTACATAATCCCCCCAAGGACTACAACCATCACATATATACAAAAAGATCAAAAATATGTGGACTAGATAGCCCCCCCATAAAGGAGAGTAGTCCCCTCTAAAATGTCCTCAAGACCAGTGTGAAACTGAGTAGCCAAGTCAAATAGACCTGAAGAGAACCCATCCATGTACCACAAGTCTAAAGAAGTGAAAGTATCCATCCCTGCTGAAGCAAATCTCAACTGAGAGGTGTCTAAGGAAGAAGATGGTGCCATGCAAAGAGCCAAGTCAATCCAGCCTCCACAACCCTGGCGAGGAGGAGGGGATTATGTGCTTCCTACCCTTGAATCTAGAGAGTTAGGAACAGGAGGATCTTGATCCCAAAATTTGGTGAACTTGTATACCTTGGAATGATGATCTGCTTGACCATAGGCAACAAGGACATCAAACCTATCTCTGATGATAGAAAGTTCTAAAGTGAACTCAATTTTCAATCCCTCCTGAGCAAGTTGATAAATAGACAACAAATTATGAGCAATCTGAGGAATGTAGAAAAAATCTTCCAACCTCCTTCCATCAAGATCAACATCACAGATACTAGCAGCATAGACAATATCTGCATTTTTTGTGAACATTCGATCAAAGTCAGCAGCCTTAGAGTATCCCACAAAATATATTGTTGAGAAGAAGTGACATGTTGGGAAGCACCGAAGTCAAGTACCCATCCATCTCTATTATCAACCAAGGTAGTTATCAAAGAATTTCCCTGTTCCAAGATTGTCAGCAAAAGCAATGCCATCAATGCCAGCAATACCTGATGATGACTCTTTATGAGAGGGGGAGTGAGGAGATTTGACTATAGTAGGTGGGAGAGTGATATTGTGATCTCTAAGTATTTTTCGAAGCTCATGTATCTCTCTCTTGAAACAGGTATCCTCAATGTGACCAAGCCCATTGCAGAAGTTACACTTGGGCCTCTCCCTCTTTGGCTTGTCTTCCTTAGGCTGAAAAGATGATTCAAAAGAAGCTCTTTTCTTTGATTTCCCCTTATGCTTACCCCTTCCTTTTGATGGTCCTACCACCAATGCATGTGAATTTGTGGATGTATCATCTTGATTGAGCTTGGACTACTCTCTAGTTAGCCTTTCACAAAAAGTCTCAAATGATGGCATAACGAAGCTATTACCAAGACCATCCATGGTGGAATAGAAAGATGTAGCAAAATAGGAAAAGGAACCTCTCAACTTAGATAAAATCATGAAGATGCACTCTTTGTTAGACTTATCTTTGCCACAACCTGAAAGTTGAGTTTGTAAAGACTTAAACCTGACCAGGTAGTCTTCAATGGAAGGAAATTGATCAACAACAAGTGAGGAAAGTTCAACCTCCAATTGCAAAGCTTGAACATCACTAACAAAACAAAAAGATCCTTGAGCTTGTCCCAAACCTCCTTGGGAGTCTGACACCCCTCAATATGGAAGAATAAAGAGGTAGATACATGTAGAGCAATGAGCCCCATTGCCTCTTCACACTTAGTCTGATGCTGGAATTTCTCATATTCTCTGGTGAGATGAGGCTGATTCTCATTCAAGGTGGACCAAAATCCCTTAGACCAAAGAAGTCTCTGCATACTGACCTTCCATGTGTGATAGTTGAGGAGTAAGAATCTCAAATCCTGTTTCAGCCATTGGAGAAGAACAACAATCTAAGACAAATATTTTTGACAAAAAAATATTTAATGCAGATATTTGATGAACTACCACCTGAAGTGAAGCTTCTGAAACAAATTGAAAAGCTAGAAAGCACCTCTAAACCCTAAAAATTAGGGTTTCCACTTCAACTGAGAATAAAATATGATAGGAGCAAAATTTGGAAAAATAGAGCACACCTCTAGAAAGTAGATAGAAATACCTTTCCAATGATATATCATTTGTGAATTTTTGATATGGTATGCAGAAGTTATGCGTCCTTGAAGAATTATGCCTGATTGGTGATGCACTGGCTAACAAGGTGCAAAAAATAAGCACTTGGAGGCTGAAAAATCTGGGGCCCTTGGTCGTTGATATGACCTCGGGCAGCATTCATAGTTTTAAAAAAAAAACACCACCCCGCGGGCGACGTCGGAGCAGCGGTCTGGTGGCAGGAGGTGGTGGCCCCGGCTGGTGGAGGATACATGGCTTGGAGGTCGGTGGAGCCCACAGTTCTGATGGGATCGGGGACTGTGCGACAGGGGCTTTGGCGGTAGGCGGTGCCAGAGACTTCGATGGCGAACAGAGGGCTCGATGGGTGATGGCCAGAGATCGATAGCCGACGGTGAATGGGCCGTCGCCGGTGGCCATGAATAAACTCCGGGAAACGGACGACAAGCGGTCAAAATCTGGTGATGATGCAGAATGACGCAAGGTAATGGAGCCGACAGATCTGAGGAGGTTGGTAAATGCCGATAGAGAATTTTTTGAATATTGCAATAAATTTGCAATTCAAAAAATAAAATAAAACACTGAAATTTGAATGTTGACTAGAGAAAATAACTATAGCCTGTAAAAAAATATTTTTGCCGACGAAGTAATATAATTGCAGGTCGAACTTTGTAGATTGAAATTTATGCAAGAACTATAGAAAAATTTGCCTAATAATAGCCAGAATTTTTTTTTTATTTTTCTAAAAAAAAATTTCCTTGATGGAGGACTGAGAGGGAAGATTTTTTTCTGCAAACATGTACGGATTTGTAAAAAAAATGCAAACCCTAGATTGTATCTCAGAGGCTCCTGGTTGAATTTACTCTAATTTTGGCAAATGAACAGACAATCTATGGATTTTGAGGCCTTTTGGATGCAATGGAGAGGTCGGAGAGAGCCTGATCTGCACCAGAAATCAGCATGGTTCCGGAGTAGAACCAACTAGCATGCAACATAAAACTCCAAGCCTACAAGAATCTTGCACTCCAACTACCTGGATCAAGGGTTGATGTTTCAATGGACTAGCTCTGATACCATGTTGATATTAATGGATGCATAGCCCCTGAAGCTCTGAAATCTTCAATGAAGGACTTTAGCCATGAAAGATAATCAACCACAAAGAGAAGTGTTGCAACAATGGAATGTTGATTAAAGATTCTATTGATATGATGAAAATGATATATTACAAATGAACAAGATGCCAATTCGCTGCAAGCTAGTTAACATCCGTGAAATTGCGGGCTTGTGACATGTGGCTAGTGGGCCCAGCATGTTGAACACGCGGGAAAGTTTTTTTTAAAAAAAGGCTTTCACTCTTTCTTTAAAGAAATTTTTTTCCAAAGTTCCCCCAATAAAGTTAAAGGCATAATATTTTAAAGGGATAAAGTTCTTCGTGGGGAAAATTTAAATGGTGGGTCCCATAAAGATTTTAAAGCTTTCATTTTACTTAATGAATAAAGCTTTTAAATATGTAGTGAAGCTGATATGCACCATGGGTAAATTTTAATTTTCCCAAGTTATAAAGTGAATTGAATTTAACATTCACTTTGTGATTAAATGTCACATGCTGGAGAATATTTCAGATGAAATAAATGATATGGGTAAAGTGTTTTTGACTTGATAAGTATTTCATTCGAAATATTTAAGTCGAGGATTTTCAATGTGACAGATGCACGTATGCTGGAGATAAATGGGAGAAGGGATATTAAAGTTGTGAGGCTTTAATATATAAAAATGAAAGTATAATCTGTAGCAAACAAAGAAAAGAGCTGAAATAGAATTTTTCATGGGCACAAGGAGATGAAATAGAATTTTTCACGGGCACAAGGAGAATTTTCACGCAGTTGCTAAATGGAATGGAATTCCATCACATGCGCTAATTTTTTGTTGCAGGACAATTAACAGCAAGGGAAAATGAAGAGGCAAATTCAGTTATAGAGAGAGGAGAGATGTTTTGATCAACTTCTTGATCGATGGTGGATTGAGTTTCTGGATGGTATCTATGGATCAAATTGATCTTAGGGCTTTTCTTGTTTCACTTTTATTCTCTTCTTCTCTCAATTGTAAGAGAGAAGAAGGTTGGGATTCCAATTTATGAAAGCTCTACAAGTTAGGCAAAAGCTCTGGGTAGAACTGTAATGCTAGGATGATTGTAATTGAGTCATTAATCTGAGAGTGTGTGTTCTGAATTGTGCTTTCATGTTTATTTTAGTTGATAATTGTCTCCATTTTTGCAATGTATTACTCCTTGGATTCAATAATAAGATTATCTGAGTCTTTTCATGCAAATTTTCCGCATTAGAGTGATATATGTTGTTGCCTTCTATTCTGAGAATAATGTAATTGCTTTAATGAAGCACAAGTTAAATTTATTTATTGACTTTTGTTCAAAGGATAGTGTAACTGCTTCAACACATGTGACATGAGTACTATGTTTTAGATGGATTTATAAGAAGAGTTATCAGATAAAACTTCAGTGGTCTGGTTGTCATAATGTGATAACATTTGCAAGGATTTTCATAATATGTTCAACACTGTAGGATGAATGTTGGTGATATGACTCCATAGCCCATTTTTATGGCACTCGTCAAGTGTTATACTTCTGTTGATTTCAGCTTGGTCCCAAATCTTCAAAATTAAAAATCATTTTAAATCCTTAGGTGTTGTTATCTCATGCTCCAAATAGTTGATATTACTGATGAACAACCAATTCTATTTAGTATTGTCCTATTATGTTGAGCTATTAAATGAGATTATCTGTTGTTGTTAAGGGATCACCCTCCTGGGTCTAGCAGAGCCCGAAGTGTAGGAGGCTTTTTAAAGTCCTCATCAGTTGGTCTAGGTCCTTTGAGCTTCCCTTGATTGGAATTGGCAATTCCATAGGTACATTAGAAGATAAACCTGGTTGCAGTAAAAAGACAAACCAATAAAATGGCGACTCTGCTAGGGAGAAATTGAGAAAATTCTAACTAAAGAATCTAGAAATAGAGTCATATTATTTTTTTCCATTTTGAATTTAGTTCAAATCTTGAAGGATCTATATCCTAGAGAAAGATAATTGTTGCAGTGAACTTGATTAATTTCAAGATCTGTGGTGCTCTACTAGTGAAAGGAATTCGGAAATAAATTTACATGTGAAAGGACTTCCTGTTGTTTGAAGTTCAATCCTCTAGAAGAGAGGTGGTGACTCTGTCAAGAAGAACCTAATGAAGAGGTGATTATAGTTCCAAATCTACAATATTTCCCAAAAATTTGCAGCAGTGGCAATGTTTCCAGGTATTCTTCACATATTTTAACTCCTTAGAAAGAAATTTTGGTTCCCTATTTAGTGATTTAGCACTACTAGAGGGAAAGAATAGTGAAATTAAGATTGCACACTTCCATTTGCTGGATCTGTTGAATGTAATTGCAGTTCCATTGAAATAATTTTGTCTAGTGCTCAAATCTTTGCTAATTTGGATGGTTAAAATGTATTTTTGCATCTTAAGGACTTCCATCCATTTGTATTGTCATACATTTCAAGTCCAGGTTGTCATTATTTCATTAATTGTCATTGTAATCCTTCATATGGTCATGATTGTAATTATGCATAATTAGAGAGCCTTGAATTGTAATACCCATGGATCATCAAGGTAAAGTAGCCATACCTGTAAAGACCTTGATTCATCTTGTTAAGAAATGTCAAAAGTATAATGATTTTCAAGCATCTAATACCCCAAAGTATAAGAACCCAAGGGTTAATAAGCCTAGGTTCAGTCTTGAAAGAAGGCCTAAAGAGATGGGTGAAAGACACCAGATGACTCCACAAGCCCGATTAAGAGACCATCAAACTATCTCTACTTGTCAAGTTGTTGCACCTTATGTCAATTCCTTTGATCCATTGTATGCTTAGTTAGATTTATCATGGCTTGATTACAAAATTCAAAGTATGCCTACTCAAGTCTACAAGAAGATGCCTAGATTTGATGGATATAATGTTTGTCAAGGAAATGCACATGTCAAAAGTTTTTCCAGCTTCATGGAGAAACACTCATTTGAATATTAGGATATGCGGATGATATTCTTTGTTAGATCCCTTGAAGCAAGAGCTCGGGATTGGTATTTGAGTTTTCCCGAGAAATCATTTCCTTGCTAGGATGAATTAGTGTATGCTTATAGAAAAGAGTTTGCAAGAGATCCCTATGACCTTCTCATAAGGTTAAAGCAGATCATGAAACAAGATGAAGAGTCAAGTGCTGATTTCAGTCATAGATTTATAGCTGCCTTGTCATTAATCCCAGACAATTTCAGACCTAACACTTCATATTGTATTCATATGTATTTTCACGCTTATGAAAAAGGATCTAGTGCATTGTTAAAAGAGTTTGAAATTTTGAGTATGCAGATGGATTACACAGTCTAGGACAATTTGGATAAGTAGCGGAATGAATATATACAAAGCTTGTAGTCTTCAATTGTCAGTAAACATGCTGATCAAATCACCACTATGTGAATGTGAATGATCAGCGATCTTCAAACAAGTGTATAGTTGAGAAGGTAGAAGATGAAACAAATGCATCATCATATGATGAGAAAGTTGTTAATGAACAACTTACAGAAGAAGTATACCAAACTAAGAACTAGAAACTGAGTCTTCTGAGCCATGAACATGATGAAGGATATCAGTTGGACTTATTCTTTGAAGAAGAGAAATGTAGTCAACAATGTTGTAATATAGTTGACCATGTCGATATTACAAGGGTTGAATGTAGCTTTGGTATAAATCTCCATGATGAGACATTTGAATTTGTGACTTAGGGAATTCTCTTGAGAACATCAGTTTACCAACTGCATGTGACAGAGTATGTGATGAATTTCGGTTTGAAAGATCAACTACAAGCAATTGCAATGAGGAAACCATTTATGGTTTTCAGTTTGATAGAGAAGATGTTTATGCATACCCTCAAGAGGATGAAAATGACAAACTCAATGAGGACATCCAATCCAATGTTGAAGTACAAAGAGATGTGGATTGTTTGTGTGATAGCCTAGTGGTAAGGATGGACAAGTGGATGGTTTGTTCTCTATGATAGATTGTGACCATTTTCTTGACAATGTTGTTAACAATTCAATCTCCTTTGATTGGGGAGACCCTATTTATGATCAACCCATTGATTTTTCTGACTTTGATGATGATGATGTTTTGGCATACCCTAATTTGCAATCTGGTAATGTATCCAATTCAAGTGAAGATCAAGAAGAGGAAATAGTTGAAGGAATAGATTGGAACCGGGATCTATTAAGTTGTGAACAAATCTCAGATCTATTGACCACTGAATATGCATCTTTTGTCTTTGGCAATGATGATGATCTTCATGGTGTAAGGTATGATGCAAGTGAGTCTGGTTCTCCTTCAAATTATGAACCAGCTGATCATGATGATGATAATGCAGATGAAGACAAGCAACCATTTGATGGTAATAATGCATTATATGATTGCAATGATGCAATGTATGATGATTATGAAAGTGAGCATGCTAATGTAAACTCAAGGATCTGTTTTCATGAGTTCGAAGTAGTAGATGACTATGAGGATTGTGCATCTAATGAGCCAAGTTTTGAAAACTTTGATGCAGATTTAAACAAGTATTTTTTTATTTTATTTGAATGAGCCTAGCCATGAGTCTTTTCATGTGCATGTAGAGGTTGATTTCGATGAGAAATCAGATTATGATTCTGAACTAGAATTGCTTATTGTTGAGAATGCTTGTGATATTGTAAAGGTTGATACCTTATGTTTAGAAGATGACTGTATGACTACAGATGATGATGAGTTAGAAATTTTTGATGACTCTCACTACCAGCATGATAAAGAACAAATACAAAGTGTGATAATGCATGAGTGTATTTCTTTCAATACACTTGATGATAGTTTGCATGATGAGCTAGATCTTCTTGCAAGTTCTTTTGATGGTATAAATTTTGATGTGAAAACTAATGATCAGATTGAGCATAATAGTTCCAGCCATGTAGCAGATTGTGAGTGCTATTTTTTTCAACTGGAAGAAGTTTTCTTAGAATGTGGCAATGTGCAGAACATTGAAGAAGGTTGTTTTCAACCTAAGAATGATTTGTATGATGAATTTGATAAGTTCTTTCCACATGATTATCAGCATTTGGAAAGTATGTCTGACTTTCAAATGCATAGTGACTATGAACATGTTGATGATGTTATGTATGATGGCCTATTAGGAGGTACCAACATGTTCAATCAAGCAGATGGTTGTGATCAAATTGTGCTTTCATATGGTCTTGATCCCCATTTCCAAATCTTGCCACTTTCTACAAAATCAAAGAATGAAGAGAGTGGCAATGATGAGACCTATTTGATTTGGTTGCCAACTGATGACAACCTTAAACATGAAGTGTTTACTTGCATAAAGGCGGCCTGGTATTTGTGTTTGCAAAGAGGCAGTTATTCATGATGTTATGTTTTGACAGAGGCAAGCATGAGTTGAGGGAGATCGACATTTTTTACAGATTGGTATTTGATAGAGGTAAATGTTGAATCCCCTTTTTTCATTTGGTGGCCTGGGGTCACCGGATGAAGTTGAAAAATGAAGTTGAATAAAGGGGCAGTTTGAGGACAACTGATGACTCAGCTTTTGGTCTACTTCCCTAGAGATCTGAAATCTTGCTATGCCCATAGGGGGCATACATACCCAGTCAGAGCCACTGTTGGCACTCTCAAATTTTGCAAATTTGAGATGCCCATTTCAAAATTTTGCCTCTGCACTTTTAGAAGTGTACTTGAAGAATATGCCTGAATGACCTACTTTGAGGGGTCATAATTTCATGCCAATTGATTTTCAAGCAAAATCCCTCTGCAAAAACATTCATGTGTCCTATGTGAACCTGCATGTTAGTTTTCAGCCTCTCACGATGAGTTTTTATTGGGTTTCGAAAAGTGAAGTTGGAGGGTTTTGTCACTATTTTGTAGTTTGCAAACGTTCAGTTTTGCAAAGTAGCCTTCTGTTTGAGCTTTCATTTTGCAACTGGTTGACCGTCATGTCAGAATGATTGTTGTTTTGCATTCTCTATACCAAAATGAGCTCACGTGTCAGTTTTCATGGCCTTATGTGTTTATTTGCTATTTTTAGCAGATCAGAACCAAATGGAATTTCTTCAGTTTTGCAGTGAAACCTTTCTGAGAGGCCAACTTCAAGCTTCAATATCTTTTGATGAATGATGATTCAAGCTAATCCCTTCTGCACATGTGCTCAATGTACCAAAGTGATCCACTGTGTCTAGTGGAAGCTCGCCAGGAGTTGATTTGATATTTTTGCAATATGGTGATATGGTGAGTTTTCATTGGTTTTTAGCTTGCACAGTTTTAGAAAGTTTGAGAGGGCAACTTTGAGGTTGAATAACTTTTTTCTCGTGATTGATCTCTTTGATTTGTCTTTTGCATTACATTCTTGGGTCTGATATCTGCAATCCTACAAGTTTTTCATTGTTTCATGAGGTTATTTGCCTAGTTTTCAAGGTCGATTATGGAGCTAACTTGGCCGGTTTTGACCATTTTTCAAGAGTGCCCAAAAGTAAGTTTTAAGGAAAACCCATTTCACCTTTTCACCTTTGAAGCATTCAAAAGCTGCCAAAGAGTCAATTGAGCTCAAAAGTTGTGTCATAACAAAAAAAAATTTAGTCGGGCCACATGGGGCCCAACATGCTTTGCATTGTTATGGGGTCGTTTTCTCAAGGATGATTAAAGGCAAAAGATGTCTTCGAAGTAAATGTTGAGGCTCCTGATAATATACATGGTAGGATGTCTCTAGATTTGTATGAGCAAATGTTTCTAAGTGTGGTGAAGGGTTTTCAAGATTGGTATCTCCTTTTATGTCAGAGGCTGAAAGTATGACATTACCTATTGTAAGAACAATTATTCTTATTCAAATATTGATGCAATATATGAATACCTTTTTGAGTCCCTTAAAGGATTCAATGTAAGTTTTGAAGTGACATTTCAATATGTTAAACAAGAGGTATACCTGACATAGCAACCCTAAAGCAAAACTACACCATTGTAATAATTGTATAGTGGTGTCATGAGACCACATGACATTGATCTTCATGACTTGGTAGGAGTTGGACTAGTAGTTTTATTTAAAAAAGTCTCACCATTCCTCCATCATTTGAGCATAGAGACCAGGATGAAGCTTATGGGGAGATTAATGTGGTCAAATTTATTAGAGACAATTATCACAAATTGTCTTGTTAAGGCTATACCTGATTAAGTTTATGAAGTTATTGAATTCCAAAAGATGGTGAAATTGACAAGATATTTTGAGTACGAGCTAAAGAATATGGTGTTGATATTTTCATTTGATGATAAAGATGACAGAAGAGAGTGCATGAAGCATTATGGGAATGTGTAGAAGTCTCAGACCAAAATGACCGGTGGATGGTGAGATGTCAATGCTCAAACAATGGGAACCCTATACAGCAGTGAAAGAGATTTAAAAGACCCAAATAGGAAATCATGGCATGGGTCTTGAAGAAAAAGGGAAAATTTATCAAATAAATGTGGTCTTATGATGTGCCTTGGTTGCATGGCATATAAAATGGAGTTGCTAAAGTTAGTAGATATTTTCAAGAGAGGGCATTGATGTGGAGAAGTCGTGCCAGAAGGTCTTCAGGGAGTGTAATCACAATACATAGACAAAGTTGATTTGTTGAAAGGATTCAATAACCCTTATGTAGATGCATTTGAATAGTTAGGTGAGGAAACTAAAAAATAAAATGAAATGGATAAATAAGGGAGCCTCACTAAGGAGAAGTTTCAGAAATTATAAAGAAAATGCACGTGGCATGTGTAAGGAGATCTGTGTGGAGGATTTGGGGGAAGCTGAACAGGAATGAAAAACAAGAAATGAAGACACAAAATGGACTTGGATGCAATGAATAGAGGGGAATCCCGCGCCAATGGAGTGAATGAAACCCCATGCCAGACAAGATGAATGCCACACATTGACACACAGGGACACCACTACAGAGCAGACAAAAAATGCATACATTGAAATGTCTTCAAAGACTTTTGGACTAATGCAACTAGCACCAACAACTATTGAAATGGATGTAGAAACCTTAAAGCAAATGCCACTAACAAATGAACTTCCCATGGAACGCCATGAACTTCTGGATACCCATGCACATAAAATCTATATCAAAAGGACCTTAGAAACTACGGGATAGTGCAGCAAAAGGAATGCTTGCCACTATGTTGAGGTGGGCATATATCACAGCATGAAGAAACTAAGATCAACGCCATGTATGCACAAACACATATGAAAAATTTGTTGAAAACGACTTAGAAGCTTGTAGGAAAATGCAAGCACCTTAGTTTCCACGCATTTAGGAGAGCCATATTAAAGTAAAGATATCCTTCAAAGCTTGAGATGGAAGGCACGCGGGCAGCATAAGCACATAACAGATGTGTTACAAAGCCTTTAGAAATTTCCAAACAAATGAAAGTGAAGTGCACGCTAAAGGAAAGGAAATTTATGAACATTAATGAAATGCATTTAGGAATGGTGGAGGGCATCATATGGTATAATGTCATGCCTAGCTATGTGCAACATGACTATGAAAAGTTTTCAAATATTTCCAAAGAAAATGAAATAAGGAGGAGGCTCGAATGCCATGATTGTGAAATGCCATAAGCAGTAATATAAACACAATAGAATTCTATTCTTGTTGGGACAGAGGCCGATACAAAAAATCAAATGAACTTTAAGGGAAATGTTTTAGTAGACGCAGACCATGGGGATTGTAGCTGGAATGCATCATCAACAAATGAATCTAATGAAGAAATTCAGAAAATTTTAAACAGACACAACTGGAAAAGTATGTGCAGTCTGTGTTGAAGGAAACTTCAGAGACCTTCAATGAAATGCATAAAGCAAAAGGATCTGATAAATGAATAAAGAGTGCCGTTGATTTAGTGGAAGATTTTAGAGACTTTCAAGAGGCAAATGCAAAGGGCAGTGCACTAGATATTCTCATCCATCAAAGCAGAGATCGAGCCGCCATTACAGATGGGAGTTGAGACAATGCCTGCCCATGGAGAATGAACTCCGAAAAGAGGAAATTAGGGAAGACCTAGAAGCTGAAGTAAGATCCGACGGCGGAAAATGAAGGTCAAATGTAGCAAGATCTGGACCCTTCCCCACCAATTCGCTGTAAGCTGGTAAACATCCGTGAAATTGTGGGCTTGTGACACGTGGCTGGTGGGCCCAGCATGTTGAATGCATGGGAAAGTTTTTTTTAAAAAAAGGCTTTCACTCTTTATTTAAAGAAAAACATTTCCAAAGTTTGCTCGATAAAGTTAAAGGCATAATTATTTAAAGGGATAAAGTTCTTCGTGGGAAAAATTTAAATGATGGGTCCCATAAATATTTTAAAGCTTTCATTTTACTTAATGAATAAAGATTTTAAATATGTAGTGAAGCTGATATGGGGCATGTGTAAATTTTAATTTTCCCAAGTTATAAAGTGAATTGAATTTAACATTCACTTTGTGATTAAATGTCACATGCTGGAGAATATTTCAGATGAAATAAATGATATGGGTAAAGTGTTTTTGACTTGGTAAATATTTTATTTGAAATATTTAAGGCAAGGATTTTCAATGTGAAAGATGCACGTATGCTGGAGATAAATGTGAGAAGGGATATTAAAGTTGTGAGACTTTAATATATAAAAATGAAAGTATAATCTGCAACAAACAAAGAAAAGAGTTGAAACAAAATTTTTCATGGGCACAAGGAGATGAAACAGAATTTTTCACGGGCACAAAGAGAATTTTCACGTAGTTGCTAAATGGAATGGAATTTCATCACATGGGCTAATTTTTTGTTGTAAGACAACTAACAGCAAGGGAAAATGAAGAGGAAAATTTAGTTATAGAGAGAGGAGAGATGTTTTGAACAGCTTGTTGATCGACGGTGGATTGAGTTTCTGGATGGCATCTATGGATCAAATTGATCTTAGGGCTTTTCCTGTTTCGCTTTTATTCTCTTCTTCTCTCAATTGTAAGAGAGAAGAAGGCTGGGATTCCAATTTCTGAAAGCTCTGCAAGTTAGGCAGAAGCTCTGGGTAGAACTGTAATGCTAGGATGATTGTAATTGAGTCATTAATCTTAAAGTGTGTGTTCTGAATTGTGCTTTCATGTTTATTTTAGTTGATAATTGTCTCCATTTCTGAGATGTATTACTCTTTTGGATTCAATAATAAGTTTATCTGAGTCTTTTCATGCACATTTTCTGCATTAGAGTTATATATGTTGTTGCCTTCTATTCTGAGAATAATGTAATTGCTTTAATGAAGCACACGTTAAATTTATTATTGCCTTTTGTTCAAAGGATAGTGTAATTGCTTCAGCACATGTGACAGGAGTACTATGTTTCAGATGGATTTATAAGAAGAGTTATCAAATAAAAATTCAGTGGTCTGGTTGTCATAATGTGATAACATTTGCAAGGATTTTCATAACATGTTCAACAGTGTAGGATGAATGCTCGTTATATGACTCCATAGCCCATTTTTCTAGCACTGGTCAAGTGTTATAATTTTTTTGTTTTCAGCTTGGTCCCAAATCTTCAAAATTAAAAATCATTTTAAATCCTTAGGTGTTGTAGTTATCTCATGCTCAAAATAGTTGATATTATTGATGAACAACCAATTCTATTCAGTATTATCCTATTATGTTGAGCTATTAAATGCGATTATCTGTTGTTGTTAAGGGATCACCCTCCCGGGTCTTGCAAAGCCCGAAGTGTAGGAGGATTTTTAAAGTCCTCGTCAGTTGGTCCAGGTCCTTCGAGCTGCCCTTGATTGGAATTGACAATTCCATAGGTACATTAGAAGACAAACCTGGTTGCAGTAAAAAGACAAACCAACAAAATGGAGACTCTGCTGGGGAGAATTTGAGAAAATTCTCACTGAAAAATAAAAAAATAGAGTCATATCATTTGCATAGAGTCATATTATTGTTTTCCATTTTGAATTTAGTTCAAATCTTGAAGGATCTCAAGCCTGGAGAAAGATAATTTTTGTAGTGAACCTGATTAATTTCAAGATCTATGCTGCTCTGCTGGTGAAAGGAACTCAGAAATAAATTTACATGTGAAAGGACTTCTTGTTTTTTTGAAGTTCAGTCCTCTAGAAGAGAGGTGGTGACTCTGTCAAGAAGAACCTGATGAAGAGGTGATTATAGTTCTAGATCTACAATATTTCTAGAAAATTTGCAGTAGTGGCAATGTTTCAGGTATTCTTCACGTATTTGAACTCCTTAGAAAGAAATTTTGGTTCCCTATTTAGTGATTGAGCACTACTAGAGGGAAAGAATAGTGAATTTAAGTTTGCACACTTCCATTTGCTAGATCTGTTGAATGTTATTGTAGTTCCATTGAAAGAATTTTGTCTAGTACTCAAGTCTTTGCTAATTTGGATGGTTAGAATCTATTTGTACATCTTAAGGATTTCCATCCATTTGTATTGTCATACATTTCAAGTCCAGGTTGTCATTATTTCATTAATTGTCATTGTAATCCTTCATATGGTCATGATTGTAATTATGAATAATTAGAGAGCCTTGAATTGTAATACCCATGGATCATCAAGGTAAAGTAGCCATACTTGTAAAGACCTTGATTCGGCTTGTTAAGAAATGTCAAAAGTATAATGATTTTCAAGCATCTAATACCCCAAAGTGTAAGAACCCAAGGGTGAATAAGCCTAGGTTAAGTCTTGAAAGAAGGCCTAAAGAGATGGGTGAAAGACACTAGATGTTTCCACAAGCCCGGTTAAGAGACCATCAAACTATCTCTACTTGTCAAGTTGTTGCACCTTATGTCAATTCCTTTGATCCATTGTATGCTCATTTAGATTTTTCATGGGTTTATTACAAAATTCAAAGTATGCTAGCTCAAGTCTACAAGAAGATGCGTAGATTTGATGGATATAGTGTTTGTGAAGGAAATGCACATGTCAAAAGTTTTTCCAGCTTCACGGAGAAACACTCATTTGAATATCAGGATATGTGGATGAGATTATTTGTTAGATCCCTTGAAGCAAGAGCTCAGGATTGGTATTTGAGTTTTCCTAAGAAGTCATTTCCTTGCTGGGATGAATTAGTGAATGCTTATAGAAAAGAGTTCGCAAGAGATCCCTATGACCTTCTCATAAGGTTAAAGAAAATCAAGAAACAAGATGAAGAGTCAAGTGTTGATTTTAGTCATAGATTTGTTGCTGCCTTGTCATTAATCCTAGACAATTTCAGACCTAGCACTTCATATTGTATTCATATGTATTTTGAAGCTGATGAAAAAGGATCTAGTGCATTGTTAAAAGAGTTTGAAATTTTGAGTATGCAGATGGCTTACACAGTCCTGGACAATTTGGAGAAGTAGAGGAATGAATATATACAAAGCTTGTAGTCTTCAATTGTTAGTAAACATGATGATGAAATCAGAGACTGTGTGAATGTGAACGATCAGAGATCTTCAAACAATTATATAGTTGAGAATGTAGAAGATGAAACAGATGCATCATCATATGATGAGAAAGTTGTTAATGAACAACTTACAGAAGAAGTATACCAAACTAAGAATCAGCAACTTAGTCTTCTGAGCCATGAACATGATGAAGGATATTAGTTGGACTTATTCTTTGAAGAAGAGAACTGCAGTTAGCAATGTTGTAATATAGTTGACCATGTCAGTATTACATGGGTTGAATGTAGCTTGGTATAAATCTCCATGATGAGACATTTGAATTTGCTGACTTAGGGAATTCTCTTGAGAACATCAGTTTACCAGCTGCAAGTGACAGAGTATGTGATGAATTTCGGTTTGAAAGATCAACTACAAGCAATTGCAATGAGGAAACCATTGATGGTTTTCAGTTTGATAGAGAAGATGTTTATGCATACCCTCAAGAGGATGAAAATGACAAACTCAATGAGGACATCCAGTCCAATGTTGAAGTACAAAGAGATGTGGATTGTTTGTATGACAGCCTAGTGGTGAGTAAGGATGGACAAGTGGATGGTTTGTTCTCTATGATAGATTGTGACCATTTTCTTGACAATGTTGTTAACAATTCAATCTCCTTTGATTGGGGAGACCCTATTTATGATCAACCCATTGATTTTTCTGACTTTGATGATGATGATGTTTTGGCATACCCTAATTTGCAATCTGGTAATGTATCCAATTCAAGTGAAGATCAAGAAGAGGAAATAGTTGAAGGAATAGATCGAAACCGAGATCCATTAAGTTGTGAACAAATCTCAGATCTATTGACCACTGAATATTCATCTTTTGTCCTTGACAATGATGATGATCTTCATGGTGTAAGGTATGATGCAAGTGAGTCTGGTTCTCCTTGAAATTATGAACCAGCTAATCATGATGATGATAATGCAGATGAAGACAAGCAACCATTTGATGGTAATAATGCATTATATGATTGCAATGATGCAATGCATGATGATTATGAAAGTGAGCATGCTGATGTAAACTCAGGGATCTACTTTGATGAGTTTGAAGCAGCAAATGACTATGAGGATTGTGCATCTAATGAGCCAAGTTTTGAAAACTTTGATGCAGATTTAAACAAGTCCTTTTTTTATTTGAATGAGCCTAGCCATGAGTATTTTCATGTGGATGTAGAAGTTGATTTCAATGAGAAATCAGATTATGATTTTGAACCAGAATTGCTTGTTGTTGAGCAAGCTTGCGATACTATAAAGGTTGATACCTTATGTTTAGAAGATGACTGTATGACTACAAATGATGATGAGTCAGAAATTTCTAATGACTCTCACTACCAGAATGATGAAGAACAAATAAAAAGTGTGCTAATGCATGAGTGTATTTCTTTCAATACACTTGATGATAGTTTGCATGATGAGCCAGATCTTCTGGCAAGTTCTTGTGATGGTATAAATTTTGATGTGCAAACTAATGATCAGATTGAGCATAACATTTATAACCATGTAGCAGATTGTGAGTGCTATTTTTGTCACCTGGAAGAAGTTTTCTTAGAATGTGGCAATGTGCAGAATATTGAAGAAGGTTGTTTTCAGCCAAAGAACTATTTGTATGATGAATTTGATAAGTTCTTGCAACATGATTATACACATTTGTAAAGTATGTTTGTCTTTCAAATGCACAGTGACTATGAACATGTTGACGATGTTATGTATGATGGCCTATTAGGAGGTACCAACATGTTCAATCAGGTAGATGGTTGTGATCAGACTGTGCTTTCATATGGTCTTGATCCCCATTTCCAAATCTTGCCACTTGTTGCAAAATCAGAGAATGAAGAGAGTGGCAATGATGAGACCTATTTGATTTGGTTTCCAACTAATGACAACGTTAAACATGAAGCAAGTGTTTACTTGCACAAAGGCAGCCTGGTACTTGTGTTTGCAAAGAGGTGGTTATTCATGATGTTATGTTTTGACAGAGGCAAGCATTAGTTGAGGGAGATCGACATTTTTTATAGATCAGTATTCGATAGAGGTAAATGTTGACTCCCCTTTTTTCATTTGGTGGCCTAGGGTCACTGGATGAAGTTGAAAAATGAAGTTGAATAAAGGGGCAGTTTGAGGACACCTGATGACTCAGCTTTTGGTCTACTTCCCTAGAGATATGAAATCCTGCTATGCCCACAAGGGGCATACATCCCCAGTCGGAGCCATTGTTGGCACTCTCAAATTTTTCAAATTTGAGGTGCCTATTTCAAAAAATTTCCTCTGCACTTTTAGAAGTGTACTTGAAGAATATGCCTGAATGACCTACTTTGAGGGGTCATAATTTCATCCCATTGATTTTCAAGCAAAATCCCTCTGCAAAAACATTCATGTGTCCTATGTGAACCTGCATGTCAGTTTTCAGCCTCTCACGATGAGTTTTGATTGGGTTTCGAAAAGTGAAGTTGGAGGGTTTTGTCACTATTCTACAGTTTGCAAACGTTCAGTTTTGCAAAGTAGCCTTCTGTTTGAGCTTTCATTTTGCAACTGGTTGACCGTCATGTTAGAATGATTGTTGTTTTTCATTCTCTATACAAAAATGAGCTCATGTGTCAGTTTTCAAGGCCTTATGTGTTTATTTGCTATTTTTAGCAGATCAAAACCAAATGGAATTTCTTCAATTTTGCACTGAAACCTTTCTAAGAGGCCAACTTCGAGCTTCAATATCTTTTGATGGATGATGATTCAAGCTAATCCCTTCTACACACATGCTCAATGTACCAAAGTGATCCACTGTGTCCAGTGGAAGCTCGCCAGGAGTTGATTTGATATTTTTGCAATATGGTGATCTAGTGAGTTTTAATTGTTTTTCAGCTTGCACAATTTCAAAAAGTCCGAAAGGGTGACTTTGAGGTTGAATAACTTTTTGGTCATGATTGATCTCTTTGATCTGTCTTTTGCATTACATTCTAAGGTCTGATTTCTACAAGCCTGCAAGTTTTTTATGGTTTCATGAGGTCATATGCCTAGTTTTCAAGGTTGATTCTAGGGGTAACTTGGCCAGTTTTGACCATTTTTCAAGAGTACCCAAAAGTAAGTTTTAAGGAAAACCCATTTCACCTTTTCACCTTTGAAGCATTCAAAAGCTGCCAAAGAGTCAATTGAGCACAAAAGTTGTGTCATAACAAAAAAAAAATTAGTCGGGCCACATGGGGCCCAACATGCTTTGCATTGTTATGGGGTCGTTTGCTCAAGGATGATTAAAGGAAAAAAATGTCTTCGGAGTAAATGTTGAGGCCCCTGATAATATATATGGTAGGATGTCTCCAGATTTGTATGAGCACATATTTCTAAGTGTGGTGAAGGGTTTTCAAGTTTGGTATCTCCTTTTATGTCAGAGGCTGAAAGTTTGACATTACCTGTTGTAAGCACAATTATTCTTATTCAAATATTGATGCAATATATGAATACCTTTTTGAGTCCCTTAAAGGATTGAATGTAATTTTTCAAGTGACATTTCAATTTTTTAAACAAGAGGTATACCTGACATAGCAACCCTGAAGCAAAACTACATCATTGTAATAATTATATAGTGGTGTCATGAGACCACATGACATTGAGCTTCATGACTTGGTAGGAGTTGGACTAGTACTTTTGTTTAAAAACGTCTCACCATTCCTCCATGATTTGAGCATAGGGACCTAGATGAAGCTTATGGGGAGATTAATGTGGTCAAAGTTATTAGAGACAATTATCACAAATTTTCTTGTTAAGGTTGTACCTGATGAGGTTTATGAAGTTATTGAATTCCAAAAGATGGTGAAATTGACAAGAGATTTTGAGTACGAGCTAAAGAATATGGTGTTGATATTTGTATTTGATAATAAAGATGATAGAAGAGAGTGCATGAAGCATTATGGGAATGTGTAGAAGTCTCGGACCAAAATGACTCGTGGATGGTGAGATGTCAATGCTCAAATAATGGGAACCCTATACAGTAGTGAAAGAGATTTAAAAGACCCAAATAGGCAATCATGGCATGGGTCTTGAAGACAAAGGGAAAAATTATCAAATAAATGTTGTCTTATGATGTTCCCTAGCTGTATGGCATATAAAATGGAGTTGCTAAAGTTAGTAGATATTTTCAAGTGAGGGCATTGATGTGGAGAAGTCGTGCCAGAAGGTCTTTAGGGAGTGCCATCACAATGCATAGAAAAATTTGATTTGTTGAAAGGCTTCAATAACCCTTACATAGATGCATTTGAATAGTCAGGTGAGGAAACTAAAAAGGAAAATGAAATGGATAAATAAGGGAGCCTCACTGAGGAGAAGTTTCAGAAATTATAAAGCAAATGCACATGGAATGTGTAAGGAGATCCGTGTGGAGGATTTGGGGGAAGCTAAACTGGAATGAAAAAAAAGAAATGAAGACACAAAATGGACTGGGATGCAATGAATAGAGGGGAAGCCCGCACCAATGGAGTGAGTGAAACACCATGCCAGACAAGATGAATGCCATGCATTGACACACAGGGACACCACTATAGAGCTAACACAAAATGCATACATTGAAATGTCTTCAAAGAGTTTTGGGCTAATGCAACTAGCACCAACAACTATTGAAATGGATGTAGAAACCTTAAAGCAAATGCCACTAACAAATGCACTTCCCATGGAACGCCATGAACTTCTGGATACCCATGCACACAAAATCTATATCAAAACGACCTTAGAAATTGAGGGATAGTGTAGCAAAAGGAGTGCCTGCCACTATGTTGAGTTGGGAATATATCACAGCATGTAGAAACTAAGATCAATGCCATGTATGCACAAACACTTATGACAAATTTATTGAAAACGACTTAGAAGTTTGCAGGTAAATGCAAGCACCTTAGTTTCTGCGCATTTTGGAGAGCCAGATTAAAGTAAAGATATCCTTCAAAGCTTGAGATGGAAGGCACGCGTGAAGCATAAGCACATAACGGATGTGTTACAAAGCCTTTAGAAATTTCCAAACAAATGAAAGTGAAGTGCACGCTAAAGGCAAGGAAATATATGAACATCAATGAAATGCATTTAGAAATGGTGGAGGGCATGAGATGGTATAATGTCGTGCCCGGCTATGTCCAACACGATTGTGAAAAATTTTCAAAGATTTCCAAAGTAAATGAAATAAGGAGGCTTGAATGCCATGGTTGTGAAATGCCATAAGAAGTAATATAAACATAATAGAATGCTATTCTTGCTGGGATAGAGGTCGATACACAAAATCAAATGAACTTTAAGGAAAATGTTTTAGCAAACCCAGACCATGGAGATTGTAGCTGGAGTGCATCATCAGCAAATGAATCTAATGAAGAGCTTCAGAAAATTTTAAATAGACACAACTGGCAAAGTATGTGCGGCCTGTGTTGAAGGAAACTTCAAAGACCTTCAATGAAATAAATAAAGAAAAAGGATCTGATAAATGAACAAGGAGTGCCACTGATTTAGTGGAAGATTTTAGAGAATTTCAAGAGGCAAATGCAAAGGACAACACACTAGATATACTCATCCATCAAAACAAGATCTAGCCACCATTGTAGATGAGAGTTGAGAGAATGCCCAAGCATGGAGAATGAATGCCGAAAAGAGGAAATTAGGGCAAACCTAGAAGCTGAAGTAAGATCTGACGACGTAAAATGAAGATCAAATGCAGCAAGATCTGGACCCTTCCCCGCCAATTCACTGCAAGTTGGTTAACATCTGTGAAATTGCGGGCTTGTGACATGTGGCTGGTGGGCGCAACATGTTGAACACATGGGAAAGTTTTTTTTTTAAATAAGGCTTTCACTCTTTCTATAAAGAAAAACATTTCCAAAGTTTTCTTGATAAAGTTAAAGGCATAATATTTTAAAGGGATAAAGTTCTTCATGGGGAAAATTTAAATGGTGGGTCCCATAAAGATTTTAAAGCTTTCAGTTTACTTAATGAATAAAGCTTTTAAATATGTAGTGAAGCTGATATGGGGCATGGGTAAATTTTAATTTTCCCAAGTTATAAAGTGAATTGAATTTAACATTCACTTTGTGATTAAATGTCACGTGCTGGAGAATATTTCAGATGAAATAAATGATATGGGTAAAGTGTTTTTGACTTGATAAATATTTTATTTGAAATATTTAAAGCAAGGATTTTCAATGTGAAAGATGCACGTATGCTGGAGAAGAAGGATAGGATTCCAATTTCTGAAAGCTCTGCAAGTCAGGCATAAGCTCTGGGTAGAACTGTAATGCTAGGATGATTGTAATTGTGTCATTAATCTTAAAGTGTGTGTTCTGAATTGTGCTTTCATGTTTATTTTAGTTGATAATTGTCTCCATTTCTTAGATGTATTACTATTTTTGATTCAATAATAAGATTATTTGAATCTTTTCATGCACATTTGATGCATTAGAGTGATATATGTTGTTGCCTTCTATTATGAGAATAATGTAAGTCCTTTAATGAAGCACAAGTTAAATTTATTATTGCCTTTTGTTCAAAGGATAGTGTAATTGCTTCAACACATGTGACAGGAGTACTATGTTTCAGATGGATTTATAAGAAGAGTTATCAGATAAAATTTCAGTGGCTTGGTTGTCATAATGTGATAACATTGCAAGGATTTTCATAACATGTTCAACACTATAGGATGAATGTTGGTTATATGACTCCATAGCCCATTTTTCTGGCACTGGTCAAGTGTTATACTTCTGTTGTTTCTTGATTGGTCCCAAATCTTCAAAATTAAAAATCATTTTAAATCCTTAGGTGTTGTAGTTATCTCTCGATCTAAATAGTTGATATTACTAATGAACAGCCAATTCTATTCAGTATTGTCCTATTATGTTGAGCTATTAAATGAGATTATTTGTTGTTGTTAAGGAATCACCTTCCCGGGTCTTGTAGAGCCCGAAGTGTAGGAGGCTTTTTAAAGTCCTCGTCAGTTGGTCCAGGTCCTTCGAGCTACCCTTGATTGGAATTGGCAATTCCATAGGTACATTAATGCGGCTATCATTAATTCCTCTAAGGAAAAGAATATTTTATGATTCTTCATTAAGTGTATGGCATGAATATTTCTACAGAAAAAACAAAAACATTGCAATGTAATCCTCTAGGCTCTCATCTTCCTTTTGCTACATCTTGAAAATGTCATCTCCTCTCATATTACTGCTCCTACAATATTCCTTGTATTTCTCAAGGAACTCTATCTTCATGTCCTCCCAAGTCTCCACAGTATTTATTCCTAAGCTCATGAACCATCTTAATGTAGCCTCTTTCAAGGTAGTAGGAAATAGCTTAAGCCTATGGGCATCGATGGTATAGTCATAACTCCTACAAAGTATGTCAAACTCGAACAAGAAAGTATCAAGAACTTTTGTGAAAATTCCATAAAACTTTGGAAGGATTGAAGAAGGGATATTTTTGAGGTTTTCAACTTCATTCTAATGGGAAATGGGAAAAGAAAAGATAGTTGGTTAGGTATTTTTCTATTTGCATCACCCAGGCCTACTTGATGTAGTTCGAAAGAAAAGGGATTATCAAGCTAATTTTGGTCTTCAGAAGAAATTTTAGGACTACTCAGATCAGGAAATGCATCAACAAAAGGGTTTGCCTCTTCTTCTTCCTCTCTTGGAAGATTCAAATGCTCATCTAGTTGGAATGGAATAGGGTTGTTAATTCTTAGTCCCACATTGTTCCATTTTGGATATTCTTCCATCTTCTCATTCTATAAATAAGAGGCTAATCTCCTCATTTCATCATCCACAATTTGAGTAAACTTACTATGCTCAAATATTTAACAATCTTCATCCATATTTTTGAATTTGCAGCTAGGTTATGCAGATTTTTGTCTTGAAGCACTCATCATCCTTCATCAAAGTGGATCACATTATTCATCACATCATCAAAGCTAGCATTGGAGTTGGGAAATGGCCAATTTTCACATCAAATTAGCACCAATTCCCCCATGGGATCAATAGTTTACATGGTCTTCAATAGGATTTAGCTTGCTTTCTTATTCTTTCATTTCATTCTTGCTCTATTTCCTATTTAAAACTTTGCTAATGGATTTCATGGGGAATCCTTGTTCTTACTTGCATATGATCTCCTAATGTGTTTTTTATTATTTTTTGCAGGTATTTGGATTGGGGTTCGACATTTTGGTGCTAGAGGGAGGGCATCTCACATTTTAATCATGTTTTTGTCAAAAATTACGCATTTTTCTTTGTCTATAGGAAAACTCTGCCGCTGGAAGCTCAGCGTCATTGTTCAGCACCGCTAGTTCTCTAGCGTCACTAGATGGAACTGCTAACAATTCAAACTGTGACGCTTCAGTCTTCCCACCCATAAATTTGAATTCCAAACTACACCGCTGAACCTGTTTGACCTATGGGAATCTTTCAAAAACCCAAACTACATCGTTGGAAAAAAGTGTGACACATTTATGCTTACTGGCCTGGCTACAGAGTGATGCTGACTGGCAAGCGACACTGTATATCACTACTGGGGAAATCAAACTGTGACACCTTCATGGATTGCACCACTGGAGGGGAGTATGAAGTGAAATTTTATTTGTAGCACGTGCTTTTTTTTCAAATTATGGTTCTTCTATCTTTTTTCTGCTTTTTTGACCTCTGTTTTGCAGAATATAACTGATTTTTCTTGTAGGTTGGATCGATCAAATACAAAAAATAAGAGAAGCATGATGATGTCATTTCACCAAAAAAAAGTGTTTTAAAACACTCTAGTGTTTGTTTAACACTCTTGGAGGATTCACTATTCCTCTTAAGGAAAAATTGTCATCCTTTTATGCTTAGGATTTACTAATTTCGTTTGGGCTTTAAAAAGAACTTTTGAATTCTTGTTACAAAAAGACTTAAAAAGAAAATTAGGACTCAAATTTACTAAAGTTTGTTTTGGAACTAAAAATTGAACAAGGAAAATTGTCACACTTACTTTGGTGCTTTAAAACGAACTCACTTTTTCTTTGAGGATTTAAAATAAACAAGTGTTTACATTATTTTGCAATTACATACACAAAGTAATATCATCAAAATATGTATGCGCTTCTCTCACACCTCACGGTGATCTTGAGAATCAAAAGGATTTTGGTGACATTAAGTTGCGTAAATAATTGCCCATACACACTTCAATTTGGGTTTAAAATTGAAAAAATTGTGCGAGTGTGAGTAAATCTATTGCATGTGTTCTCCCTTTGTTTCTAAATGAAGGTTGATGGAACTATGAATACATTTACTTGCTATTGTTTATCTTAGAGGGCCTACCTTGGGGAAAAAGTACTCACCTAAGGGAACAACTCTATCGGTAACACTCTGAACCCAAGAGTATTTCTAGCTAGGATATAAATGTGGGTATTGGAATAAATTCCAATATCACGCAGTTGGCTCTAACGAGAAGGGAATCAATGGTCTCTTGCCACATTGGGTCAACTCCTACGAATGGGAAGTCTAAATTACAACCCTTGTTTTAGAATTGCCAAAATCCTTGATCTATTTGTTGGTGCAAGAATGGTCATTCTGAAGCCGCCCCACACTTTTACGGTCTTTTAGTAGAAATTGAAATCATGTCATGGGAGTTTCATGGGTGTTGATGCTTGGCTGCTCCGTATAAGTGAGTGTCGTGGAGGGGAGCTAGTGGGGTCAAGCATCTAACCATTCACTAAAGATAGGCGTAGTTGGACTTGTCCAAGTGGGGACTCAACAAATATTGTCTTCCATATCCATAAGGTTGTAATTTCTCTTGGTTACAAAATGCTTTGCTTGTTCAAAAAAATTTGGAAAAAAACACTTAATATCATCATCAAAATTTCAAACCCTTTAGGAGGCAAATACTATTGACCAAATTCATGTGTTATTGTTGACCCTTGGGATTCACATCCTTAGAGGTTTCTAAACACTTGGATCAACATCTCAATTTTCCTACTAAAGATAAGCAATAAGAAAACCCTTGCCTTGAATTCATCAAATTTCCACATAACATACTTTGTGGGATTCGAAGAAATCAAGACATTGGACATCTAGTTTGGAAACCTAATCAAAGAAGTGTTTGTGGTAAAACAAAGTCACTAAGAAAAGATAACAAAAAATGGCTCTCACATGTGTTGAAACCTCATGATTTCCAAGAAAGTCAAAATCCCAAAACAAAAGTCCTTGAGTCAAAGTTCAGAATTTAGGAGTCAAACAACATCATAGGGATTGAAGAGTTCATTATCAAAATCATCTTGTTTGGATATGAGTGTTTAGATGAATCCTTCTTCTCACACCTAGACAAATTATCATCTTGCAAATGATTTAACTCTAGGACAACATCCAACCTCTTAGAGTTCATGAGTTCACCAAAATCTGAATCCAAAACAAAACAATATTAAATCAAGTCCTAAAGTTTAACATACCCTTCAAGATTTTCTCAAGAGTTCCAATCATCCATCAAGCATCCATCTAATATCCATATCATTATCATCCTTTGATCTTAGCATCATCCTAAAAAATTCTCTTTTGTACCTAAAGATTAGATCAATCCAAAGAACTAGAGAATTCACCTTCCACATTCTTGAAAATTGATCCATATTTTATGGTGCAGACTAGATCTCAACATAAGAAGAACATGGAAGCTAACAAAGAAACACCTGCTTCGAGTGACCTAAGCCAAAAAGACTCTGAAATGAATCCCGTCGAATCAAGCAATCCTTTGACTAACTTTCTCTCATCATCACAAAATCCACAAGAGGAAAACCAAGAAGAAGATCTTACCTTTGGGATGTCACACGAAGAAATCACCGAAATGATCCAAAATCTAGAAAACCATAAAATTATCAATATCATTATGAGGCTCAACCCTTCACTATACATGCTCGAGTTAGCAAAACAAGCAGCCAAACTATCTTCTAATTTCGACATGAGCTCTATAGTGGAACCATCTTTGGAGGTCATGCCTCCAATTTCATCCATGCTCCCCATCTCATCTACACCCTCATCCCAAAGCATCACTCAAAACATCCTGCAAATCACAACATCCTTTGCTCCAACTCAACCTAATGTTAATAAGGTAAGTTCATTTCTTAATGCTATTCAAACACACCCCCTTGTCAATAATCTAGACTTGGATGCAAACACCATCTTGGAAAAAAACATACCCCAAAACCCATTACATAAGTATGCTCCCCTCACTTTCCATGATCCTAGTGATGCATCGTCATCATCCTTTCGTAGAACACCCCAAACCTCTCTCCCCATAACTTCACAAGGAGAGGGTGACATGTTTGGACCTGGGGGAATTTTCGACACTATACCATTTTCTCAAGAGATCACATCCCTCACATTTTCACCTCTTCCGCCATTACCGCCATCGTCCACACCACTCCTTGGCTTAGGACTTCCACCTTTACCAAATATCAATCAAACCAACATTCCAAACACCAATCAAAGCATCACGCCAAAATCTCAAAACTTGTTATTGACATGGCAACAACATATGACAACTACACAAGCAATCACGACATCATCTCAAAGCATGGTATCTCAAGGACCAACCACATCTATCTCACCATCCACCAACCAAATCCCAATCACTAACACGATGACACCTCTCACCACCACAACAAGCACCATTTTGAATCCACCACCACATCCACCACCACCAAGCTCCAATATATCAAGCCAATACAACATGGCATTACAAGCATCTTAACAAGCTTCTTATCAAAAGGAATTCCTGCAAGTACAAAAGAAAAAAGCTGCACAATTATCTGCTCAACAAGCCGTGCAATTAGCTGCTCAACAAGTTGTGCAACTAGCTGCCCAACAAGCCGCTCAAGTGGCACGAGATACTCAAGCTTCCCAAATCGTACAACAAGTGCATTAGGTTGCACAAGACCAAGCCTTATTGCAGCAACAACACCAACAATCCACTCAAGCTACACACGCATAAGCACAAGCGGCATAAGCACAAGCACAAGCTCAAGCTCAAGATTAGGTACATGCCCAATATCAAGCACAACAAGCATAGGAACAAGCACAGTATCTTGCACAAAAACAAGCAGCACAACTACAAGAATATCAACAAGCAATAAAAAAATACCAAGAGTAGCAAGAAGCAGCCCAATTAGCAGCCCAACAACAAGCGTTGTTGGTGCAACAACAAGCACAACAACAAGCTCAACAACAAGAAATCTTAGTTCAGCAACAACAAGATCAACAACAAGTGTTGTTTATACAGAAACAAGTGCAGGCATACATGGCTTAGCAGAATGCGCAGATACCACCAATGAACACATCAACCAATCCACCCATCACATCCATAAGAGAACCACCTCAAAACACTTTCATCCCACCTCATGATCCGCAAAATGATGTGACAAAACAAATCAGGTTACTCTCACAACAAGTGCTCAATCTTCAATTAGGTAAAACCATAAGAACATCTAGTAACTTGTGTTCTTATCGATTCGACAGGAGCCTTGTGATGAAACCATTCTCGAAGGGATTTGAGATCCCCAAGTTTGAAAAGTACCATGGGATGGGAAACCCTAAAGATCACATCAGGGAATTCTAGGTTCATTGCATAGAAGTCACATATGATGATACCTATCTGATGCGGCTATTTCCTAGGAGTTTGGTAGGCCATGCTATGGAATGGTTCTCTCGCCTACCCACAGGCATCAAGACATTCTAGGAAATCATAGATGCATTCATCAAAAACTACGCATGGAATATCGCCATGGATTTTAGTCTAAAGGAACTCTCAACTCTAAAATAAGGTAAGAATGAATCATTCACTTCATTCCTACAATGATGGCGACCCAAGGCCAACCAAAGTAAATGGGTCATCCCTAAGGAACAGAAAATGTGCACCATCATATCCAACCTTGACGGCCTCTTAGCATTCCATCTCAAGGTCCAAAGGATCACCACATATGACTAGTTGATTTCCAAGGTGCTCAGCATTAAATGAGCCCTTATGACACAACCTGGAGGATCAACTTCATATCTTGAACAATAGAATAATTGCCCACCTACCAATTACAATGACAAACCTTGCACATGGGCAAGAAACAAAAATGTTACCAACGATGGTGTCATCAATGCCAAAGTTGTTATCAGTGCCCCTTAGAAAAACACACCGACACCTCAACAACAAATCCAAAATCATCATCAAGCGAACACAATAACACAACAACCCAACAACCAAGCAATCAATAACATCAATGACCAAAGAGGACCTCCCCAGCAAAACAAGAACTTCACCAAGAAAAAGTACACTATTCTTGGGGAACCACTTGAAGTCATCATGAAGAAATTACTAGACAAAAACCTCATCAAGATTCCCACCTATGAGAACTACCAAGAACCAGATGTTAAACCTCCTTGGTACAACAAAAATCAGCTCTGTAATTTCCATAAAATCAAAGGGCACACCACAAACAATTGCATGAGACTAAAGAACACAGTCCAAGATCTCATTGATCAAAGAATCATAAATGTGGAATAACCAACAGGGAATCAAAATATCAAAATATACACGAATCCAATGCCTAACCATAAAGGGAACAATAACACCAGAGGTGGAAAAGTTATGGCACCCTCACAAATGTGAATCATGTGTATGAAATTGTCGTTGCCTCCCTAAATGAATATTGTATAGTAATTACTATCAAAGGAGCTCAAGCCAATTGTGGAGTCACCACCAGAGGTGGAAAAGTTATGATCGCAGGATCATCCCAACCAAACAGAACTTTCTTGTCCAATTCAAGATCCATTCTCAATGGTTACAATGTCCTCGATCAGTTAAAAAGAATGCCAACACAAATATCCATCATGGATTTATTAAAAATCTCATCCACCCACAAGAAAATCCTTGAGGAAGCATTGGCTTCATCCACCATCCCCGCAGATCTTGATGTGGAACAATTCCAAGCTATGGTCGGCAACATCATCACTCCAAACCTCCTTATGTTCTCCAATCAGGACTTTCCTGCTCAACCATCTCATAATTGTGCACTCCATTTAGATGTCCTAGTGCGGAAAAGTAAAGTCAAGTGAGTCTTGGTGGATGGAGGTGTAGGCTTGAATATTTGTTCCCTCAAGCTCATTAAGCAATTAAAATTCTCAGAGGATTCCATCGACAAAGGAAAAGGTATCACAATCAGAGTATATGATGATCAGGAAAGAGTGTCCCAAGGCACAATCAAAATCCCTAATAAGTAGGCCCAACTATCATGGAAACCACCTGTTAGGTCTTAGACCTCAACTTACCTTATAACATTCTCCTAGGACGCCCATGGATTCATGCAATGCAAGTGGTAGCATCAACTTTCCATCAATTTATCAAATTCACATATGAGGGACATGAGGTCATCATCCATGGAGATCCTAAACCATTCTCCTACTGCAAGAATCTTGAGGAAAAATACTACAAAATACCTCAAGTACCTAAAAATGATGAAGGCCCATCAACACCGTACATTGATCCAGCCACTCTCGCATCCACTTTTGTGATAGAGACACCCACCACTCCTACCATTCCCACCATCTCTAATATCAAACTCATCATCCAAGATAATGGTTGTGGAAACTACATGATTTCAAAAATGCTTTTGTGGTAGGAGAGTTACCACAATCTCCCAGATTATGAGGATTTCTGCAAGCAAATGAAGCTTCCACATCTCAAACATCTGCTAAAGACTATCCCAACTTTAGAATTTGGGGAGATCTCAGCCAAGAAGTCATAGAGGAGGACCCATCTCATTTCCTATATCAAGATTATAGACCAGCAATCGATCTACTAATGGATGACATAAGCAAAGGTTTGCAAATGGTGCTCGCAATGGGTTATGACAGAAACCAAAGACTTGGGAAAAACAACAATGGGCTTAGAATACCTATCATTCTAGTGACAAGAATGAGAAATCTTGGCCTCGGATGTACCCCTCCAAGTATAACCATACGTGGCCGAAGTCCTCCAGTTAGAAAGGTCAATAATCCTCCTCAGCTATCTGCAACCAAACTTCACTTACCCATATCGACAAGTTGAGTCATAGACAACTTCACATTTGACATAACTGACATCTATAGTAGTAGGGATGACAAGGATCCCATAACCAACCTACCTAGGCTCTTTGAGGATACCACCCTTCTCATGATTAATACCTTATCCTTTGAGTCAGACCATGAAAAACATGAAATCCGCCTAGTTTACCCCCAACTCATCGATTATGACCAACGAGGACCACCAATTCTTGATACATTCGAAAACAATGAGGTGCTCTTAGAATTCATGGGACTACAGGACAACATTCCATGTGGGGATCACAAAGCAGGGTTCATCATTGAGCTAGATACACATGGCTATTATGGGGAAATGATTGAATCCCTTAGTCGCAAAAGTGAGAAATTAAGAATAATATCTAGGTCCTTGAGTGAAAACCACACTGTGGCACTCTCCAACATGAAAAAAGTAAAAAGAAAGGACACATCCAATGGTGAAAACCTCTCCGAGGTGCCTAAGGATGGGGGATTCAATATTCCTTTCAGAGCTGTGCATCAAGAAAAATCAGCAGTCCTAGCAGAAAAGTGCAATCTAGTTAATCTAGGAATAGAGGAGACCCCGCACATCACATTCTATGCAAAATAATTACTGTCAAAAGAACAAGAACTCCTAGCAGCTTTCTTAAGAGAGAGAGACAAGTTAACTTTGCATGGAGCTATGCAAACATGCCAGGGCTCAATTCAGAAATTATAGTTCATCATCTAGCAGTATATCCTGAAGCAAAGCCCGTCAGACAAAAGCTTAGAAAAATGCACCCTCACATCACTCTACTAGTCAAAATGGAACTAAAGAAGCTATTGGATGTAGGATTCATTCTACCAATAGATTATCCAGAATGGGTGTCAAACCTGGTGCCTGTCTCAAAACCTGACTGGGGCATCAAAATTTGCACAAATTTCAGAGATTTAAACAAGGCATGTCCAAAAGATGATTTTTCGTTGCCCAACATTGACATGATCGTAGACATGACATCAAGACATGAAATTCTTTCGTTGATGGATGGTTTCTCAGGATACAACTAGATAATGATTGCTAAAGAAGACCAACATAAAATGGCCTTCACTTGTCCATGGGGGACTTACTGCTGGAATATGATGCCATTCGGCTTGAAGAATGTAGGAGCAACATACCAAAGAGCCATGAAATTAATCTTCCATGACATGATCCATAAAACTATTGAAGATTATGTCGATGACATACTAGCCAAATCCAAAAAGAGGAAGGATCGCATAGCAACCTTAAGCACTATTTTTGACAGGCTGGAGGAACACAAGGTCTAATTAAATCCAAAGAAGTGTGTCTTCAATGTACAATCAGGAAATTTGCTAGGATACATAGTATCAATGAGAGGTATTGAGGTAGATCCATCAAAAGTAAAAGAAATCCTTGAGATGGAGGCACCCAAAACATTGAAACAATTGAGAGGTCTCCAAGGTAGGCTTCAATCCATCAGAAGGTTCATAGCACAGCTGACAGATAAAAATAATACATACTCTCACCTATTTCACAAGGGAATAGCATACAAGTGGGATAACAAGTGTGAAGAACCCTTCAATAAGATCAAAGAATATCTACTTACACCACCCATCCTAATGCCACCAATCCCAAGAAAACCATTAATTCTCTGTGTCAGTAACAACCACAACCCTTGGCACTCTCTTAGCTCAGCATGATGAAAACAGGACAGAAAGGACCATATATTATATCAGAAGAACAATGGTTGGACATGAGTTAAATTATTCATTCATTGAGAAAGCATGTTTAGTAGTAGTGTTTGCTTCACAAAAATTTAGACATTACATGTTGGCACATAAAATAAAACTCATCGCCAAAATCAACCCTCTCAAGTACTTACTATCAAAAGCAATGCTCACTAGAAGGATGGCTAAATGGGTCATGATACTATCAGAGTATGACATTGAATACATAGAGCGGAAAGAAATCAAAGGCCAAGTCATCACAGATTAGCTCATAGAAGCACCAATCTATTTAGAGAATCCTCTCATCTTAGAATTTTTAGACAAATCCATCTTCAATCTCAACATAGCCAACCACTGGAAACTTTACTTTGATGGCTCATACACACAACATGGATCAGGAGCTGGTGTCTTCTTTATCACCCCACAAGGGGACTGCATACCAAGATCATATAAATTGGTGTTCCCCTACACCAACAACATTGCAGAATACAAGGCTTTAACCATAAGTCTCAGAATAGTAGTACAATGGAACATCATGGCCCTCAAGGTATACGAAGATTCTCAATTGATAATAAACCAAGTGAACGGTGAATACCAAACTAAGGATGATAAGCTCACTCCATACAAGAAACTAGTGGAGACTCTCAAGGAATCCTTTATCGAGATCACATTTGAACAGATACCCAAAGCCAACAACAGAGCAATATACACCATGGAAACAATTGGATCCCTACTAGACATTCCTCGCAACATTCTAAAACATGATTCTTGGTCGAGCAACTTCTCATGCCCGCATTCGAGGTACCAAAATTAGAATTTGTGTGTGAAATCGTTGGTCCTGGTGATCCCTGGTACCATGACATTTATACCTACCTATGAATAGGGGTCATACCTGTTGATTTACCTTCAACCTTAAAATGAACCTTTGTCAAAAAGGCATCCCGATTCGTCATCCTAGGAAATACCTTATACCGTAGAAGTATAGAGGGAACCTTATTATGTTTTTTACACCCTGAGGAGGCATTGACCGCTTTAACTGAAGTACATAATAGTATCTGTGGTTCACACTTGAGTGGAATGACCCTAGCCAAGAAATTGCTGAGGATGGCATATTATTGGCCTACAATGGAAAGAGAAGCACATGACTACGTCAGAGGTGTCTACAATGTCAGCAACATGGGGACCTCATCCATGCTCCATCTCAAGAACCTCATCCCATCATCACACCATGGCCCTTTTTGCAGTGGGGACTCGATCTCATTGGAAAAATTACTCCCACTTCATCTAACGACCACATGTTCATCATAACCGCCTCTGAGTACTTTACCAAGTGGGTGGAAGCCATACCCATGACATATATAACTGGGAAACCGATATTAAAGTTCATCCTAAACTATCTCATTTTCTGCTATGGTGTCCCACAAGCCATTATCTTAGATATTGGGACACCATTCAAAAATCAGGATGTCTACAACTTGTGTGAAAAAATAAAAATCCAACATTGCTTCTCCACCCCATACTATCCCCAAGGCAATGGCCAAGTAGAAGCCACAAATAAAACCATTCTAAAGATCCTCAAGAAAATAGTCAATGACACAGGTCATGACTAGCATCTGTAGCTCAATCCCGCCCTCTGGGCCTACCGAACCAGTATTCACACACCCATTGGTGCCACCCCTTTCTCCCTAGTCTATGGATCAGAAGTTGTACTCCCCATTGATATTGAGCTCCCATCACTAAGAATATCACTACAAAACCTCATCGCAGATGAAGAGTACCAAGTATCAAGACTGAATGAGCTATACCTACTAGATGAGTGGCGTATATACGCTTTAAATCATTTGAAAGTCTATTAGAATAGACTCAAAAGGAGCTATAACAAGAAAATCATAAGCAGAATTTTCCAAGTCAGAGAACTCATATTAAAGGAGAATCATAAGAACATCCCAAATCCAAGCAGGAAAGGAAAATTTGAACCCAATTGGTTGGGACCATTTGTTATCACATCAAGCTATAAGTTAGGGGCATATCAGTTATCAACACCTGAAGGGGAACCTTTGCAAGATCCCATGAATAACTCTCATCTCAAAAAAATTTATGGCTAATCTTTCAAGGTATAGAACCAAAAAATCATAAAATCATAAAATGTCTTGAAGAAACAGTTACCTTGGCGAAAACCTGGCAAACATGCATCTTGGTGACAACAAAAATAAAAGAAAAAAAGCAAAAAATCCAAAAAAATCAGAAAAAAGGATCAAAAAACAATAAAGAAAAAATCATCCTATAGTGAAAATCACTTCAATGGCACTTTGGACAAGTACCTTGGTGAAAACCTAGCAAACAAGCACCTTGTGTAAATAAGCACTTTCCATCCACCAAGATCTTCACAGCTTGTTTTGCATCATCCATCCATTATGTTTCCATCATCCATCGCATTCAGATCTCTATCCATCACTCATCCATCCGCATTTACACCATAGCTTGGTCTGTTGTTCATATCATGATCCCTCCTAGTACTACTCGGCCCATTCCCACGGTTAGTTTGTCCTGCCTTTATTGGAGTAGTCTATTACATCATGTTGGGGGCATGATATCATTGGATCAGATTCGTGTATATTCTTGAAGTCCTAAAATTAGAAAATCCAAAAACATCAAAACATCAAAAAATCCAAACATCAGAAAATCCAAACATCAAAAAATCCATAAACATCAAAACATAAAAAAATCCAAACATTAGAAAATCCAAAAACATCAAAACATCAGAAAATCCAAACATCAGAAAATCCAAAAACATCAAAACATCAAAAAATCCAAAAACATTAGAAAATCACAAAAATCCAAAAACATTCAAAACATATCAAAATCCCAAAACAGGTCAAAAAGTCAATCAAAAATTCAAACACAAAGTATTCTTGTCAAACTACAGGTCTCTGAGCCTTGAACATAGGAAAGGTTGATCTTTGATCATCCTCTGAGACATTAGGTTAGTCCTTTAAGAGTCCATCATAATAAATTGACATTTCATCATGTATATCATCATTTATAAATCGGTCAAGTCGTCAGTCAAACTACGTGGTTTTTGCATGTATAACGTAGGAAGGGCTAATCTGTTGATAAGCCCCTGAGGCCCCTGGGATAGGTCCTTAGGTTAGTCTCGTGGTCAAAATATCAGAAAACCCCAAAAACATTGGAAAATCAAAAAATCAAAACATTTGAAAATCTTAAAAAATACCAAAAACAGCCTCAAAACATTTCAAAATGTCAAAAACATCCAAATATTTGAAAAAATCCATCCATCTCCTCTCGCTTTCACCCGCAATAACATTACTCATAATAAACGAATGTCATCCTCAAACTTTGGTGAAACAATTAGAAACAAGTGTAGCAGGTGAAAAGTAAAAACTCAAAACGTCAAGTCTTAGGTCTAATTCAGTACGTAAACAAGTTGGTCAAGTCTTTGTGTCAATAACCTATCATCCAATCAATCCCATTTAAATCATCTGATAACATCATGTCCTAGGATGTATCCTTCCTACAATGGCCATTATTTATCAGAAAGAGCACTTTGGATAAACAAAATGACGTGCCGCCATCCACTAACATGTCCTAGGATGCATCCTTCCTACAATGGGCATTATCTTTTGGCAATACTTTCGGTTGTTATCCTTAAAAAAAACATTCTCTTTTGGTTAGCGGTATTAAAGAACATCAACTTGTTTGTTTACTTTATCTTGGTCTTTTGAATTATCTCTTTGCACTCATTCCAATAACCTCTCGATGATGTCCAAACAAATGGATTTAGAGAGATAGGAATGGGGAAAAGATCATTAAATTTTTTCTATTGTGCTTGTTGGACATTCTTGTAATATAACCTTGGAAAATACTTGCTTTGTTAGATAAGTATGGAGGGTGTTTTGGGAAACTTGTTGACTATTGCATTGATAGGCTATACCTTTCTGTGTTTTGGTATGAGGTGTTTGAAACTTCTAAAGTAAATCCTAGCAAGGTTTCTGTATGTTAGTTGTGAACAAGAATACTCCTATCTGTTTGTCAAGTCAAAGTCCATCACACTAGGTACAATGTCATCCTGGTTCTCTATACCTTAATGCATTGTACTACGTGTGTTATCAAACATAAGGAAATTGGATCTTCGAAAATCCTAACACTGCGGAAAGTAGTCATCATCATTTGCATATTCATCATCTTATGTCTTGTTGGAATGTTTTCTTCTCTTTCATTCCTCCTTTCTCTTCATGCTAACAAGGTACTATGACAGTTAATCATCATCATCATCATCATCAATCCTGCATCCACAAATCATTATCATATTGCATAACATATCATATAGGAAACATATGCATTGCATCTCCATATAAATGTATTATTATGAGCATTTTTCATAAATAAGCATGTCCATTTTTCATCATATTACATCCATTTTTTCCATCACATTGCACCATCACATTGCACCATCGCATAGCATTCATTTGCATAAACATTTCATAATAATTTCATATTACCATCTACTGCATAATCAAAAATAATAGGTACAAGAACATTATAGATAATCGATTGCATTATAAGCATACATATCCACATCATATAAGCATCATAAAGTTATCTCTCATATTACATTAATTTTGCATGACATAAAGCATCACCATACCACTTTGCATTAACATATCATTTCATATATTATATCACATCACAATAAATGCATCATATACATTACATTATCACTTAACATGTTTATGATAACATATATTTTTTATTCTAAGCATCTTAAAAACATCTCATTTACATCATCAACACATATTATATAAAACATGACCATTGCATTCACATTGCATCACATAATCATAAAAAAATACATATCGTCCATCAGTCATCCATATCATATAGAACACCTCATAAATAACCACATCGCATCATTTTTACATTTCATTGCATAAATCATTCCATATCATTATAAGCATTCAAAGCATAATAGGAACATAAAAATCCATTACATTAAAAGTGTACATCCATCCATAATCATTCTTTACATATCATTTCATGTATACACCATAAATCATCTCCATATCATTTTGCATATTACATCATCATCCATTTAATATCACATATCATATCATTTGCATCAACATACACAAATCATCATATAGATTACATCACCATATACATCATCATCCATCCACATCACATATCATATAAATCCATTTGCATATCATGTATAAAACAACATAATATAGATCTATTAATAATGCATACATCATCAAAAAAGAAATGCATCCATATATACATCATATAACACCATAACATGATTGCATAGCATACAGAAAAAAAACCATCCATACATGCATAAATAAATGATACACATCACATCATATCAAAATCATCATCTCATATATATCATCATTAGATAACTATCATAGTGCAAAATAATCGGATCACTATACATGTATGTCAATAAGTACAAAAAGGCCCAACGGGCTATAAAAAATAAGCCAATATGGCATGAAAGTATATCATCTCGATCAGAATGAGGCATATCCCTCCTATTTTCTGCCCTCACCTTTGTCACCATGACCTTCTACTAGTCTGTAGCTAATCCGTTGCGAGTAATCTGGGGCCCGCTTTGCTCTGGCTACAGACTGGTGATAATGCATACGATAATAGTCTGCTTCCCGGATGACCTCCCTATAAGACCGAAGGGACATTGTGCTCTGAGAGGAGGAGGCTACCATGCTCTCCAGTTACTGTCTCCAGCCCATTTCTATGGCCGCCTATAGCTTTGTAGCCTGCCTCTGGAAAATGGCATGGTCTCTCTCGGCCCTAGCCTGATCCCTCTCTATCGTCAGGGTCTGAACTTGGGCTTGTAGTTGTGCACTCAGTGCATCACGGGGATCTGGCTGCCCTACTAGTTGTGCTCATGCAGGCTGCACATGAGGTTGATCCTCACCCTCAACTCATGGTGGTGCCTTTGCCTAATCCTGTTGCGTAGCTGGCACCGGTTGTTGGTCTTGCATCTAAACATTAGCCTAGACCGGCTGAAGAGGAACCTTGACTGGCTGATCCTGCTAATCACCATCTCTCTGTCCTCGTCCTCCCCCTCTGCCTCTCGACCTCCACCAAGCAGAGGGTGAGGATAAAAACACAAATCCAAATACCTACAAAACACAATAAAAAAACACATTAGGAGATCATATGCAAGTAAGAACAAGGATTCCCCATGAAATCCATTAGCAAAGTTTTAAATAGGAAATAAAGCAAGAATGAAATGAAAGAATAAGAAAGCAAGCTAAATCCTATTGAAGACAATGCAAACTCTTGATCCCATGGGGGAATTGGTGCCAATTTGATGTGAAAATTGTCCTACACAGATTGGTTTCAGCCGCCCCTACTGTGTAGGCCTAATGTGTTTTTTTATTGTGTTTCTCGTCAATAGTAGGGGTGGCTAAAGCCAATCTGTGTAGGCCTGAGTAACCCCTAGATCCATAGGTCCCTGATCATAAACCCAAGGCCAGACCACCAACTGCTTGAAGCTTTCGACAGTCTCTAAGGCAGGAATGTATCATCCCCATGAACCTTGTGACACGGTGTGAGAAAATATGGCCACGTAGGTGTTGTCCAGCTGGTCCTGTGCCTCACCGAATTGATGTTGGACATGTTCGGGTAGGTATCTCTCCACCATCATATGCTCTTGCCCCTGCATGAAGCGGTCCTGGTGAGTAAAGAAGATCTGCTCAACATCATCATCCCATCCAGGACCCTCCTCTAGTGAGGAATCTTGTGCTTTCCTGTGTGTGTAAAGGACACACCACCTCTGTAACACCACACTAGGGGATCATCAGGCCCCATTGGCACTGCAACGACTCGTGAAGAAAGAACAACGATGTACTCCAATGCCCATATGTGGAGAAGTATAACACCTACTTTGAGTGCTCTGCCATCGAGGTAGACATACTCATGTTAGTCCCTATAGAGCAAGGCTAGAAGAATAGGCCCCCAAGCAAAAAAAACTAGTCTATCGCGAACCATCCGCTCCCAATAGAGCCCCCAGCTAGGACTGAAATACTGGCCTCACTGATCTAGGGCAACGAGACCTGAAATAATAGCCACAACCACCAAGTAGAGGGGAGAGGTTAGAGCCCTATGATGCTCAAGCTCTATCTAACCTTCGCAATAGATAACATCCTCTATAGTGAGGACTATGTGATAGGAATCTCGTCTAGCATCCATGTCGTAAATAACACACTGCTCATGAATTGGAAATCTGAGGATCCGCCATACATCCTCAAGGTGATGGTGGCCTCGCCAGTGGGAAGGTGGTGTTAGGATTAGGTGTTGTACACCTTGCATAATGTTTGTAATGTTTTATTTATTTATTATGTGTGTGGTGCACCTAGGGGTTTTCTAGGTGAATGTGCATCACAAGGAGTTATAATGTTGGGGCCACTTTGTTGTATGTAACATTGGGACACATAATTGTCAAATGTAATTATTTAATATTGGGGGAATAATAAAATATAATAAAGTACCCAATATTAAATGTGGGGTCACATGATGTAGTATTTTTGGGCACATGGTTTATGTAATACCACTTGGTGGTTTTGTGGGAGCTTGTTTCTATAAAAGCAACCACAAGGGTAGTTGTTGAAGGTTGGACAAATTGCTGCAGGTTAGCAGGTTGAGCTTGTGCATGTGTGAGGGTTTGAAGCATGGCATGGGATGTGTGGATTCATGCTTGGTCACATGGAATCCATGTATAGCTTGTGCTTCAGAAGTGTTCATGGAGTTTCTGTAGATGTATTGTAATGGGTTTTCATTGCTGAATAATATATGGAGTGTGGATGCTTTTGGAGGCTGGGTTTTTCCCTCTTGAGGGTTTTCCCAAGGTATATCTTGTGTCATCTTTGATGGGTATGTTGTCTATTCTCTTGCATGTTGATGTTGAGTATTTTACTTGCATGTTTTCAGATTTGGGTTTTGTGGAAATTGTCATTTCATGGCTGCAAAGTTTCCTTACAAGTGGTATCAGAGCTTTGGTTATTGGATTGGATAACCCTAGGTTGTAAGAGAGTGAAAGGAAATGGCAAGATATGAGGGTTTTGCAAGATATGAGGGTTTTGCAGGTGTTTTATTGCAGATCTGAGGGTTTTGGGTTTGCTGGTTTGATGGGTTGTTTGCAGATTTGGGGTGTGAGAAAATTTTGACAAAATAGGGTTTCTTGGTCATGCATTTAAATGAGGGTTTTGAGGGGGTGAAATTGTAGATGACCTCCTGGGACAAAATGGACCTCATGGTTGGATTCAGGGTGGCTGAGAGAGAAATTTTGACATATAATATGCCCTATTTTGGTTACAGAAAAAAAAATTGCCCATACCCCTGTTCGGCCGTATGGACGTCGAATTTACAGTCGCAGAAAAATAAAATAAAATCGGAAAAATAAAAATAAAAGGAAATCCCATCGAAATTATTTTCCTGCAAAATCAAAAACAAAAAAAAAACATTAGAAAAAAAAACAAAAAAAAAAAAAAATTAAAATTTGTGGGGAGGGGCGGATTCCCCCCAGGTCGACCGCCGTACTCTGCAGCAGAGTACCGACGGTACTGTCGGTACCACCGGCTCTGTGGCGGCCGATAGTCCTATCGGTACTGTCGCAGAGTCCGCGGGGCTGGCAGGGTACCACCGGCAAGCCCGATTTAATAAAATTTGAATTTTTTTCAAAAGTCTGCCATGAATTTTTTAAAGACCGCCGAATTTCAAAATATATTTAGCCAGTTTTAATGATGGCGTCGGGTCCGCCATAAGGGGTGGAGAGCTTTTTTAAAAAAAAAAATTGGAAAATTAAACTGTTTTTAATGGGATTTTCAAATCCGCTGCCCACCCACCACCGGAGCGCCGCCCGGGCGCCACCACAGAGCCACCAGGAGGGTTTTTTATAGCTGTTTTTTTTCAAACGGGCATAACTTTCACCCAGGGCATTGGATTTTCGATTTCTTATAGTCGTTGGAAAGCTGGTTCTGAGCACTACACAGTGGTATAGGTTTTGTTCCATGATTTTGCAATTTTGATAGTGTTTTGCTTGGTTGAAGTCAGATGTTCATTTTGAACTTTAAGAGGGCATATCGGGCATATCGGATGAACTTTGAATAGTCAACGGAAAAGCTTGTTCAGAGCACTATGTAGTGGATTAGGTTTGGAGATATTTTGGCATGGTTTATTTGCTGTTTTCTTTATCTAAGCTGTTTATGGGTCTCTTTGACTATGGTGTTATTATGAGCTTATGGATTGTCGGATTTGGGATATTTGATATTGGATTCATTGTATGCTCAGTTGTACATCTCATATTATTCTACTTTTGACATGGTTATTAGCATGTATGTTGCATTGTTGTATCTACAAGTTGTGCAATGTTGTAGGTGGTCTATACTTACTTGTTGCACCTATGACTTGGATATGGGTTGTCTTTGCCCATTGATATTTCAGTGTTGATGCATGTTCAGTTTTGGTGGCTTGGTTTAGTCACTTGGTTTGCTGATTTGGTTGTCATGTTGAGGAGGTGAGATGGTATTACCAGGTACAACCATGATATGAGATCTATGCAGTTGACTATGATTATGCAGATATGTGAACACAGTTGGGTTGAGTTGTTGGTACATTTGGTGGTGATCATGGTGTCATGGATGTTTCTTGTGCATTAGAGACTTTGGCATGTTATGATGGTTTATGCAGGTGCATTGATTGGTGGTATTGGATTGGTTCCTGATTATGGTTGTGGCGGTGTATCTTCTTGGGTTTAGGAGATTGGTATCACGATGTCATGGATAGCTTGGTTACACGGTTCAGTGGGAGCTTGTGAAAGTGATGGTTTGGCGGTGTATCTTCTTGCTTTAGAGGATGGTTATCATGTTGTCATTGAGAGCTTGGATTCACAGGTTTTGTGTGAGCTTATGACAGTGATGTGGTGTTGATTGTGTGCATCATGGTGCCATGGGATTGCTCGGTATCACGGTTCAGTGGGAGCATTTGGAATGATGTGGATCCATTATTGATTATGGATGGTTGTCTTCAGCAGGTGATCTTTGGTGTCATGGAGGAGCTCGTAGATTCTGTGTGCTACAGTGAGAGTTCTTTGACATCAGGTGTTGGAGATGTTGACGTATTGTATATGACTTGTTGGTTTTGACAGGTGATCCTTGGTTGTAGGATGGTTTTGTTATTATGTCATGGTATACTCTTGATTACTAGTTTAGAGTTGTGGCATGGTACATGTTATGATGATTTATTCATGTGATCTTCTTTTGAGAGGATGTGAGATCATGGTGTCATGTTTATGTTCCTAATTCTGCAGTTGGAGCTATGACTTTGATCTTGGTTGGTTCTCTTTGTATTGAGTACATTGATCATTTGCTTGGTGTTTAGCATGGATTGATCGGTTACAGGTGCTCATGGATACTTGGAGACTTAGGTGAGGCTTGGTGTTCTCTTGTGATTAGAGACATGTTTTTGAGATGGTTACTCTTGATGAGGTTTTAGCAGGAAGTCTGAGGGAGCCTACACCTTGGTTGGACGTGAGTTCAACATGGACCAATGAGGAGAGTGTTCTTGGTTGAGTCATGATGACTTGGATATCCTGGAGGAGCATTCTCATTCCCCACTCTTGGTCTACTCGGTGGTTCACTTGAGAGGTATTGCCCATTATTCTTTCAGGTGCATTATGTTTATGGTTTTGTCTTCTCATGGATATGGATCTTGAGCCATGGATATTTGGTTTCTGGAGGGTTCATTTGAGGAGTGTTGGCATGTTTATCTCCTTGTACATGTTGGGTTTAGGAGATGGTTTATTGGGCTGATTTCCTTGGTTTAGGAATGATTACTTTGAGTTTGATCTTCTTGTTTTGAGATGCTTACATCCATGTTAGTTACATATGTTATCTTTGATCTTGGCAATTGGATGGATGGATGTTGTTATGGATTTTATTATGGGGTGTTATGGAGGAGATCATACTTGACACAGTTGGCATTTAGAGGTGTGTGTAGGAGGACATGCTACAGGGTTTGGTTTGCAGGTTTTGCTTATCAATGTGGATGTTCCTTGGTACTACATGTTTACTTTTATGAGATGCTAGTAGTAGACTTGGTATGCCTTTGTGATGGTGCCTTTTTTTTGGGATGTTAACGAAGTGACGCGTTGAATGCACTCATTCCAGGTTTGCATTCATCTTGACATCGCCCATGCAGTGGGAGCTCCTGGATGTGTATGTCATGCTTTGACAGGTTTGCACATGGAGTTTGTTATTGTGGTTTATGGGTGGATATGTTGTTGGCATAAGTTTACTATGTTATGTATACCTTGGAGGTATGGATAGTTGGATGTGTTGGCACTTGCTGTGGTGTCATTTCAGCTATGGTGATTTATTCTTGATAGCTACTGGTGCATATTGGATTCAGTGTTTGTGTTTTGAGATATCAGGTTGAGGCAGGTTTATGCTTCTTTGTGACAGTTAGTGTGACATCTCTTTGGATGTGTTCTTATCTTAGTGCATTGGCATGGTGGAGGATGGGAGCATTCATGGATGAGATGGTGGTCACCTTGGTTCTTGTTACAGGTATCTTGATGGAGCACATGGAGCACTTGGATTCTAGGATGGTACATGTTGCCTATGGAGTTTATTTGTTACCCCTTATGCAATGTATACAACAAGTGGGAGATTGTTAGGATTAGGTGTTGTACACCTTGCATAATGTTTGTAATGTTTTATTTATTTATTATGTGTGTGGTGCACCTAGGGGTTTTCTAGGTGAATGTGCATCACAAGGAGTTATAATGTTGGGGCCACTTTGTTGTATGTAACATTGGGACACATAATTGTCAAATGTAATTATTTAATATTGGGGGAATAATAAAATATAATAAAGTACCCAATATTAAATGTGGGGTCACATGATGTAGTATTTTTGGGCACATGGTTTATGTAATACCACTTGGTGGTTTTGTGGGAGCTTGTTTCTATAAAAGCAACCACAAGGGTAGTTGTTGAAGGTTGGACAAATTGCTGCAGGTTAGCAGGTTGAGCTTGTGCATGTGTGAGGGTTTGAAGCATGGCATGGGATGTGTGGATTCATGCTTGGTCACATGGAATGCATGGATACCTTGTGCTTCAGAAGTGGTCATGGAGTCTCTGTAGATGTATTGTAATGGGTTTTCATTGCTGAATAATATATGGAGTCTGGATGCTTTTGGAGGCTGGGTTTTTCCCTCTTGAGGGTTTTCCTAGGGTATATCTTGTGTCATATTTGATGGGTATGTTGTCTATTCTCTTGCATGTTGATGTTGAGTATTTTACTTGCATGTTTTCAGATTTGGGTTATGTGGAAATTGTTATTTCATGGCTGCAAAGTTTCCTTACAGGTGGAAGGACGAGGTCTCACTGTGCCATCTCTCAGCAAGTGCTGACATCATCCCAAGGTGGGTCCACATAGGCGTTGCATATGCAATATACCATAGTCCCATGTCCCGTAGCCGATTCTGCTCCTTGTCGCTAAGGTCTCACAAGTAACTAAAAATCTCCCGCTATCTGTGCTCCCAAGAATAGAGCTCCCTCATTGCGTCCTGCATCAAGAAAGGTCACCATGTTAAAATTTTTAAAAAAATTTAGTCCGAGCATCCAAAAAACCATCCCAGCGTCACTATCTGTGAAGGCGTCACAGTTTGAAATTTTCAAACTGTGACACTGGAGGGCTAAATTCTAAAAGAGCACCATTGTGGTGCACTTTTCTGCCAAGCGGCATAGTTTGAAAAGATTCCAGTTTACAAATGAACCACCACGTCGCACTTTTAAATGACCACGTTGGCGAGGGCATGAGCGTCGGAGTTTGCAATTTTTTTCCAAACTCCAAACTCAACCACCACAATGCAGTCTGCCATGGCAAGCCAGTTTGGAGCACTTATCAGTGTAGTTTTTTTTTGAGTGGCGCTATATAGAACCATTGTAGAAGAACTAAGTTTAAAAGCATTAAATGAATGCGAAAAATGAAAACAAAGCTCAAGTAATGATCACCTACCAGTGCCCCAATGCGGGGTGATCGCTGGTATGTCCAAACTCGACTGGAAATGTGCATTGGGAGTTGTCATTGCGCCATCTCGTCAAAATTTCAGAGCTCAAATCTCAGATTTGCTAAAGGGTTGTGTGTGAAAATGAATTGAAAGTGACCCCTCAGAGCCCTTTTAAGCCTGAAAATTAGGGTTTTTTCACCCTATTTGGCTATCCTGCTAGGATTTTGAACTATTGAACCTGTTTTTGTCTAGTTGAGGCCTATTTTACATCTTTTTATTATGTTTAAAAATGTTTTTGGCCTTTGGGAGCCTTTTTTGACCTGTTGGGTACCTTGTCCTCTTTTTTCGCGAGATCACCCAAAAATCAATTTTTTTGTCAATTCTCTTGAGGGGGCAATATATTAGCATGTTTTCTCTTGCCGGCTAGCAGTGGGGCAAGATTTTGAAAATTATTTTTTTTTGGCTTTGATCGAGATTGTTTATTCTTTGAACCAATGTAACGAATGCATTGTTTCAAAGAGGGGCAAAATATAAACACGTAAAATGTACTGATTGACATTGGACATTTGATCCTGACCATTAAAATTGTTTCATCCTCAATCATCCTTCAGTCTAAACATTTAATCAAATGCCTTTATGTGATTAAAATCATCAACATTCCTCTCTTAATTAATTAGTTATCTAATTAAGTCATCCTTTCTCGATAATTAAATTAACCAATCTGATCTAATTATCCCCATTTAATTAAATAAATTTTTTTTTTTGATTAAATATCTAAAGTCTATCTATTAAATTAAATCAATTAAAACCTTATTTATTTTAATCTAACATCATCTCTTTTAATTAAATAAATCAAAAGTCATTATTTAATTAATCCTTTATCATATTCTTCTCATATTTGATTTCAATAAATCCACAAATTTAAGTCAAATAGGTCACATCATTTAACCCCTTCATTAAATTAATTAACCTTGATTAATTTAATCTCTTCTCATGTCCCATCCTCCATGTTTTACCACTTGCACATGAAAATAGAGTTATTTGATTTATTAAATCTCTATTTTCTTCAACAAGACATCTTTTAAGGAATATTCCCAAGTTTGAATTCAAAATCCAAGTGGACTTTGTCCTTCCAACAAGGAATTTACTCCACCTACAAAGTCCTTTTTCCTTGAGCCAAGTGGAATTCAATGCACCTTCTTTCCCTCTTACATGTCATTTCAACAAATTCAAAATTCAAATATATGCATTTATTGACACATTCTTCAAAACTTGCACATCCTCCATCTATTCACTTTTTGACAAGTGGCACTTTTCCATTAGCTAATTCTTAGTCCCACATTTCTCCATTTTGGATATTCTTCCATCTTCTCATTCTATAAATAAGAGGCTAATCTTCTCATTTCATCATCCACAATTTGAGTAAACTTACCATGCTCAAATATTTAACAATCTTCATCCATATTTTTGAATTTGTAGCTAGGTTATGCAGATTTTTGTCTTGAACCACTCATCATCCTTCATCAAAGTTGATCACATTCTTCATCGCATCATCAAAGCTAACATTGGAGTTGGGAAATGGCCAATTTTCACATCAAATTGGCACCAATTCCCCCATGGGATCAAGAGTTTGCATTGTCTTCAATAGGAATTAGCTTGCTTTCTTGTTCTTTCATTTCATTCTTGCTTTATTTCCTATTTAAAACTTTGATAATGGATTTAATGAGGAATCTTTTTTCTTACTTTCATATGATATCCTAATGTGTTTGTTTATTGTGTTTTGTAGGTATTTGGATTGGGGTTCGACAAATAGCTATTTCAATCATCATGAAGGTGCATTTAACTTGTCAACCCAGGGATGTGAACTTGAAATGGGTCAGCACAGTATGTACACTAAGGATCAAAAGTAGCCATATTCATTCTACAACTAAGAAAGACATAATGCTAAAGGTAAATTGCTTGGAAAGAAATAACATAAGTGTTGAGCATCAACCAACAACTATACTAACCTTAAATGCATAATAAAAATGAAAATTTGAGCAAACAAAAAAGAAACTACTCTATCTACTTTGGCTAAAGGATGGAATACAAACCAAGTGGGCCCCCTTGGATGAGTACATCATCAGATCAAGCAACCTCATTTGAAGGAGCATCCAAGTCTTATTTATAGGGAGAACAACTATTAACTAATCACCTAGCAAGGCGATCAACTCCAACAGATTAGGAGGATGCCACTTTAGGGAAAGCATGAAAAGTGGAGAGGTAGTTACACATGCACATAATCTAGTCAGACATGCTTGCCTCAACATAGATTTAGCATAACAGTAATTCCTATATTCACTCAACAGACAATTAAGACCATTTACAAGGTGGTTACAAGTTCAATTTGAATGAGGAATCTCCCACCATCAATAGTCTTCCCTTTGTTGACCTTTGCATGACCACCTTGTTAACCGTTATGGTGAATTCCTAGCTGGAAGAATCTTCTTTAATTATGTAGGAAGCTAATTATATATGCAAGACAATATTAGTATGCACTACAATTGCATATTTTTAACTATCTTAAAGTAGCATTCATTAATCCACATGTAAAATCAACATAGATAGTTCACATAACATGTCAATGTCATTAAAGATTGTAGAAATAAGCTTATGCCCAATGTCTATGGTTTTTGGGAAATATCATAAAAATATCAACATCCAAGCATCAAAGTCTATGAAAACTATGGAAAATAGACAATAAAATCCTATCAAAATTGAGTCATAAAATGGACTGATCACTAACCACAATGCCTCAAATTTCCCATGCTTTCTCTTATCCTGAGCTCGAACATTCCACATCATTACCATGCTTCCTAGTTCAAATTTCTTAGGAGAATCCCTTTTATCATATAAGTACTTGACTTGTAGCTACATTTTAGTGTTTTTATTATGAGTTTCTCTTATAATTTCATCCAACTATATCAAGGCATCAACCTAGTGCTTCATCTCATCATAGATGTTATCATCATATTCTTGAACAAACTTGTACATTTTTAGCAATTTTTTCTAAGGAAATCTTGCATCTAAACCATAAACTAGACCAAAAGGAAAATTTCCATTAGCTTTCTTGATAGTAACCCCATCCGCCCAAGGTGCAAGCTTCAACTTTGAATCCCATGCTTTCTTATTCTTCTCAATCACCCTTTTGATGATCTTGATCAAAATCATGTTATTTGATTCTACTTGACCATTCCCTTGAGGATGATAAGGGGAAGAATAAGATATTTTTATTCCATGCTTATCATAGAAACTCCTGAAATCATTTGATCTATAAAACATAGCATTGTCAAAGCTAATCTTTTCTAGGACTCCAAATTTGATTAAGATGTTATTCATCAGAAAATCAATCACCAATTTTCTTGTTTCCTTCTTGGTGGGGATTGATTCCACCCACTTCATAAAATAATCAATGGAAACAAGAATCCAAGAGTTTCCCCCACTAGATTTCTTAGATATTTCACCAATGATGTCAATGCCCCAATTGAAAAGGGGCCTAGACTAAAATAGGTCTAAGTGGAAAATTTCCTAAAAATTTCAGCTTTCCTAAAATCTTTGGAAAACATCACAAGTTTTAACAAACTTGTGGGCATCTTTAAAAACTGAGGGCCACCAAAATCCTTCCCTTAAAATCTTTTGGGAAGTTGTCTTTTCCATGTAATGGCCTCCACATATCCCACTATGCATTTCTTGCAAAAGTTCTAATTCTTGTTTTCCATCAACACACTTAAGTAGGACACCCTCTAGGCTTCTCTGCCAAAGCTCGTTATCAATAAACACATACTTGATAGCTTGTAACTTTAGGGTTCTTCTGTCATTGTCAGTCATACCTTCTAGAAATTGCATGGTTTGTAAATATTGAACAATCTACCCATGCCAACCACAAGTCTGCATGTCACATATAGGTGCAACATCTACGCATTCAACTTGATTTACTTGGTTAGCTTCCAAGTTGGTTTCAATCATCAACTTATCTAAACCTCAACCTCTCACCAACTTAGTGATCTAAACATCAATGTTAAATTCTTGGATCTTGTTGATCCATATGCACCTCCTGCCTATGACCTCTTGTTGAGTGAATATATCTTTCACTACAACACTTGGAACATAATCTATAACTATAGCTCCCATTAGGTATGTTCTAAATATTTTCATAGCCTTGACTAATGCATAATCCTGCTTCTTAGTCCTATCATACTTGAGTTCAATGACTTGTAAATATTTTCTAAAAAATGCAATGGGTTGTTTAAAGCCCTTGTACTTTTTCTATAACAATACAATATAAATTTTATGAAAAGATGCAAAGGCAAAAATGTGCATAGGCTTGGAAAAGTATAAAAATTTCAACACTAGGGCCTCCTTGATGGCTTGTTTTATGCTTTTAAATGGCCAGCCAGGATCCTCACTCCAAATCACCTTCTCTCCCTTCCTTAGCATCTTAGAACTAGGATGGGTAATCTTTGCAAAGATAGTTACAAATCTTCATAAGAAATTGATTTGACCAAAGAGTGATTGGATTTCTTTCACATTCTTTGGCTATGGAAGTTTTTCTATTGTAGCCACTCTTTTAGGATCAATTCTTATTCCTTTCTTTGACACAATATGGCCCAATAGTTTCCCTTCTTTCACCCCAAATACACACTTCTTGGGATTCAAAGATATGCCATATTCTAGTGCCTTCTTAAATGCTTTCTCCAAATGCATACAATGATCCTCTTCTTTCTTACTATATGTAGTCAAATAATCTTGGTAAACAACTAAAAATATGTTTATAAAATATACAAAGGCCAAATCCATGGCTCTTTGAAAAGTAGCCCTGACATTTTTCAGTCCAAATGGTATTCTCACATAGAAATATGTTCCACATGGTGTTGCAAAAGCTATCTTGTGCTACTTAGATTCTTTGACTACTACCTAATTGTAGCTTGAAAGTCCATCCATCATGGATAACAGCTCACAACCAGTTACCTTTTGTAACGTGGCTTCCAAGTTCGATAGTGAGTAATTATCCTTCAATAATGACACATTGAAGTTTCTAAAATCAACATAGAGCCTAATGTCACCATTTTTCTTCTTGATTAGAACCAAATTTGAAACCCATGTTGATTTTCTGAAGGCATTAATGATCCCAGCAACCCTCAATTTTATGAGTTCCTCTTGTATCTTAGGTTGCAATGTGGGATTTATTGTTCTTGTCTTATGCCTTAAGGGATTTGCATCTGGATTTAAAGGTATCTCATGTTGAAATAACTCTTTTCTATATGCCTTCAAGTCATCATAAGACCATGCCAAAACATGTATGTATTTTCTCAACAAAGCAATCAACATTGCTTTGACCTAATGTTTCATATTTTCTCTAATGTAGACATTTTTTGGAGCATTCTCAACACAAATTATTACCTCTTCAAGATCTTCTTTGTGAGTGGATGTCTGTTTAGCATTTATTTTATCAAGGACATCAAAAACCCTTTCCAATGCAACCAATCCTTTTGGAATCTTATTAGTTTTCAATTGAATTATCTCATTTCCAAATATTGTTTCCTTGCCATCCATTTCCTCTAGAAAGGCCCAAAAGTCAATTTCTTGACCCTCATACTCATCTACACATTGTAGGAATGTCAAGATATCTTTATCATCATTAAACACTTGCTAGTTGTTTATGTTGTTAGGAACTAAAGGTTTGACTTGCACTTCAACTTTTGAAATGCCAACAAAAGTAATATCATATAGTAAGAGAGCAATATTGGCAAGTAAATCTACCACTTGATTATTACTCTTGTCCAACCAGTCAATACCAAATGCATCAAAATAATCAATTGAATACCAAAAATTATTTCTATACTATCTTAGCCTATTATTTTTTGATGTATATCTTGACCTAACTTGACAAACATCAAGTTACGAATCTCTAATGATGCTTAGCTTCTTAATCCCATGATTCTCAACTAATTTTAGCCCTAGTAGAAAAGCTTCATATTTAGCTACATTGTTTGTGCATGAAAACAATAATGAAAATGAAAACTTGAAAGTATTACCACTAGGAGAGATAAGTATCACGTTTGCACCAACTCCTTCCTTTGAGCAAGCACCATCAAAACACATATTCCATAGGTCATCATTTCTTTCTTGCTGCAATAATTCTTTCTCAAGGGGTGCAGGTAGTTTTCCCTATTCTTCTTGTAACTCTTCAACTCTAAATTTATCCATACTTGTGTCCATGAAGTGAATTCTATATTCATCTTCTACAAATTCATGCATATGTGGAGCTCTTGGTTCCCTCACAAGCTTGATGTCATTTCTGTCAATTGGAAATGTTGTAAAGGATATGTCACACTGCATGCAACCTCCTATGGAGGAAATTCACTTCCTTCACAGTAACATACCATAGTTTCCTAGGTGGGATGTCCATCACAACTATGCTCATGACAAACTCCTTGTCAAGAAAAACAACTAGTGTATATGGAACATCTTTAATCACTCCTATGACTAGGATCTCTCTTCAATACATGGCATAAAATTTTCCATAGGAACAATTTATTTTCAATCCCATTTCTTTCATTATCTCTATTAGAATAATGTTAGATGAAGCTCTTGAATCAATCATATAGTTCTTTAGAAGTTTACCATCAACAATCATAGTTACATAAAATGGATTAATATTACTTGGGAAAGTTGTGATAGTACTAACCAAGTAAATATGAGGGATTTAACCAATGTCTCCCTCCATTACCCCATCACTTACTTGATTTCCACTCACTTGAGGCTGAATAGACACCCTTTTATCTTCACAGGCCTTAGTAGCACCATTGATAAGGGCTACTGCCTTCTGCTTAAGTTCTTCAATTATCATCATCTCCATTAATGGGACTATCACTTTGACTTGAGAAAGTAGCTGAAATATGTCAATTGGATTATATTTTGGTAGTTCATAAGGGACAACACTCTACTCTTCAGTCAGGACATTTTGCTACTCAAATTTCTTTTCATTTTCTTTCTTCGCTTGTTTCTTTACTTGACCAACACTTGAATTTTGAGTCTTCAGCTTAACAATTGGAGCAATAGCTTCATTAGAATTCTTGGATGAATTATTTCTTGGCCCAAATTTTAGGTCCCTTACTCTCCTAAGCTTTTACCTCTTCTTTTTGAAACTTGCCTGATTCTTCTATTTGTTGAACAAGACAATTGAGACAAGGGGGTGAATCAGTTGTCACATATTAATCTTTTAATTCAGTCACCATAACTAATTCTTAACACTACTTAAATGATTAATCATCAAATTCCAATGAAGAAACTTAAATCCAACAAATAAACACAATAACACTAGATTTACGTGGAAAACCCAATAATGTAAAAAGCATGGTGAGTATTAACTCACACTGTAGAGAATATTGAAACTGATTACAAGAGGCTCACTACCAAAATAAGGACTCATTTTCCAATAGGCTAACAACCTGAAGGGATCACTACCACATAGATACAGAGAAGACAAAGAAGACTTGTTATAGAGAGAAGACAATCTCAATGCAACCAAATATTCCACCATAATCACTCATAGTCATGCATGAATGATAAAGTTCACCTTCAACTCACTACTTTCAAAAACTGAACATTAAGGATTCACAATGATCTGCCACACTCACATCACACACACTCACTAGATAACATCAATATCACATTTATCTACTCTTTTCCTTTTCACTTATCTCTCTTCTTTTCTCATGTATGTTTTTCATCACTAACTCATCCTGTATTTATACCATCTTCAACTTTGAAACATATCCAAAGTCATCCATCGAAATTAAAATTCAAATTAGGTTGGGGCCAAAAATTTCTAGGGTGGAATTAGAATAAGCGTGACCCAAACACACGCTTGATAGGGACCCAAATAGATGCAATAGGCCTCACTAACTTCAAAAGTAGTATTCCACTCAAGGTCAGCTAAACCAGTGTAAAACACATAAAACTATTAAACTTGAAATTTCTTGATACCAAAATCATCTTCAACACAATCAAGGAAACTCAACTCTAGAACTGCAAATCATAAGACTTCATCAAAGAGAAATCTGGACCAACAACATTACTCTCGGGCCTCAACCAATAAAACATAAACCATAGTTCACAATTGGTGAACACAACTCATACTATACAATGAATCAATAGCCAAAAAATTATATATAGCATCTTCGAACAACCAAGAACAACATATCTAAACCATACAACTAGAGGAGAAAATCCAGAGCAAAACCCAGATCAACTACTCAACACTTGCAACCTATCTTCATTACGATTTTCTCAATATCCTCAACATATAAAACCAACAACAACTAGTTGATAACCAATTGATTAGTTAGCATCAATGAAAACACCTTGAAACTTTCCATTCTTGCAACAATCTCCCCCTTTTTCATTGATGGCAACACATGATGTGAAAAACCATCAAAGACACCATACTAGCTCTAAATACACTTCTCAAGATTTTCTTTCTATTTCTCCCCCTTATTAGATAATCTCTTATATTCTTCCTCTTTTCCTTCACATGCTTCCTCTCCTTTTTTTTCTTTTTTTCTTAACATTCTTCCTCTCTTTTTTCACATGCTTCTTCTCCCCCTTTGACATCAATGGAAAAGGATAAAAATATTTTACAATGATTTCTCCTTTGACATGAAAATAAGAATATAATGCCAAAACCTAACACTACATGGTCCCCCTAAGAGGTAGCCACCAAAACATCAATCCAAAAGAAAGATAGATCCATAGATCCACCAGACTAATGCATCTAGTTCAAGACGAGAGGGGCAATAACCCCTAACTTTTCTTGGAGACACTCAAAAGTATCTTTAGGAAGAGCCTTCATGAAAATATTAGCTACCTGATCCTTCATCAGAACATAATCAAGCTTTAATTTATTCTCAAAGACCTTCTCTCTCAAGAAATGATATCTGATAGATATATGATTAATCCTCAAGTGCATCATAGGATTCTTTGAAATGTTAATTGCACTTGTGTTATCAAAGAGAATAGAAATAGGATCATCATATACCACTGTGATATATTTCAATTTCTATTTCATCTATATAACTTGTGTATAGCAAGATGGAACAACAATATATTTAGCTTCAGTAGTAGGCAAGGAGACTAAATCTTGCTTTTTGCTCAACCATGCCACTAATTTACAACCAAGAAATAATGCACTACTACTTGTACTCTTTCTGTCACCTAAACATCCAACCCAATCTACATCTGTATAAGCACTGAGTGTAAAGTCAATATCTCTAGGATACCATAATCCATAATCTAGAGTGCCATTCAAATATTTGAAAATTCTTTTAACAACAACATGCATTTCCTTAGAATCTTCTTGAAATCTAGTAGCAGTCAAATATAGTAGTCAACCAATCATAGATCTATACTTGCTCTGATTAGCCTTGTGTGAATCATCATCTTTACCCAATTTGCAACTAGTCACCATAGGAGTACATACTAGTTTGGAACCGTCCTTCCCAAACTTCTTCAACATCTCTCTCACATACTTCAACTGTAAAATAAAGATTCCTTTCTCTATTTGATTGATATGTAGCCAAAGAAAGAAATTCATCTCTCCAAACATAGAAATTTAAAATTCTTTCTACATCTCTTCCACAAACATCTTGCAAATATTTTCATTTCCTCCATAGTTAATATCATTAACATATACAACTACAATCAATATTTTTTTCATTTTCAGTCTTAAAATATAGGTTACTATCCACCATACCTTTGTTGAAACCTTCTCGAATCAAGTACCTTTACAATCTTGCATACCAAGCTCTTGGAGCTTGCTTCAATCCATATAAAGCTTTCTTCAATCTATACACCATATCTGGTTGCTCTGACAACTAAAATCCTTCTAGTTGTTCCATATAGACTTCTTCTTCTAGCTCACCCTTCAAAAATGTTGACTTAACATCCATCTAATAGACCTTAAAATCATTATGAGCAGCAAATGCTAGGAACATCCTTATAGCTTCCATTCTTGCTACTGGAGCAAAATTTTCCTGAAAATCTATGCCTTCTATTTGTGAGTAGCCTTTACACACAAGCCTTGCTTTATTTCTAACAACTTCTCCATTCTTATTCAACTTATTTTTGAATGCCCATTTCAATCCAATAATTTTTTTATCTGTCAGTCTTGCAACCAATTCCCAAGTTTGATTCTTCTCAATCTACATAAGTTCTTCTTTCATAGATTCCATCCAATGTTCATCTTTACAAGCTTCACTTATAGTCTTTGATTCAACCTCAGAAAGTAAACACAAATTAACTTCAACAACATCTCTACTTCTAGTTTATACTCCTTTAGTCTTATCACCAATAATCTGATTTTTTGAATGATTCTTCTATACATATCCAAGTGTCTTAGGTGAAATCACTAGAGCATCTTATTATCTTTCATTTTGTTCATGTTTCTTCTCTTCTTGCTCATCCTTTTCTTGTTATTCCACAATTTCTTCAATTCTTATGTGATCAAGTTCATTAGATTCATATCCATCAATGTCAATAGAATTCTTCATTATCTCATCCACCTTAACATTTGAACTTTCTACAATATTTCTCAGTCTTTTATTGAAACATTTGTATACTTTTATATTAGTAGAATATCCAAGATAAATTCCTTCATCACTTCTTACATCAAACTTTCCCAAGGTTTCTTCATCTCTTCTTATATAACATTTTCTTATGAATACCTTGAAATACTTAATTGTAGGAATTTTTCCATGCCATATCTCATAGAGAGTATTTGTACTATTTTCTCTTACTTGAACTTGATTAAATAGATAAACAATAGTATGAATAGCTTCTTTTCAGTAAACTTCTAGTAAACCAACCTCAGTAATCATTGATCTAGCAGCCTCTTGAACTGTTTTATGTTTCCTTTCAACAACTCCATTCTACCGAGGAGTTCTTAGGGAAAATAACTATCTCTTTATTCCATGCACTTAACAAAACATATTAAACTCATGGGAGGTGAATTATCGACCTCTATTAGACCTTAAGCATTTTATCTTCAAGTTAACTATTTTCAACCATAGCTTTGAATGTCTTGAATCTATCTAATGCATTTGATTTCTCTCTAAGAAATGTAACCCATGTATATCTAGAATAATCATCAATTAAAGGCATAAAGTACCTTTCACCAAGCATACTTCTCACTCTTGTCAGACCATAGAGATCTATATGAACTAAATCCAGTAGACAAGTAGTAGATTGTTCCTTTGATTTGTAATGATTTCTTACTTGCTTTTCAAATTGAAAATTTCAATAGATAGAATTGAAAAGCTTTTTAATTCTTGGTAAATATCTCATGAAATGAACAACACTAATCCTTGCCAAGATCAAAATTCACATGACACATTCTCCTATGCCATAACCAACTGTCATTAATCTGAGTCATAACATCAACACCTTTAAGTTGATAGATATTTCCTTTAGATTTCTTTCTTGCAAAAATCAATGTTTTGGATCCTTTTTGGATCTCACATCTCTCATCCTTAAACAAAATATCATATCCTTTACTGTACATCCAACCAACACTAAAGATATTATTCCTTGAACCCTTAACATAGTAGACATCATTAGCATGATGCTTTCCATCAAAACTTACTGAACCTATCCCATAGATTTTAGCACTAGTATAATCTCCAAACATAACCAAGCCTCCATCATATTTTTCAAACTTAAAAAACTTAATTTTATCACTAGTCATGTGATGTGAAAAACCACTATCAACTACCCAATAATTCTTTTCTTGTTTAGCATGTAGGGTGGAGATAACCACCTTCATTTTTCTCCTTCTTTGGTGGGTGTCTCTTTACCTAGTTTTCAAAATTAGTAGAAGTAGGTTCATCCTTAATTTCCAAGAAAAAGAATTCATTTTCATCAGGATCTTCATACTCAAAATCTTCATTAGATATAATAGCATTCTCATTCACATAATATTCTTTGTTAATCTTATTTCCTTTCTTTTCTTTCTCATATCATTTTTTATTCCTCTTAGCTCTTTCTGAACACTCTGCAACATAATGACCTATTTCTCCACATCTAAAGCACTTAAAGGGAAAATTACCTTCATACTTCCTAGATCCTTTCCTCTTTCTTCTTGAAAAGTTAGCTTCTATTTCATCACAGTTTTCTTCATCCAGATCTTTAGATTGTGTACCCTTAAAAGTAGTCTCTGATTTGAATCCATTCCTCAGACTTGACTTCTTTATCTCATAAGATGTTAAAAATCCCAATAGCAGATATTTAGTGCAAGTCTTATAATCTATACTCTATTCAATAGCACACACTTTCTCACTGTAAGGATCAAGGAGAGTCCTTAGAATCTTCTTCAAAATCCTGGTTTCATCTATAGTAGCGCCAAGTCCTCACATTCTGGCCACTATCTCGTCCAATCTCTATACATAAGCTTTAATGTTCTCATCTTCAAACATATGTAGAAGCTCAAACTGTGTCTCCAAATTCTACAATTTCACCTCTTTAACTCTTTCATCACCTTCATACGCTCTTTCCAAAGCATCCCAAAATTCGTTAGCAATCTTCAAATTCTAAACCTTAATCAACTCGAAATGTACCAAATTGTTCTTCAAGATGTACTTCACCTTATTGTTCACTTCATGTGCTTTGATCTCTTTAGGCACACTCGAACCATTAGTAGGAGGAGTGTAAGGATTTTTGTAAGCTTTCTCCACATCATATCCACAATACTCCAAATATTCTTCCATCAATATTTCTCAAATATCATAGTTAGTTCATCAAACCTCGAATAATCATATATCATTTTTCCGGATATCCTAGACCTTCCTCAAGTGATTAAGCTCTTCACCAAGGAACCATGCTCTAATACCAATTATTGAACAGGACAACTAAGAGGGGGGCTGAATCAGTTGTCACAAATTTAATCTTTTAATTCAATCACTAGAACTAATTCTTAACACTACTTAAATAATTAATCATCAAATGCCAATGCAAAAACTTAAATCCAACACATAAACACAATAGCACCATATTTACATGGAAAACCCAATAAGGGAAAAACCATGGTGAGGATTAACTCACACTATAGAGAATATCAAAACCGATTACAAGAGGCTCACTGCCTAAGAAATAAGGCTCACTACCAAAATAAGGACTCACTATCTAGAATAAGGACTCACTGTCCAATAGGGCTAATAACCCAGAGGGCTCACTGCCATAGAGATTCAAACAAGACAAAGAAGATTTGTTACAGAGAGAAGGTAATCTCAATGCAACAAAATATTCCACCAAAATCACTCACAGTCATGCATGAATGATAAAGTTCACCTTCAACTCACTACTTCTAGAAACTCAACATTAAGGCTTCACACTAATCTACCACACTCACATCACAAACACTCACTTGATAGCATCAATGTCACATCTATTTGCTATTTTCCTTTTCACTTATCTCTCTTCTTCACTCTTGTATGTTTTTCATGACTAACTCATCCTATATTTATACCATCTTCAACTTTGAAACACATCCAAAGTCAGCCATCCAAATTCAAATTCAAATTAAGTCAACACCAAAAATTATAGGGTGGAATTAGAATGAGGGTGACCAAAACACATGCTTCATAAGGACTCAAATAGATCCAACACACTTCACTAACTTTAAAATTAGTATTCCACATAGGGTTGGCCAAACTAGTGTAAAACACATAGAAACATTAAGCACAAACTTTCCAAATACCAAAATTATCTTCAAAAAAATCAAGGCAACTCAACTATAGAACCGCAAGTCATAAGACTTCATCAAAGAGAAATCTAGACCAAAAACATTTCTCCCAGACCTCAACTAGAAACATAGAAAACCATAGTTCACAATTGGTGAACACAAATCACACTGCACAATGAATCAACAACCAAAAATATGGATTTAACATCTTCCAACAACCAAGACCAACATATTTGAACCATACAAATACAAGATAAAATCTGAAGCAAAACCCGAAGCAACTACTCAACACTTGCAACCTGTCTTCATTACAATTTTATCAATATCCTGAACATATACAACCAACAACAACCAGTTGATAACCAGTTGATCAATTGACATCAATGACAACACCTTCAATCTTTCCGTTCTTGCAACACTATTTTAGCTCCTTTCTTTTTTACATTTTTCTCTTTCATGAACATACTTCCTGGCTTACCTTGGTTATAATTCACAACTCTGTTCCTCATATTATAATGTTTCTATCTTGTGCTACCAATTCTTTTGTTAAATTTTCATATTTCTCATCAAAAGGTCTACTTAGAGAAACATTCACTTCATTTATTTCCATAGCACAAATAATATTCTCAACATCCTCATCCTCATCAGGAAAAATTTGTTAATGATACGAATTTTATTTTTGCATTTGGTAGTCAACATTGACCTCATGTGACTCTTCATTTGAAGAACATTCCTCATCAACAAAATCTGATCTATGCATAAGTACATGTACTTCCACATAATTTTCCTCTAGTGGCTCATAATCTTCTGATTGATTTTGTTATTCTTCAAACTATCTTGCCACTGAGCATTTTTTAGAAGCATGTGGTAGTTGGAAAACAACACACCAAGATGTTTTATTAGTAAAATCCACAAAATTCTTCTATAATGGGTCAGGGGAAACTTTACTTTGTGTATTCTTTTGATTGTTTTGAATTGGCTTTCCATTATGCCAATTGGTGTTATAAGGATGATCCTACAACCAAGGAGGTATCTCATTTTTCTAAAAAATTGTCTTGTCATTTGTAAGCCCTTTCTCTTTCCTTGCAAGTCTATAGCTGATATCCTTCATAAAACTTGCAACTTTATCAATCTTTTCCTCTAGTGAAGCTCCTTTCTTTGTAGAGTGCTTTTCCTCTTTCTTTGGGTTCTTCAAGATTTGAAGATCATCTCTTCTCCCAAATTTACCTGATGCTATCCTATTGTTTTCAATATGGACTTCAATCTTGGAATCCTCTCTTAAGTTTTAAGGATTATTATCAAGCAGGAGATAGCTTATCTTTGCATAAAATTCATTACAATAGTTGGAAAAATACACATTATCATTAAGTCTCAAATCAAACAGTAATCTATTCATGGCCTTCTAAAACCTTGTATTGAAATCAACAACCATCTCATTTGAACCTTTAGAGATATTATTGAATTGATTCAGGAGGAATCTTGCATAAATTTTATCACCATACTATTATCTGAAAAGCCTCTTGAACTCCTCCCAAGAACCAATACTTTCAATTGGCAATGACCTATACCATTCCTTAGCATCTTTAGTAAGTGATTTCATGAAAAGCATCATCATCACATCCATAGTGTCCACCTCAAAGTCATCCATTACATTTGTAAATTATTTTAGGTGATCCTCACTATTTATTGCATTATTTACAAAGAACTTAACCAAGGTAGGCTTGATATCCTTAGGGAATTGATTTGGATAACCAAGAATCCTAGCAAAGCATAATTACTAGTACCTATCCACTTGCATTGGCCTTCTAGTGAACTGATCTCTTTGTTCATTATGGGGTTCATTGTCATCTTGATCACCAGTCTGTTTGTTACCTTTCCCATTTCCACTTCCACCACCACCACCACTTCCACTTCCTTCCCCACTTCCAAATTGAGTATTCTTATTGTGATTATTTCCTCCACCTCCACTAGGGGTCTTTCCACTTGATTTAGTTTTGTGTGATTAGGGATTATAGTCAGTATGACTAGAAATTGAAGCTCTTGGATTAGGAATAGAGGTTTTGAAAAATACAAATTTTCTCTCTATTTCTTTATTTACGACAACAATCTCCATTTTACTTTGTTCTTGTTGCAACTTTTCATTAGCTAATTGCAGATTTAGAATTTTAGGATTAGGAGGTGCATTTGATGTGATGGATTTGGTTTGAATAATTTTGGTGGATGTAGTAGTGGATGAGGTATGTGTATTTGGGGTGGGTTTCTTAGGCTAGCCTATAGGTTTTGTTCCATGATCTATAGGTTAACATTTATTAATAGTGGCAAAGGGATCTAAGACCTTAGTGGCTATAACAAAAATATATGTGCTTGCAATAAAAGTTCCCATAGGAATGGTTACCTTAGGAGGATTAGGGGTCTCTTTAGCAATATATTTAGAAGGATCTTTAGGAGTTGATTGCTCCTTTACCACTTCTCTCCTTTTTCCTACCCTCTTTCCTAGGGAATTTCTATCCAAATTTTTTTCCCTTATTTCCTCCTCCCTTTCCATTGCTTGTCTCAGCTCCAATTCCTTGAGTCTATTTTCCTCTTCTTGCAAGGCTTGTATATCCTTGTTTATATCATCTTCATCCTCTAGGATGTCCTCAAACTCACTAGGTTTAGGAGTATAGTAGGTGAGATTAATTGGTTCTCTCTCAGAGGAATGGTCTAAGGCTCTACTAGGGGAGCCTCCTTTGGGGTTGAAATTATCATAATTGAAAATGGTAGCACCCCCAGGATTTATCCTTTTGGTTAAGAATTCACCATCCTTATCCTAGAATTTCCATCTTTCTTCCTCTCTTGAGGTTAAAGGATTATGATCAAGGTTACTACTAGGGATTTCACTAGTAGGAAGGTCTTCCTCATTTGTATTAGGTATACCAATATTCATATTCTTCTTCATTAGCATCTTCATTATGATAATTTTTATTAAAATTAGGAGATGGACTAGCAAGATTTTTAGTAGACCTACTTGATTCAGTGTTCTTTGCTTTCTAGGTTGACTATTTGTCTTTTGATGGCTCAAATTCCAGTTTCTACTCAGGGTGCTTCTTCATATAGCTCCTGGTTATTCTCATGGCATCAAAATTCTTCTCATAGTTCTTCTTACTCCTTTGGAATTCTAAATTTGCACTGGCACAAGAGACTTCAAAGTCCCCACCCACAATATGGGGAAATGAAAATATATCGTGCACTTTAGAGAAGCACTCATAATTTCATAGAAGAATTTGAACATAACCTGATATGAAATGGAAAATGGAGCAAGAATTTGATGCATAAAACTGGACATAACCTATGGTGAGAATTGACTTGAACTGTTCTTCAAACAACAAAGAACAATGAATCTTATTTGATTCTGACTATAGCAGATTTGACCTAGATACATTGGACTAGCATTTCCCTAGTAAAGTCACCAATTTTTTGGTGTTTTCTAATGAACCAAACTTGATCTCAATAATTATCTATGAATTTTCCATATTCAATGGTTGATAATTGTAAGTATTAGCCAACAAACAAGTGAAAGCTTGCTAGGATTTCCCTCTGCACTTCGGACTCTACAAGACCCAAGAGGGTGATCCCTATAATGTACCTTAAGATACTCTTGTTCCAATTATCATATACATTGTAAATAACATATACATTCTCATATAAATGCAAATTAGACAAAATCCTTCAGGAATATGGCTAATTCTCTAACAAATAATCACCTAAAGTAGAGAATGGATGGCCACATATGAAACTTCAAAAAATTTAAGGTGAATGAAATATGTATCTTTATGAATTTGTTCTTTGAACTATAGGGATGACTCAATAATGTCAAAGTTAGACAAAGCAATAGAACAATGCCTTATCCATGGGAAATGAATTCAAATTTGAAACAAATTGTAATACAATAGTAACCATACTTAGCATTCCAGACTATTGTGATACTACATTATAGAATAGCAACTAAAATATCCTAGAACAAACCACTTACCAAATCCTTATACCTAGTTATACAAACCCATGATTTCATTGGAGCATTTTAATTAAATCCTTGAATTATAGCAAAGATAGAATAATACATTCAACCAAAAAATAATTGAAGACTAATAAAAAGATCCTTGATCATTTCATTAATAATTCGTATGAAAAAATACAAAAGCAGAGAATCTACTTCATAATTTTCACTTTCTCATTGAAATGCTAGTACTGTTATAAGACCATTATGCCTATTACAAACTCAAATTCAAACCGAAGACTCAACTCTAATTTTATTCCTCTCTTCTTATATTAAAAAAAATCTTACATGAGATCAAAATCTCTATCAACCAAAGACTCATACAATTGGCCTTGAATTCCCTTTGATAAGCATAAGGGAGCAAACAAGATTCGGGTCAAATTGTACATTGTCACATTTACATTTGACATACATTTGAATTTTATTTTAAAACTTCCCTAAAGGCAGTTATATTCACATTTCCAAAAGGGGGAAATCATATGAGACAAAAAATTCTTTGCCTATTATCGAAGAATATAATTCCCACCCTCCAAAGAGTATCCTTCATCATTGTAACAACATCAACTATAAACTAGATATCTTTTCCACAAGAAAAATTGTTTCCTACGTGCCCACCAAGACTACAAAATTTAAAACATAAAAGCAATAAAAGGAAGATCATAGAACATTTCCACATCAACACACCTTTTCATCAACTTCATAACTAAGAGGAGATAATATTTTAACAATACTTCATCCAAGGCTTACTTTGTAAACTTTCCAAGCCATGTATTATACTCCTCTTTGGTAGGCCGTTGTGTATCCAACAATCTATGAACTTTAGTGTTATGTTGATTATATCTAGCATCAATTAATACCTTGTCCTCTTTAACAAATACATCCATGTTGACCTCAATCCTTGTCATATCACCCACAGTAGTGTTCAACATAGTATAATCTGCAAGGTTGATTTCTCCTTTGAAATGTGGGAAAAGACCTCCCATATCTCCTTCCAAGTGATAAAATATTTCAGCTCCCATTCTTCATTCAATATTGTAGGAATTCCATGCCCCTACATAACTCTAAACATTTTTAACTTGTTCTGTAATTGTACACCCAAGTTTCCATAAAAATCTGAAATTTTGTGCTTATTAAATCAATTCCTTTTAATGAATCTGGAATGCCTGTTGGAGCATTAGGATCGCCTTCCATATTTGGAATCATTTCTTTGAGTGCTCCAACCCTGGCAATCCACTTACTCCAGTCATTTTAAAAATAATTTTGGAATTGCACATACCTCTTATGAGCTTCATGAATGTTTTATAAACATTCCAAACATTATCTATAATATCTTGATTAAATTAATTTACAAATACTAAATAAATTATCAAATTGGGTATCTTTTAAATTATACCAAACAACACCAAACCATGTTTAAATGATGAAAAATAGATGAAGAAATTTTATTCACTAAAATAGGCATGAAAATATGTCAATTTTCTACTTATAACACCATCCAACAACAATGCATAGTTGTGTAAAACTTAAGAGAAATTAAAAATTGAAAGCTACTCCTGAAAACCCAAATCACACATCCAACTCCAAACTTCAAGATGTTGTTATGGATAGAAAAATTCATTAAGGAATTCTCTGAAAATCAATATATTTTTTGTTAATAACAACACCAATTGATAACCCAAATGCAAGCAAACCCTCAAATTTCCAAACTGCACCAAATAGTGAAATCAGGTACAATGAAAATTTAGTTAGATAATTTTAAAATTCATCATAAATCATTGTGCCAATGGAAAAATCATGACTTGATGATGATATTATAATTTTAATGCATTATTTTTATGTTCATGACAGTAGCAAACAACAACCCCAAACCCTACTACAATTTGCACAATGAGAAAGAGAAAACAAACCCACAAATTGCAACCATAACACCGTGTCTTCTATTAGAAGATCATCAACACTCTAAATAGAGTCTGGGAAGAATAAATAAATGAATAAAATCTAATAAAAAAACAAAAATAAAAATAAAAATAGCAATCTAAAACTATGCCAAAATTTAAGCATTCCAAAATACAAACCCTGCCAAACAACTCAACCAAAGAATTCACATAAAAACCACCTTTCAACACTGAAACTCCTATGTGAATTCATACTTGTAGACCTTTAGAACCATGATTCTTGAGTCTAAATATCCTTGGTTTTCCAGCCTTAGAGATTATTCCCAAAATGGTTTATCAGCCTTTGTAGGTAGAGCAAATGCCTAGCCAAAATCTGCAACAAGAATACCCCAAAAAATAAGCCCAAATTCATATTTTATTGAAAAATATTCAATTTCCAATTTAGGGACCCAAAATCATGACCACAGAGAGATTCCCTTTTTCATTTAATGCATGTTACCTCTAGTGCCAAGTGTAAATGCAAAAATCAAGTGCACCCAAGGGAAATAATAAAATATTTCCATTTCTTGCACTACTTCATAAGCCATTAAAAATCCATTTTTCCTTTTTCCAAAAAGCCACAACCAAATTGGATTAATTAAATATTTCATAAAATTTTGATAATAAACCTCACAAATTATCTCAATTAATTCACCTTGAGAAAACCTTCCCGATTCTACTGTAGGACCTAACTTCCTATTTTTGGAAACTTGACTTCCTAAAAATAACAATTGTCTATTTTTAGAACTTTCAGAAAAAGGGAAATTACAAGTCCTCCCTTCCAAAAATTTATTTTCCTCAATAAATTGCAACAATGATGCTCCAAAATCATGATACCAAAAATAACCAAACATTACATATTGCAAAACATATTGTGATCCTATACCTATGAATCGTTGTACTTTCCTCTCAAACATCTTCATAATTTCTTTAGGAATGTACATGTTCTTTGTAATTTCATTGATATTAATTTCAATGTGCAATATATTAATCCATATTACTTGATGTTTTATATGGCTCCTTCCAATTTTTTCAATATATAACCCCCTCCTTTCAACTACTTCCAAGAGTTGTGTATGTGCACTATCACCAAGAAAACTATACAAAAATATCTTGGAACCATTATCAAAGAAATAAATCTCTGTTATGCAGCCTATAGGATGGTTACAACAAAAAATATATCCTCCATAGTATTTGATACCAATCTTGGAAACAATTTCCTTCATTACCTTGAAATCATGGAGACACTTAATGTAGGTTATATCACAAACTGCTACCAATATTCCCGTTGTTTGAAAGATGCCAATCTGATTTGGAAAAGTAATGGAACATATGAAGAATAAAAAATTTCATCATATAAAAGCATTCCAAACTCCATAAAATTATGAATATTGGTATTTCAACATAAAGGCCCTTCTTACAGAGGACTATGCACTTTTTGGATTCTTCCACAATTTACACAATCTAATCTTCATATAAAATTTTCAACATGAAATTAGAAACTAATTTTATGACATGATCAACCATGTTAGAGAACTTACTAACATTCTTGATGGCTTCCACCTTAAGACACTTCTGAAACAATCTCCCACTGTAATACAAACAGTGTGTGTGTTGGATTTCTAGCTAGAAGTGCATTCTGATTTGGCAACTTGAATCTCAGAATTAAAAAAAAAAATTCTCATTTTATGGCTTTGATTCTTGTTTTTTATTGGGATGGATATAACATCCTATACAATCAATATCATAACCAATAATTTTTTTTATAAAAATGTCTTTCATTCTCCTTAACATTGTTGAGATATCTAACATTAAAATGCATAGTTGAAGACCCAAACATTACCTCAACCTGTGAGTAGACATTTTTTAGCCTCTTTTATTGGACTACAGGATCCAAAATGTAGAATAAGAGTAATAATACAACGAAAAAACTCATTTTGTGATGCTCTAAATTCCCAAGATATAAACAAAAATATTTATAATTGCAAGATAATAAACCCCTAAGGATTATTTGGCACAAACATGACATTCTTCACATTTTCATTTAAAATGTTAGTGACCAAAACATCATCAAAATAATAAACTGTGATGCAAATACCATGTCCTCTATGTAAGGAATCAAAATACCAAGAAGCATCCATTTTGAGAAAGTCATCCTCCATCATCCTTTGTAATCCCACTTTTGAAACTTTGAACCTCATTTTATCGAACTTCTTGAAATCCACTATTTGCATTAAAAACCAAATATTTCTCTTTCTTGAAACTCCATGCTCAAAATAAAAAGCACATGAAATATATATAGTGTTTAGAACATGATATGAGATTATTACCATTGCATTACCTTTCCATACTTCTTGCATTGTCATCTCTTGATTCACTTTTAATTGGTAAGTCAAGCTATGAGGCATAAACATGAACTTTATGTGTTCCTTGCAAATCAATATCAACAAGCATTTTGATACCAACTCAATATGTGAAGCAAAATTAATGTGTTCATTATCAATAACCTGTTGAAATTTCCACTTCTTATATGATCCTAGTAGCACATATCTTAAAAATCTCCTTTGCTGATTTAAAAACATTTGAAAGTCAAAATGAAGATTGTATTGCATACCACACCCCAAAATTTTATGCATGTTATCTAAGACCAAGGAAATTTCTGCCCTAAGAAATTTTAGCATAAAACACCTTCAAGTGATTATCTCTATAAGGTAATCATTCATAAGCTTGTCTTCATTTGTGAGGTTCGGCTCCAAAAAGTGATCTATGAGCTGTAAACATTGGTCGTTCACAACAAGGTTGGGTTACAAGATAACCCACATATACTTTCTTTCAATATAGATGATAAAACTAGGAAACTCCTTAGCAACACTAAATCCTCCATTGGTTTCCTTAACTATTTGAAAATTATCATAAGCAACACTAAGCTCATTTTGATCCCTTCATGCATTTTGAATGATTATTTCTACATGAATGTGTTTATCATCCAATCTAGATAAAATTTGAATTCTAATTTCAATAGACACCAAGAATTCTCTTCCAAAACTTCCCTCATGCATGTCAAGCTTTTCCAAATTACAATGAATGCAAAAATTAAAATATTCTTCATACCTATCACCAACAACACCATGGCTATCCCAAACCTCATAAACATCCAATTGAACAACTTGATGAAAATGTGTAGCATTTGGTTGACGATCCACATCAACAAGGCTACTATATATTTTTTAAATCAAAACCTCCAATGTCTTTTATCAAAATTAGAATTAGGAAACAATAAATCAGATTTGTGAGCAATATCATTAACATACCATGTAGAATTAGCTCCATCAATATCATCCTCCATGTATGATGAATTAAAAACATCATTGGAATGAAATGATAACTCATCCCAAGATAGATCCTCATCACACTTATATGCAAGCACACCTGGATCCCAAGTAAAATAGGGTTTAATACTATGATCAATGTGTAAGTATTCATTGTGCTTCTCATGTGTGATTTCCTTTTTCAGAGAGTCATGTTCCATCTTCCTAGGATGAAAATTTTCATCAACATTTTTATCCATAGGACTAGTTTGGAGGCCAACCACAAATCCACCTAAAATGTCATCAATGAAATGATATGAATGAACATTAAAAGATAATTTGGAGTTATCATCACCTTTACCTCTTTCATACCCATCTTCTAAAAGCACATAAGAGATTCCATCATAAGTATATGTTGCACTAGAGACATCAAGGTAGATATTAGTCTTAGAACCTTCAACAAACAAATCCAAGCTAGGATTCAAGGCTATCATTTTTTCATGTTCTTCATGCACCACATTATCCTCCATTATTGCATGTATTTCCTAGGGGTCATCTTGAAACTTTGTCACCCATTCATCATTCTTCAAAATATTCATTACATTAGATTCTCTTACTATGAATTCTTCCTCTTCTATATCCCATATGAAAAACCCATAAAACGATTCTTTAGTCCTAAAATCTTCAAAAAAGCTCTGGAACTCCTCAAATAATTTGACGATCATCTTATCTTGAGGAATATTTCTTCCTTTCACTTCTAAATACTCAAAAAATGTTAGAGACTTCTTTGAACATCTTCTGTTAGAAATATATACTCTTCATACCATTTGGAAACCTCTTTTGCATTGTTCGACTATAAAAGTATCTCACTCTTGAACATTGATTTGAAGAAACCCATCAATCATCCAATGAATTAATTTACCCTATGGAATGGAAAGATCATATCTTTGATACCACTATAATATCTTGATTAAATTAATTTGCATTTATACTAAATAAATTATCAAATCGGGTATATTTTACATTGCACCAAACTACACCACACTATGTTTAAATGATGAAAAATAGATGAGGAAAGTTTATTAACTGAGATGAGGATGAGAATAAATCAATTTTCTACTGATAACACCATCCAACAACAATGCACAACTGTTGTGTAAAACTCAAGAGAAATTACAAACTGGAAGGTACTGCTGAAAACCCAAATCACACATCAAACTCCAAACTTCAAGATGTTGTTCTAGATTAAAAAATGTATTAAAAAATTCTTTGAAAATCAATATATTTTCTGTTAATAATAGCAACACCAATTGATAACTGAATAACAAGAAAACCCTCATATTTCCAATTTGCACCAAATAGTAAAATTGGGTACAATGAAACTTTAGCTATAATCTTAAAATTCATCATAAATCATTGTGCCAATGGAAAAATCATGACTTGATTATAATATTACAATTTTAATTCATTATTTTAATTTTCAAGACAACAACAAACAAGAACCCCAAACCTTGCTACAATTTGCACAATGAGAAATGGCAAACAAACCCACAAATTGCAACCAAAATACTGTATCTTCTATTATAAGATCATCAACACTCTAAATAGAGTCTAGGAATAATAAATACATGAATAAACTCTAATAAAACAACTACCAAATTATGGAAAAAATTTTTTGCACCCAACTACTTTCTTGCACTTCTAGGGTTTTTCTCCTAAAAGGAGAAAGATGGGCCAAAATGGGAAATGTTTACACTCAAAATGAATGCAAGGAAGAATGAAGTATGCATAAATAAAATTTCTAAATGAAATAAATTGATAAAATAAATGATTTATTAATGCAAAACCTAAGAAATACAAGTTTGAAAACATAGTGATGTATGCAAAATGACCTAATAATGCAAGTAAACAATAACAAAAATAAACAAGACTGGGGAGGTGCACTTATAAAATGAAATTTGATGCAGAGAGCTTCTTGAATCCTATAGAATTTGTTGTAGAAGTCTACTAGGAAACTTATGCCAAGCTGGGTGACTTAGTCCTGTTTCAAGGAGATTCTGCCAAAATGGGTTTCTACCGAATGGTTATCCAAAAATGTAGAAAAAACTTTTCAAGCCTGGCAATGGGACTAATTCACCACAGATGGTGACTCAGTCCACCTGAAAAATCTCAAGAAATTCAAGGCAGGAACCTTTAGCTATCAGTTTGCATTGCTCTTCCTGACAGGTGTCTAGTTTTAAAACTATAGAAAATAGGTTGAAAGTGGTCTCCAAGCTTCAATTAGGGCTCTATTGACTTGAATGACTTTGATGAGTTGACAACACCTTTTTAACACTTTCCTCTTTGACAAATCTACATATAAGACCTACAAAACACACATGCAAAGAGGGGAAAAAGGGTTAAGGGTTAGAGAATAGGGGTTTACCTTGGTCAAACCACAATTTGGTAATCAAACCCTATAAAATGAAATGAAATAAATAGAGAATGATGAATGAACAACATGCAATGCTACAACTCACCAAACCCTTGATGTAGAAATTTGAAGATATGCAAATGGATGCTCCAATGAAGACTTGATAATGCTTGAGAATGATTAAGTAAATGCACTAAAGAAATTATGAAATTAGAAGATTGTAGGAGATGAAAAATGTGGGGAAAACCCTTTATTTACACTTGATTTTACAATATTTCCTGAAAATAACACATCACAGGCTGACCTTAAGGTTAAGAGAATGAAATCCCACCAGAAAATTAAAATAATTTTGAACTTTGTGCCTAGTGGGACTAAGTCACCCCAGGTGGCAACTTGGTCCCACAAGGGAAATTTTACTGGGTGTCGAGAATTAAAGTGTATTTAATGTTGTTTAACAAGATTATTCTAAAAAATACACTTAAGTGGGGCTGGAAAGTGCATTAAGGGGTCATTTAAACATAAGAAAAGGTTTAATTATTGATGACAAGCCTAGAAAAGCATGAGAGTTTGTTACAACTCTTTACAACACTTTGAAATAAGACTTGGTAAGTGATAAAAAGAGGTTATTTAAGTGAATTATAATGAAATAGTCCTAGAAAAGTGTGAAAGTGGGTTACAACACTTCACAACACTTTTACAAGACATCCTATAATTCTTAATGATTTACAACGGTCCTATAAGGTCTGCCCTTTTATTCAATAGTAAAAAATACTTTAACTATATCATTGGTATATTTATTAAGTGATATTTTAGTAGATGTATTCAGTGATAGTTGTTCTTCTCATGAGAAGAGCTAATGAATTTGAGTTCTTTAAGAGTTTCTCATGTTGCACTTTCCTTTCATATGTAGATGTAATCCAATTAGTGGTAGTTAATATGTATAATTACTTATTAAAAGCAAACAACTCCTCTTAACCTACCATCTTGTTTACAATAGTGATGCTATGATGGTGAGCATAAATTTGTGATATTAGTCAATAGATATAAACAATGAAAGGTGTATTCTTACCATTTCATATATCCTCTTAGGGTTTGACATGCGTCTTTATAAGTTGATTTTATATTGGTCCTATATTATGATTACCATTGTAAATGAGACATTGTGTGTGCGTAAGTTTGTGTTGCTTGTTATGTTACTATGCTATACTAATGATATGGGTGAGTGTGTAGAGTAATTTCAATGTGGTACCAATGCATATTGCTTAACCTTGTGACATTTCCATGCAAATGTGCTAGGAAAGTACTTTTCTTACCTTGCTATATTTTATCATTGTAGAATTATAGATGTTAGTAATAGAAACAAAGTGCTATTTTCAATTAGTTGTAATTCATATTGTAAATTAGGGTTTACTAATAAATAATGTTTGAGGAATCCAATAGATCCATTATAATTTACTTGCTTCAGTTAGCTTTTCACATAACTAGCAATGTAAAATTGATTTATGAATTGTGTAATGGGTAGAGTCTACAAAATAACCATTGATATATTGGATATACAACTATGTAATGATATGACAAAGTATTCAAAAAATTGTCAATAACACTATAAAAATATATTTAATAAAATATATGAAAGTAAATGGACCAATATTCATACAAAATGATTACATGCAAGACAAATATTATATGGGAAACCCCTTCAAGAGAAAAATTACAACCAAAAGATAGTTATATTATTTAGAATCGTAAAAGGATTCAATACAACAAAATCTTTAAAATTTTACAAAGTATCAATATATATCATGATTCTTATGAAATTTCTCTAATTACACCAAATAATGTATAATCCAATACTATCAATGTTTGCATTTCTTGTTCAACCTTCCGACCTTGGTGTATTTATATGAGGTGGTATATATGGGCATATTCACTAGAATACCGACCATCTATCGCTTCAACCAATGTAATGGATTCAAAGAGTAAGGTAACCATAATACAACCATACATGATGATAAATGGATTCCAAGAGTAAGGTAACCATAATACAACCATACATGATGATTAGTGTACCACATAAATAACCAAATATTATGTACCCAAATGGATAATCACCTTGTACATTTTGTCATTGCCACACACTATGAATTCATAGTTACAACATTAACACAATTAGTATACCTATATATTTTTGATATAGCCACCACTACCATTTCATTCATTGGGGTAGATCACAATAACATAACATCGCTTCTAACTACTTATGGTACTTTTTGCCATGTTCTAAAATATCATCTTGCTCTCAAAATTAGATTATATAGCCTAGATTAGTCTAAGTAGCATATAGTTTACCATTGTCAAAGGAACAAAACTTCAAAACTATCATCCATAGTATATTAAAGATACACATTTGGATGGATATATAATTTAAATATTCTTTTTATTAAATTTAAATAAAATATCCTGTTATAAAACTTATTTCTATATTTCAAACTGATTGAACATAGTCTTGAATATGATTTTGAATCAACATACCCAGTACACATACCCAGTACACATTGAGTGTGATTTATAGTTTTATATTTCCCATGTACTTATATAGGAGGAAATACTAATAGTTTGCATGAATTTTCATATTCTAGGTTAAAGATCTTAAATAATTAATATTTTAGTTATCTTGATTTTGTTCAAATAAAACTTTATATTTGGAAAACGAAAAAAAGAAACAAGCAAGTAAATCAATTAAGTAGGCGGAAAATTGAAAATCATTGCCCCTTCCATGAGGCACGTCTGAAAGGAGAGCATGTTTCCTTGAGGCATTCTGTCAAATAGCACACGTGCCTTGTCCTTGCTTCCACACATTTCCTCGAGGCTTTCTGCCAAACAACACACGTGCCTACCAGGCCTCCCCACATCTCTTTCAGGCGCTCTGCCAAATAGGGCACGAATCTGGTCTATGGGGGGATATTCGGCTGGTATCTGAAAAGAGGGAAGGCATTGATTTTGCGGGGGACATCGATGGCTGTTTCAAGATAATATAGTGAATTGGTTAAATATGCCTTAGTAGTGTTGTGTAATATTTTCCTGCAAAAATTTATTTGTTTTTCTCATCAGCATTGTTGACAGTTTGACACAATCTGTGCAGAATCTTGAGGTAAGTCGCTCGCCGTGGTTTTATTGAGTTTAATATTAGTTTGAAATCTGTACATGGCTGAGTCACTTGTGGTTGTGTTTTATTTCATTCTAAAATCATTCTGCTGTTACCTGTTGAATGAAGGCATTAGATATTCCCAAGCTATTATTTATTGCTTTGTAATTAAAAAGCTCAACTTGAGATTGTTGAAAAACTAGGCGCTTGGGTTGGGAACAAAAAATATATCTGCTAAAAATACCTTTGATTCATTACCAGAGTGTTCCAACCTTTAACCTGCTAAGAAGCTGTAATGATTCACTGTTTTGAATGAATAATCAGCTGGAGATGACTATGACTGAAAACACTTAGTGAAGAAAATGATGATGAAAGGTGCCCTTATAAATTGTGCTTTTCATGACTGAAAATTTGCATCTAATCTGGAAAAAGTGTGCTTTAAAATGGGTTATAATTGGTAAAGTGTGTGTTTAGGAATTCTTCTTTTGTGAAATTTAGATATGAGTGGACAAGTGTGTATGAGTAATTTTTGTCATGTAAAATTCGAATAGGAATGAAAGAGAGCATGTTTGAAAGAGAGCATGTTTGAGGAAATTATATTAACTTAGGTAGAATTAGTTTTCAAAGAAAACAAAGAAAAGAAAAGAAAGAAAGCTATTTCTTCTTATAGTAAATAAATTTAATCTATATGAGTAAATAAGGTCATTCATTTTATATAGTATCCACTATCCATATGTTTAAATATAGATATAAATAAAATGGATTAGTAGATAATTTAATTAATAAATACATTTTATATAAGTAATGGATTTTTATTTATTTATTCTCGTTTAACTTAATTAAGGTTAAGGGGGATATTAATATATTAAAATTAAGAGGATTTCACTTGAGAATTTTAGAAATACTTAGCTGAGAAATATCTTGATAAATGAAGTTCATTTTAGATTCTTCCTTACGTGGACATAGTGGGTATTGTTTATAAATTAAAATCGTTGTATTATTAGCTATTTGTTTTCATAAATAGGCCTAGGTGATATTCAATTATTTTGAATTAGCAAATGTAACATTTTGGTTGTGATTTGATAAACCTAGCTTATATCCATTAGCGTTGTTTGATATACTTATACCAATTTGTCTATCTTTGAATTAATATTTATTTATTACATTTGTTAATGTGGGTATTACAATTGATGGACTATCGTTTTAGTTAGCTTTAAGACTCAATTTTATTAATTACATATATTATGATGATTCAATTTATTATCTACACATGTGTTCTAAAGATGTTGATTTGATATGTTTAAAGGAATATTAGTGAGTAGGGGTTAAGGAATAGCAAAGGATATCTTAGTTCAAGTCATCAAGTAAATGGTATGTCGATAATAATAAGGTAAAATAGATTATTGTCTTGATTATGATAAAAAAAAATGGATTCTAACATATGATTCAAATATTGACTTTATATTGTTGATTCTCATTGATTGCCCCTTGAAATATTTTCTCATGCATTAATAATCAAATTTGTAAATTACAAATTGATATCATTGGATGGTCAAGTTTTAAGTATTAGTTTAATTGAGTAGTGTTTAACTAGTGACAAAGATTTGATATCTATCTACAGGGGGATATTGTTATGCCTTGTGACCTTTCTTATGCAAGTATGAATATATATTTAAGTAGGCTATATTTTTGCAAGAATATCCTTACCTAGGTTTTTAGTCCTCAGCTTCACCTAAGTGGGTGGCAGCCACCTGTGAATCTCTCTGGGGCAACGGACCCTAGAAAGGGTTGCATACCCACTCCTCTAGTATATGTTTGTATGGGTCATGTGATGTACTTTGAGAAAAGTATTCATCATAGCATGATTTAGTATTAATGTGTTATTGTTGGTCAATAAAATGAGTTGGGAGAACTCAAATGGTCGAACTACGATTCCTCTGCGAATTATATACGTAGGTAAGGCCGTCAGAGATGAGCCCCCGAGGAATTAGGTCAGGCTCTTAGGACTGTTTTATTTCAGTCATTATTTTAGACTTGTCTTTTTCCCTCGACAAATGTGTAAACTACCGTTGATTTGTATAGTTTGTATTAGTGAACATGTGCTAACTACCATTGATCATTTGTGTATACCAAGTCATGTAGACCTTGCAGGAACATGTATTGGGAGCGAGGAAACTTTACTACGATGGAATGTAAGAGGTATGTTAAGTCAACCCTAAATAAATAAACTCCAATGTTAAAAATAGTAAATCAATTTTATCCTTGCTTCTAATTAGTGAGATTATTGACTATAATCATATGTAGTGGTTTATGTTGTTATTGTCTTAAAAGTAAAAAAAATAAAAAAAAATATTGCAAAATTAGTTAAGATTGTTACAGTTTTGTTAGGATATTTATTGTGTAGATTTTGGACATTACAGGTCCAAGACCGAATGTGAATGTGTTGACCACATTACAACATTAAATCTAGGAAAAATCAAGCCAAAATCCACTAGGAGGGCCTAAACATGAGAAAAAGTAGAAGGGTTGCTTTTTTCGTGTCCACAATTAGCCCCCACTTTAGTGAGAGGATGAACCTACTTCAAAATCACACTAAAGTAACCATATCAAGAGGTATTTCAATGAACTAAAGCTAGCAAGATGAGACAACAATGATCAAGAGGGTTGATCAAGCCTCTTGGATAAAGATCTAATGGAAAACTAAACATGAGCACAAAGAAACACACATGAAAATGATGTAAATGAAGAGGGAAAAAGGAAAAGAGAGTCAAATCAAGATTCAATCATTTTTCCATCTTGTTGTGGATCAGATCTAGGCTGTTTGTCTAGAAAGAAAATGAATACTCACTTTGAGGTGATGGAACTCATGGCTATCTATCGGGTGAGAAGGCCAAAAATGTGAGAAACATACACTCATGGCTAGTATGCACTCACACATAGGCAGGTGGCTATGGGGAAAAGTCATGCCTCAAAATGGGCTTCTCACTCAACCATACCAAATTTATACCTGCTAAAAACAAGCATGCAAGCTATGTTATGCAAGGTGGCCATATAACAAATGCAAAATAAAAAATGTAAAATATGTTCAAATGAGTCTTGCTTAGTTCATGTGAGGTCTTTAACTTAGGGAAAAAAATTTCTAATGTCTCCAAGAGAGGACCAATCAAAGAATAGAAAATTCACAACTTAGGGGATGCAGTGTATCGCATCAAGCCATCAAGAGGAATGTAATATGCTAAGATAGATCACACTCATGAAGGAAACTATACCCAATGTCATCCACAAAGTGACAAACTTCATCATCTGAAGTAACAAGGTTACACTAAGAAACAAGAAAAAGGAAAAAAATGTAAGTGAATAATTCCAATGTATGCCCCCACTTTAAAGGAATTTCTACACATTGTTATGTGAGCAATCACTTTAAAGTAGCAAATGAAAAATGCAAACAAGAAGAAAGAAGACATGAGAGCCAACTTGGAAAGCCCCTATTCCAAGTCATATGTTTATGAGTAAGGCTACGTCATGTGAAGAAAAGGGAATAAAGAAGGGGTTTCCCCTAAAATGAAAACACCAAACACACAAGGGATCTAGCTCAGAACTGTCATCATTCCCCGAATACATAGAACTAGAAGAATGACACAAAGAGAGTGAAAAAAAAGAAAAATAAAGATTTTTTTGGGTCAACATGCAAGATAAATAGTATGTATTGACAATTTGCATCATCCCCAAAAGGAAAACACAAGCAAAAAGAAAATGAAAAGGAAAAATAAAAAGGAAAAGCTTTTGGGTAGATATGAGAGAGACATTTTGGTCTCAATGCCTTGTGTCATCCCCAAAAGGAAAATACAAGAAAAATACAAAAGAAAAGGAAAAGAAAAAGAAAAGAGGAGCTTTTCAGGTCAACATGAAAGAGAATTGCAGTCTCAATGCTTTGCGTCATCCCCAAAAGGAAAACACAAGAAGTCAAAAGAAAAAGAATAAAGTGATGTACGACATAGAGAAGAATGAAGATAAAAATAGAGGAATGTCACAAAGAGAGAGAAAGAGAACATAAAACATCATATCATGGGGAGAATGTTATGGAAATATAGACACACAAAATAAAAAGAAAAAGAAAATGTCAAAGACTAGTAAAGGAAAATGCAAGTCAACCTTCGAGCAATTCATCTACCTCCCAATCATGTTCATGATATGTTGAGGGTGGGCAACTAGCCAAAGGGATAAGTGCAAGTGCCGAACTAGGGGAAGCACTAGGTTCTACACTCTTTGTAGGATATTTATCATTTAAGCTCATGGAAGTCAAAAATAATGTATTTAGATCATTATGCACCTCTTCGTCTATTTTAGTGATCTCATCATCGTCATCTAGATTAATTACAATAAGAGGACAAATGATAATGTCCAATAAAGGGTGTACCTCTAGTTTTGGTTGTTGTATTGGATATTTTTGTTGTGATTGGAGAGGAGGGTCGTCATGCATTACTTCTTTCAAGTGCAGAGTTTGATTTTCTTTTTTTCTTTGTCTTGTAACTTGCGAGCAAGAGCACAATGTCTACACCTACACTACCTAGCTTCTCTATTTATTTTGGTTTTATTGTCGAGTTGTGTTTGTGAAGGAGTGATTTGATCAACCATAGGTTTATTTTCTTCCCTAAGGGTAGGAATGGAAGGAACCATGGAAGGTTGTTCATCCACTTTCTCCTTTGCAAGTTATAAACTTGTTTTATATGAGGAGGCATGATAGAGTTGTTATCATTATCTCGTGGTATCTTGGATGATGTGGGGGAAGTTTCGGGTGTTGTTTGAGTTGGATGGGTTGGTTCTTGTTTGGGTTGAAGCATTGTTTCATCTAGAATAGGAGTTTTTGATGTGGATGGGGATAGGTTGTGGAAAGACAATTCTATAATTTTCTTTGCTTTAAACTTTTGGTAAGCAATGAAAAATAAGTCTTTGCGGGGTGTTATAGGTTCCATGCGCTCAGGCCAAAAGGATTCTAAGGAGAAGTTTCCTTTAGAAGACAAAGGGTTAAATCCACTATGGTGAATAGTGAATATGTCATTATCAAGTGGAATCTTTAAACATTTTTGTATGATCGAAGGGACAACTTTCATTGAGCAAAGCCATGGTAGAGCCGCAAACAAAATTGGTATGTGGGATGATGGAGGATGTAACATCCACTATTTTTTTTCCTATCTATAATAGAAGGATGATCGATCCTATTGTAGGGCAAGAAAAACCATTGTGTGTTTTGATCCATGATGTTGGCTTATCATAATCATCTTGCTAAAGATCATGTAATACCAAAAATTCCTTAGTGATCACATTCTCTCCATAAGTAAGATCTATGAGTATCCCATTGGTGGGCTTATCATAAATATGATTGACTATGTAAAGAGGACCATCAAGAATATTTGGAAGTATGTCCTTAGAGGAGAAAGTGATATAAAGATATATCTTAGGTTGGCCCTTATGAGGGATAACATCTATTGCACCAACCATTTCATCCATAGGATCAATAGTGGTAATATGTGGAATAGGATTAGGATGTTCAACATCTATATGAACATTCACCACATCATTCTTTTTGAGTTTCACTAGCTTTGACAAATGAGACATTATGTTTGGCCATTGGATTGGTGAAAATTCACAAATTTTGATTTGGTGGGGTGATAGACTTATTGCCTTCATCATTGAAACCTACAATGGATAAATGGCTGGAATCAATGAGGTCTTGCATAAGGTGTTTAAGACACTTACAATTTTTCATGTCATGTCCATTTAGTCTATGATAATGGCAGTAAGAATTGGATTTAAAGTTTGGAGGTAAAGGCTTAGCGGGATTGGGTGGTTTAACGGTAGGTAAAGTAATCATTTGTTGTTGTAAAAGTTGGGACATTGTGTTATGAAGAGTGTCTGGTAAAGGTGTAAATTGTCATTTCGGATCTCCATAACTATAAGGTATTGCGGCTTTAATAGCTACTACATGGTTGTTGAGGGGTTGAGTTGGTTGTTGAGGGGGGTTAAACTATAAGAACCCTTTTTTTTTCTTTCTAAATGGTTGTGAATTGTTTGGATTAGCATGTTCAGACTTTTCAGCTCAGCTAGAAGTGGACTTCGCATCACGATTACTATCTAAATTGTGATAATCACAAAGGACAGTACACAAGTGCATAAAGGAGGGAAATTTCATCATTGTGAGTTTTCCCTGAAGTTTAGTTTGCAATTTTTCTATAAACATCTTTTGAAGATGTGGATCAAGAATCTTTACATCAATTTGAGAGTAAAGAGATTGATATCATGAGATAAAATCATTTATCTTTTATTCTTCATGTTGTTTGCATCTCATAAAATTGGCCAAGGTCTTCTTTGAAGTCATATGCACTTGGAAATGATTTATAAATGCATCAAATAGTTCATTGAACATGAACGAATTGAATTTTTTGGTAAAGATGAGAACCATTCCAAGGCAATGTCTTTTAAAGTCCTAGGAAATATTTTTGCTAATAGTTTATCATCAAGGAAAAAGTCACTACATAAAGTGGTGTAGGAATTAACATGGTTAGAAGGATATCCCATTCCTCCATATTTCTCAAATCTAGGAATGGAGGAGATAGTTTGGAAAAGTTGTGTTATGAGAGGGTTAGTGTAAGTGGTATGGGGTGGAAGAGAAAGTGGTGATGGAGTGTATGTAGTGGTAGGGAAAGTGAAGGGAATGCTTATATATGGTACTGTGGAAGAGGATAGAACATGAGATGCCACATAGGAATTAGGAATGCTAGTAGGAATAGCCGAGGAAAGAATCATATTGCTAACCTATTGCATTGTTGTTGTGACTTGAGGAGTGGTAAAGGTAGGTATAGATGCTATAGTTTAAGGAGTGTGAGGTCCTCCTTGACTAACCATAGTGATTGTTGGTTGAGATGTACTAGAGGTAGAAGGAACATGTTTATGGTATATCTCAATTATTTGTTTCATAATGTCTAGGCCTTTGTCACATTCAAGCATGTGATGGATGTTCTCTATTGTAGGAATTATAGTGGTTGAAATATTTTCAAGACAAACTTGATGTTGGAGATGTGTTAAGTTATCATGAATGTTAGTGATTTTGTCTTGCGGAATGTGATCATTTTGTGTTGTAATTTGCATGTTGTTGGAAGGCAAAGAGTTGCTAGAGGTAGGATCCATGCCTAGTGTACTACTTGCAATACTAGGAGTGGAGGCTTCAAATAACCCAAGATCCACAATGAGTGTATTATCATGGGATAACATGAGCCCTGAACTTCTTCTCACTAAGGTATTAGCAATAGGACACCAAACACTCATACAAAGGTTTCTAAATGTGGGTGAATGCAAATGGAATATAAACTAAGAGCAATAAAATGATAATAACTAGATTTTTGGAAACTATAACAGAGATCCAATAACATAAAACTAAAATGCAAAAAATGCTCTGAAAGTGACAATTTTTTGTGCAGAATGTGTAAGAGGACTAAGTCGCCTAGTGTGGCAAATTAGTCCTAGTAGTGATTTTTTTTTAGATTTTTCATAATGTTTAAATGAAGTTTTATGTTTTTTGAGTTTTTAAATGTAGATACAGTATAAATATGCCATTTTTTTTGAATTTTTAATGAAATGTATGCAAAAATGTAAGTTATATGAGCTTTTCACTAATGCAATTTTTAAAACCCTAGGATGCAATTTAAACAATGCAAAACCTAATGCAATGTTGATGCAAGTTAAACTTGGGATGTAAATGCACTTGAAATAAAAAGTAAAATGTCCTAAAGTCAGGTTCACCAAAATGTGGTCAAAGATTTTGGCACCCAACCACTTTCTTGCACTTCTAGGGTTTTTCACCTGAAAGGAGAAAGATGGGCCAAAATGAGCAATGTCTACACTCAAAATCAACACAAGGATGTATGAATTATGCCTAAATTCAATATATAAATGTAATAAACTAATATAAGAAATGATTTATTAATGCAAAACCTAAGAAATACAAGTTGTTTGAAAACACAGTGATGTATGCAAAATGACCAAAGAATGCAAGTAAACAATAATAGAAATAAACAATATTGGAGAGGTGCACCTAGAAATTGAAAAGTTATGTGGAGAGGCTTTACAATCCTACTAATTTTTTTGTAGAGGCCCATTGGCACACTTATGCCAAGCTGGGTGACGTAGTCCTGTTTCAGGGAGATTTTGCCAAAACGGATTTCTGCCAAATGGGTATCCAAAAATGTAGAAAACAGTTTTCAGGCCTGGTAGTGGGACTAATTCACCATAAATGACAACTTAGTCCACCTGGGAATCTTGGGAAAATTGAGGCAAGAACTTGTAGCTATCAGTCTGTACTCCTCTTCTTGATAGGTGTCTAATTCTAAAACTATATAAAATATGATGAAAGTGGTCTCCAAGCTTCAATTAGGGCTTTGTTGACTTGAATGACTTTGATGAGTTGAAAACACCTTTTTAACACTTTCCTCTTTGACAAATCTGCATACAAGACCTACAAAATGCAAATGCAAATAGGGGGAAAGGGTTAAGGGTTAGAGAATAGGGGTTTGGCTTGCTCAAACCCTAATTTGGTAATCAAACCCTAGAAAATGAAATGAAATAAAGAGAGAATAATGAATGAGCAACATGCAACACTACAACTCACCAAACCCTTGATATAGAAATATGAAGATATGCAAATGGATGCTCCAATAAAGAGTTGATAATGCTTGAGAATGATTAAGTAAATGCACTAAAGAAATTAGGAACTTAGAAGATTGCAGGAGATTAAAAGTGAGGGGAAAATCCTTTATTTATACTTTATTTTACAATATTTCCTAAAATAACACATCATAGGCTGACCTTAAGGTTAAGAGAATGAAATCTCACAAAAAAATTAAAATAATTTTGATTTTTGTGCCTAGTGGGACTAAGGCGCCCCAGGTGGCAACTTGTTCCCACCATGGAAATTTTATAGGGTGTAGAGAATTAAAGTGTATTTAATTTTTTTTAATGGGATTTTTCTCAAAAATACACTTAAGTAGGGCTAGAAAGTGCATTAAGGGGTCATTTAAACATAAGAAAGGGTTGAATTATTGATGACAAGCCTAGAAAATAATGAGATTTTGTTACAACACTTTGAAATAAGACTTTGTAAGTGATAAAAAGAAATTATTTAGGTGAATTATAATGAAAGGGTCCCAGAAAAGTGTGAAAGTGGGTTACAACACTTCACAACACTTTTACAAGACATCCTAGAATTCTTAATGATTCATAACGGTCCAAGACCTAATGTGAACATGTTGACCACATTACAACATTAAATCTAGGAAAAATCAAGCCAAAATTTACTAGGAGGCCCTAAACATTAGAAAAAGTAGAAGGGTTACTTTTTTCATGTCCACACAAACTAATAATAGTAGCAATCTAAAACTATGCAAAATTTTGAGCACTCCAAAATAAAAACCTTGCCAAACAACTGAACCAAAAATCCACATAAAAACCATATTTCAGCACCAATACAACTATTGTGTGAAGTCATGCCTGTAAACCCTCAAAGAAAATATCCTTGGTTTTCTATCCTTAGATATTATTCCCACAATGGTTTATTGGCCTTTGCACGTAGAGCGAATTCCTAGCCAAAATCTGCAAAAAGAATACCACAAAAAATGAAGCCCAAATTCAGGTTTTATTGAAAAATGTTCAATTTCCAATTTAGAGACCTAAAAATCATGAGCAAGGAGAGATTCCTTTTTTCATTTAATGCATGTAACCTCTAGTGCCAATTTTAAATGCAAAATTCAAGTGCACCCAAGGGAAATAATAAAATATTTCCATTTCTTGCACTACTTCATAAGCCATTAAAAATTTAATTTTCCTTTTTTCCAAAAATCCACACCCAAATTGGATTAATTAAATATTTAATAAAATTTTGATAATAAACCTCACAAATTATCTCAATTAATTCACCTTGAGAAAACAACTTTCCCGATTCTGCTGCAGGACCTAACTTGCTATTTTTATAAACCTTACTAAAAATAGTAATTTTCTATTTTTATAAATTTCAACAAAAGGGACATTACAAGTCCTCCCTTCAAAAAATTTCTTGTCCTTGAGAAATTGTAACAATGATGCTCCAAAATCACCAAATATTACATATTGCAAAACATATTGTGATACTATAATTGTGAATCGTTGTACTTTTCTCTCAAACATCTTGACAATTTATTTAGGAATGTACCTATGCTCTGTAATTTCATGGATATTAATTTCAATGTGAAATATCTTACTCCATATTACTTGATGTTTTATATGGATCCTTCCAATTTTTGTAATAAATAACCCCCTCCTTTCAACTCCTTCCCAAAGTTGTGTATGTGCACTATCACCAAGAAAACTATACAAAAATCTCTTGCAACCATTATCAAAGAAATAAATTATCTATTTTATGCAGCTGAGTGGATGGTTACGATAAAAAATATATCATCCATAATAGTGGATACCAATCTTGGAAACAAATTCCTTCATTACCTTTAAATCATGGAGACACTTCCTGTAGGTTATATCATAAATTGCTATCAATCTTATCTCTATTTGAAACATGCTTCATAGAAATTTAGGATATGATATGGAATAGTAATTGAAAATATGAAGAATAGAAAATTTCATCGCATAAAATAATTCCAAACTCCACAAAATTATGAATATTGGTATTTCAAAACAAAGGCCATTCTTACGAAAGACTATGCACATTTTGGATCCTTCCACAAACACAATATGATCTTCATATAAAAATTTCAACATGAAAGTAGAAAATAATTTTATGACATGTTCAACCATGTTAGAGAACTTACTGATATTTTTAATAGCTTCCACCTTAAGACATTTATGAAAAAATCTCCCATTGCAATACAAACAGTGTCTTAGATTTCTAGCTAGAAGTAAATTTCCATTTGACAACTTCAATTTTAGAATTTAAAAAAAAATATCATTTATGGGTTTGATTCTTTTTGTTATTGGGATGGTTATAACAACCTTTGCAATCAATATCATAGCCAATACATCTTTTATAAAAATATCTTTCATTCTCAGTAACATTGTTGAGATATATAACATGAAAATGCACAGTTGAAGACCCAAACATTACCTCAACCTATGAGTAGAAATTTTCAGCCTCTTGGATTGGACTATAGGATCCAAAATATAGAAGAAGAGTAATAATACAGCAGAAAAAATCATTCTGTGATGCTCTAAATTCCCAAGAGATAAACAACAATATTTAAAATTTGAAGATAATAAACCCATGAAAATTATTTGGCACAAACTTGACATTCTTCACATTTTCATTTAAAATGTTAGTGGCCAAAACATCATTAAAATAATAAACCATGATACAAATACCATGTACTCTATGTAAGGAATCAAAATACCAAGAAGCATTCATTCTGAAAAAGTTATCCTCCATCATACTTTGTAATCCCACTTTTGAAACTTTGAACTTCATTTTATCAAACTTCTTGAAATCCGCTCTTTGCATTAAAACCAAATATTGCTCTTTCTTGAAACTCCATACTCAAAATAAAAAGCACATGAAATATATAGAGTGTTTAGAACATGATATGAGATTATTACCATTGCATTATCATTCCTACTTTTTGTATTCTCATCTCTTGATTCACTTTTAATTGGTAAGTCAAGCTATGAGGCATAAACATGAACTTTATGTGTTCTTTGAAAATCAATATCAACAAGTAGCTTGATACCAACTAAATATATGAAGCAACATTGATATGTTCATTATCAATAACCTGCTGAAATTTCCACTCCTTTTATCAATAAGTAGCACGTATCTAAAAAATTTCCTTTGCTGATTTAAAAACATCTAAAATTCAAAATGAAGATTATATTGCTTACCACACCCCAAAATGTTGTGCATGTTATCCAAGACAAAGAAATTTGCTGCCCCAAGAACTTGTAGCATAAAATTTTCAACTTGAAGTGATTATCTATGTAAGGTAATCATTCATAAGCTTGTCTTCATTTGTGAGGTTTGGCTCCAAAAAGTGATCTATGAACTATAAACATTGGTCCTTCACAACAAGGTTAGGGTGCAAGATAACCTATATATACTTTCTTTCAATATAGATGATAAAACTAAGAAACTCCTTAGCAACACTAAATCCTCCTTTTGTTTCCTTCATTGTTTGCAAATTAACATAAGAAACACTAAGCTCATTTTGATCCGTTCATGCATTTTGAATTATTCTTTGTACATGAATGTGTTTATTATCCAATCTATATAAAATTTGCATTTTATTTTCAATAGACACCAAGAATTCTCTTCCACAACTTCCCTCATGCATGCCAAGTTTTTTCAAATTACAATGTATGCAAAAATTAAAATCTTCTTCATACTTGTCACCAACAACACCATGGCTATCCCAAACCTCATAGACATCCTATTGACCAACTTGATGAAAATGTCTAGTATTGGGTTGAGGATCCACATCAACAAGCTACTGTATATTTTTTAAAACAAAATATCCAATTTCTTTGCTCAAAATTAGAATTAGGCAACAATAAATCAGATTTGTGAGCAATATCATTATCATACCATGTAGAATTAGCTCCATCAATGTCATTGTCCATGCATGATGAATTAAAAAATTCATTGGAATGAAATAATAATTCATCCCAAGATAAATACTCATCACACTTATATGCAGGCACACCTAGATCCCAAGTAAAATAGGGTTGATTTCTATGATCAAGTTGTAAATATTCATTGTGCTTCTCATGTGTGATTTCCTTTTTGAGAGTCATGCTCCACTTCCTAGGATGGAAATTTTCATCAACATCTTTCTCCATAGGACTAGTTTGGAAGCCAACCACAAAGCCACCTAAAATATCATCAATGAAATGATATGAGTGAACATCAAAATCTATTTTGGAGTTATCATTAGGGTATGTGCAGGATCATCATGGAAAAAATAGGCCCTTAAGTGGCGAAAAATTCAAAAAAATCAGAGTTAGGCAACTTGACGTAAAAGTTTGAATAAGTTATCTATATTATTTCAAAATAATGTAACAATAGAATCTGTAGCAAATTGAATGTAGTTTCTAAATTACTAGGTTTATTTAAAAATAAATAAAATCTATTTGGTGAAAATTTGAAACTTCAATGCAGTAGTACTTAAATTTTAGGGAAAATATAAGAAGTAGGTGTCTATCTGACCACCCTAACCACAATAAAATGATAATATTTTTTTATAATATTTTAGATATAAGTAGAGGACTCATGTCCTGATGTGATACATATTTTTTGTAATTTTTTCCAAGTAAATAATTAATTATGAATTTTTTATTACAACTTTAAAAAATATAAAAACTTGTATGTCTAACCACCTTAACTTGGTCAAAACTTCATGAAATTCAATTTTTTTTTTTTTAATCCTATAGTATGCAAAGCATAGAATGTGATGCATGTTTCAGATTCAAAAAATGTGATACCATTTGAAAGCTATAGATTTTTTTCAATCAGCCTATCAATCAGGACTCTAGTCGTAATTCAAATAGAAAATCAATAATAATTATTTATTAAATTCAAAGTAAAGCATAATTTATATTGGTGGAAAGTTGAGAATCTCATTTAAAAACCCTTTTCATTTCATCAATTTTGGGTTAAAAAAAATTCGTTAGCCACATACCCATCACCTTTACCTCTTTCATGCCCATCTTCTAAAAGCACCTCAAAGATTCCATCATAAGTATATGTTGCAATAGAGACATCAAGGTAGATATTAGTCTTAGAACCTTCAAACAACAAATGCAAACTAGGATTCAAGGCTATCATTTTTTCTTGTTCTTCATGCACCACATTATCCTCCATTATTGCATGCATGTCCTAGGGGTCATCCTCAAACTTTGCCACACATTCATCATTCTTCAAAATATTCATTGTATTAGACTCTCTTACTATGAATTATTCCTCTTCTCTAACCCATATGAAAAACTCATAAGAGGATTCTTTAGTCCTAAAATCTTTAGAAAAACTCTGGAACTCCTCAAATAATTTGATGATAATCTTATCTCAAGGAATAGTTCTTCCTTTCACTTCTAAATACTCAAAATGTTAGAGACTTCTTTGAACATCTTCTATTAGAAATATATACTCTTTATACCATTCGGAAACCTCTTTTGCATTGTTTGACTCTAAAAGTCTCTCTCTCTTGAATATTGATTTGAAGAAGCCCATGATTCACATCAATTATCCAATGAATTAATTTACCCAACAAGATGGCAAGCTCACAGGTCTGATACCATTGTAATATCCTGATTAAATTAGTTTGCAAATACTAAATAAATTATCAAATGAGTATCTTTTAAATTGCACCAAACAACACCACACTATGTTTAAATTATGAAAAATAGATGAGGAAAGTTTATTAACTGAAATAAGCATGAGAATACATCAATTTTCTATTGATAACATCATCCAACAATAATGCATAACTGTTGTGTAAAACTTAAGAGAGATTACAAATGAGAAGGTACTGCTAAAAACCCAAATCACACATCCAACTCCAAACTTCAATATGTTGTTCTAGATATAAAAAATCATTAAGGAATGATTTAAAAAGAAATATATTTTCTGTTAATAATAGCAACACCAATTGATAACCTAAATGCAAACAAACCCTCAGATTTCCTAACTGCACCAAATAGTAAAATTAGGTACAATGAAACTTTAACTATAATCTTAAAATTCATCATAAATCATTGTGCCAATGGAAAAATAATGACTTGATGTTGATATTACAAGTTTAATTCATTTTTTTATGTTTGTGACAATAGCAAACAACAACTCCAAACCCTATTGCAATTTGCACAATGAGAAAGGGCAAACAAACCCACAAATTGCAACCAAAACACTGTATCTTCTATTAAAAGATCATCAACACTCTAAATAGAGTCTAGGAAGAATAAATACATGAATAAACTCTAATAAAACAACTACAAAACTAATAAAAATAGAAATCTAAAACTATGCCAAAATTTGAGCACTCCAAAATACAAACCCTACTAAATAACTCAACCAAAAATCCACATAAAAACCATCTTTCAACACCATTGCAACTCCTATGTGAATTCATGCCTGTAGAAACTCAGAGCCACTATCCTTGAGTCTAAATCTCCTTAGTTTTCTAGCCTTAGATATTATTCCCACAATTTTTTATCAGCCTTTGCAGGTAGAGCAAATGCCCAGCCAAAATTTGCAACAAGAATACCCCAAAAAATGAACCCCAAAATAGTGTTTTATTGAAAAATATTCAATTTCTAATTTAGAGACCCAAAAATCATGACCAAGGAGAGATTCCATTTTTCATTTAATGCATGTAACCTCTAGTGCCAATTGTAAATGTAAAAATCAAGTGCACCCAAGGGAAATAATAAAATATTTCCATTTCTTGCAATACTTCATAAGCCATTAAAAATATATTTTGACTTTTTCCAAAAAGCCACACCCAAATTGGATTAATTAAATATTTCATTAAATTTTGATAATAAACCTCACAAATTATCCCAATTAATTCCCCTTGGGAAAACAACTTTCTTGATTCTACTGCAGGACCTGACTTGCTATTTTTGGAAACTTGACTTACTATAAATAGTAATTTTCTATTTTTATAAATTTCATGAAAAGGGACATTACAAGTCCTCCCTTCCAAAAAATTATTTTCCTCAAGAAATTATAACAATGATACTCCAAAATCATGATACCCATAATAACCAAACATTACATATTGCAAAACATATTGTGATCCTATACTTGTGAATCATTGTACTTTCCTCTCAAACATCTTGATAATTTATTTAGGAATGTACCTCTACTCTGTAATTTCATGGATATTAATTTCAATTTGAAATATATTACTCCATATTACTTGATGTTTTATATGGATCCTTCCAATTTTTGTAATAAATAACCCCCTCCTTTCAACTACTTCCTAGAGTTGTGTATGTGCACTATCACCAAGAAAACTATACAAAAACCTCTTGTAACCATTATCAAAGAAATAAATCTATTTTATGCAGCCTATAGGATGGTCACAACAAAACATATATCCTCCATAATAGTGGATACCAATCTTGGAAACAAATTCCTTCATTACCTTGAAATCATCAAGACACTTCCTATAGGTTATATCACAAACTACTACCAATCATGCCTCTATTTGAAAGATGCTTGACACAAATTTAGGATCTGATTTGTTATATTAATGCAACATATGAAGAATAGAAAATTTCATCACATAAAATCATTCCAAACTCCACATAATTATGAATATTGGTATTTCAACACAAAGGTCCATCTTATGGAAGACTATGCACTTTTTGGATCCTTCCACAAACACAATTTGATCTTTATATTAAATTTTCAACAAGAAAGTAGAAAATAATTTTATGAAATGTTCAACCATGTTAGATAACTTACTGAAATTCTAGATATCTTCCACTTTAAGACACTTTTGGAACAATCTCCCACTGCAATACAAATAGTGTCTTGGATTTCTAGATAGAAATGCATTGCCATTTGGCAACTTGAGTTTCAGAATTTAAAAAAAAAATCTCATTTTATGAGTTTTATTCTTGCTGTTATTGGGATGGTTATAACAGCCTTTACAGTCAATATCATAGCTAATACATCTTTTATATTTCATTCTCCTTAACATTGTTGAGATATATAACACGAAAATGCATAGTTGAAGACCCAAACATTACCTCAACTTGTGAGTAGAAATTTTTAGCCTCTTGGATTGGACTATAGGATTTAAAATGTAGAAGAAGAGTAATTATAAAGAAAAAAACTCATTCCATGATGCTCTAAATTCCCAAGAGATAAAAAACAATATTTCTAATTGGAAGATAATAAACCCCTGAAAATTCTTTGGCACAAACTTCACATTATTCACATTTTAATTTAAAATGTTAGTGGCCAAAACATCATTAAAATAATAAATTGTGATGCAAATACCATGCCCTCTATTGAAGGAATCAAAATACCAAGAAGAATTCATTTTAAAAATGTCATTCTCCATCATCCTTTGTAATACCACTTTTGAAACTTTGAACTTCATTTTATCAAAATTCTGGAAATCCACTCTTTGCGTTAAAAACCAAATAATGCTCTTTCTTGAAACTAAATAATAAAAAGAAAAAGCACATGAAATTTATAGAGTTTTTAGAACATGATATGAGATTATTACCATTGCATTACCCTTCCATACTTCTTGTATTGTCATATCTTGATTCACTTTTTATTGGTAAGTCAAGCTATGAGGCATAAACATGAACTTTATGTGTTCTTTGCAAATCAATATCAACAAGTAGCTTGATAACAACTCAATATATGAAGCAACATTGATGTGTTCATTATCAATAACCTACTGAAATTTCTACTCCTTATATGATCCTAGTAGCACTTATCTAAAAAATCTCCTTTGCTGATTTAAAAACATCTAAAAGTCAAAATGAAGATTGTATTGCTTACCACACCCCAAAACGTTATGCATGCTATCCAAGACCAAGAAACTTGCTGCCCCAATAACTTGTAGCATAAAACACCCTAAAGTGATTATCTTCATAAGGTAATCATTCATAAGCTTGTCTTCATTTATAAGGTTTGGTTCCAAAAATTGATCTATGAACTGTAAACATTGGTCTGTCACAACAAGGTTAGGGTGCAAGATAACTCATATAGACTTTCTTTCAATATATATGATAAAATTAGGGAACTCCTTAGCAACACTAAATCCTCCATTGGTTTCCTTCATTGTTTGAAAATTAGCATAAGCAACACTAAGCTCATTTTCATCCCTTCATGCATTTTGAATGATTCTTTTTACATGAATGTGTTTATCATCCAATCTAGATAAATTATTCATTTTATTTTCAATAGACACCAAGAATTCTCTTCCACAACTTCCCTCATGCATGTCAAGTTTTTGCAAATTACAATGTATGCAAAAATTAAAATCTTCTTCATACCTGTCACCAACAACACCATCTTTATCCCAAACCTCATAGGCATCCCATTGACCAACTTAATGAAAATTTGTAGCATTGGGTTGAGGATCCACATCAACAAGTCTATTGTATATTTTTTAAAACAAAATATCCAATGTCTTTTCTCAAAATTAGAACTAGGCAACAATAAATTAGATTTGTGAGTAGTATCATTAACATACCATGTAGAATTGGCTCAATCAATGTCATCCTCCATTCATGATGAATTAAAAAAATCATTGGAAGGAAATGATAATTCATCCCAAGATAGATCCTCATCACACTTATAGGCAAGCACACCTAGATCCCAAGTAAAATGGGGTTGATTGCTATGATCAAGGTGTAAGTATTCATTTTTCTTCTCATGTGTTATTTTCTTTTTGAGAGAGTCATGATCCATCTTCCTATAATGGAAATTTTTATAAACATTTTTCTACATAGGATTGGTTTGGAAGCCAACCACAAAGCCACCTGAAATCTCATCAATGAAATGATATGAGTCAACATTAAAAGCTAATTTGAGTTATCATTACCTTTGCCTCTTTCATGCCCATTTTCTAAAATAACCTCAGAGATTCCATCATAAGTATATGTTGCACTAGAGACATCAAGGTAGATATTAGTCTTAGAACCTTCAACAAACAAATACAAAATAGGATTCAAGGCTATCGTTTTTCCTATTCTTCATGCACCACATTATCCTCCATTAGTGCATGGATGTCCTAGGGGTAATCCTAAGACTTTGTCACACATTCATGATTCTTCAAAGTATTCATTGCATTAGACTCTCTTACTATGAATTATTCCTCTTCTCTAACCCATATGAAAAACTCATAAAAGGATTCTTTAGTCCTTAAATCTTCAGAAAAACTCTAGAACTCAAATAATTTGATGATGATCTTATCTCGAGGTATAGCTCTTCTTTTCACTTTGAAATACTCAAAAAAAGTTAGAGACTTCTTTGAACATATTTTGTTGGAAATATATACTCTTTATACCATTTGGAAACCTCTTTTGTATTGTACAACTCTAAAAGTCTCTGACTCTTGAAAAAATATTTGAAGAAACCCATGATTCACATCAATCATCCAATGACTTAATTTATCCTACAAGATGGCAAGATCATAGCTCTGATACCAATGTAATATCCCGATTAAATTAATTTGCAAATACTAAATAAATTATCAAATTGGGTATCTTTTAAATTGCACCAAACAACACCACACTATGTTTAAATGATGCAAAATAGATGAGGAAAGTTTAGTAACTGAAATAAACATGAAAATACATCAATTTTCTGTGGATAACACCATCCAACAACAATGCAAAATTTTTGTGTAAAACTCAACAAAAATTACAAACTGAAAGGTACTGTTGAAAACCCAAATCACACATCCAACTCTAAATTTAAGATGTTCTATATAGAAAAATGCATTAAAAAATGCTTGGAAAATCAATATATTTTTTGTTAATAACAACAACACCTATTGATAACCCAAATGAAAGCAAACCATCAAATTTCCAAACTGCACCAAATAGTGAAATCAGGTACAATGAAAATTTAGCTATAATCTTAAAAAAATTCATAAATCATTGTGCTAATAGAAAAATCACAACTTGATGCTGATATTACAATTTTAATGCATTATTTTTCTATTCATGAAAACAACAAACAACAACCCTAAACCCTGCTACAATCTGCACAATGAGAAAGGGAAAACAAACCCACAAATTGCAACCAAAACACTGTATCTTCTTTTACAAGATCACCAACACTCTAAATAGAGTCTAGGAAGAATAAATAAATGAATAAAATTTAATAAAATAGCTACCAAACTAGTAAAAATAGAAATCTAAAACTATGCCAAAATCTGAGCACTCTAAAATACAAACCCTACCAAACAACTCAACCAAAAATCCACATATAAATCATCTTTAATCATCACCAAGGAAACTCCTATGTGAAGCCACACCTGTAGACCTTTAGATCGACTATCCTTGAGTCCAAATCTCCTTGTTTTTCTATCCTTAGATATTATCCCACAATTTTTTATCAACCTTTGCATGTAGAGCAAACGCTAACAAGAATACCCCAAAAAATGAAGCCCAAATCATGTTTTATTGAAAAATATTCAATTTCCAATTTAGGGACCCAAAAATTAAGACCAATGATAGATTCCCTTTTTCATTTAATGCATGTAACCTATGGTGCCAAGTGTAAGAGAAAAAATCAAGTGCACCTGAGGGAAATAATAAAATATTTCCATTTCTTGCACCACTTCATAAGCCATTAAAAATCCATTTGGCCTTTTTCCAAAAAGCCACACCTAAATTGGCTTAATTAAATATTTCATAAACCTTTGATAATAAGCCTCACAAATTATCTCAATTAATTCACCTTGAGAAAATAACTTTCTCGATTCCACTGCAAGACCTAACTTGATATTTTTGGAAACTTGATTTACTAAAAAATAATAATTTTCTATTTTTGGAAATTCTATGCTTTATAATATCATCAAAAAGTTTGTCAACATCTTTGGAGGTTTCCTCCTTAGCCTTCTTGGCATTGTCTTTCTCGACTCTCAACTTCCCTTTTAGTTGACTGATCCTTAATGATAAATTATCCTTATCATGTGATGACAACTCTGAGGAAGAAGAAGAAGGGGAAGGTGATTCCTTCACTGATGGACCTACTTGTGTAGTATCCTTCATCTTATTATACTCATCTAGGAGATTATTATAGCTACTCACCAAGTTATCATATTTCTTCTATGAGATTTGTGTAGTATCTACACTCAACATGGCAGTGTGCACAGTCAATTTTTCCACTTGGATGGGAGTGATTTCTGTTACCCTTTTCACTACAATCGTATCAATGACCTCCTCAATTGACTTCACCACCTTAGGATTCCCTGTATTGGGTGCCATTGATAAAATTGCAAGGGTATGCAATTTGGGAGTGAAACCAGAACCAAAGACTCGATTGTCAAAATGCTCCTCTGATAGAGAGGCCTCCAGATCCTTTTTGATTGCATCAAGTGCAATGGTTGAGGTGATATTCCACCCTAGAATTAACATCATACCACTATCTTTGCAATATTTTTGGCTTCAATAGGAATGATTGTTGCTATCTCATTCATTATTTTCTCCTCTACCTTTTCTATCCCTTCTTGCAATGAGGGATCCACACTAGCCTTGGCATCTTCAATTCTCTTTTTAATTTCTTGGCTCCTAGACTAGATGACAAATTCTTTGAATTCCTTGGTTTGAACAAAGGAATCATTAGTAATAAACTCATCATGGGCTTTGACCCTGACATTATCTTCAACTTCTTCATCATATTCCCACTTGATTTTTTTCCCCTTAGAATATAAGGGTCAAGAGAATCCTTTATTTAAGGGGGAGAGAACCTCTTCTCAACCTATAGATCACTTGGCACATGCTCAACAGATTGCTCATCTCTAATCAATTCAATAGCTGGGTACTCAACTAAAGGGCTAGCCCCTTCACCAAACTCCAAAGGTTGTTCTTAAATATCCTAAGCCTCTTGTTGCTCCTTAAGTGCTTGATCCTTCTCTACAACCTCCTTGACCTTCATAGTGAATTCACCACTTTGATAATCCATTAGTTTGGTCATGGCCTACTCATAAGGATTCTCAATTTCATCATAGGGACTTACATAAAATGAATTTCTCTTCATTATATTATCTTTAATATCATAGATGGAAATCCACTCCTTCCTTGAAGTCACATCACCATCAGTTGACAAATTTTTAATTATATCATTAACATATAGAAAATGGTGGGAAAACCCAAACAAACCTTTTCTTTTCTTCTCAGCATTGAAAAACCCTTCAGGGTCATAATTCCTCATCTCATCTATAGGCATTCTAAGGTTACTCAAAATTATTCCAAACTTATCATAACCCTCCTTGGTAGTGGCAATAAAATAGCCAAAAGAACACTGTGGGGTTATCATAGAACCCTTCCTATTATTTATGAGTTATTCTTTGTCCATACTATCCAACTACCACATGATTTCCATAAAATCCAATCTATCAAAAACATACAATGGTAAGCAATGTGGTCCAACCCTAATTCCATAGACTCTAATCAGAGTATAGTGTGAATGCAAGAACCAGTCATCCCAATTATGGCCCAATTTTGAATCTTCTCAAAGTTTATGTGGGAATAGAATCTCCTTGATGACTCTTGAGACCTGATATATAGGCTCTACTCCCAAGCTCTCCAAGATACCGACCTTCAAAACATTACATAAAATAAGATAATTGGAATGTGGGTAGTTCTAGTCCCAAATGATGTCCACATTTGCAGAGGAAAATCATTTCCCTCATCATCGTTTTTCCTCAGCTTCATACGCTTCTTCCATTTTTCTTGCCCTATCCATAGAATCATATGAATCAATAAAAAATAATGAGGAAAAGACAAAGGGGCTCTCCCATCCTTCAATTCAATTAGTCCCTTATGCATTTGATCTGTAATGTAGGCTACATAGTCAAACCCTCTATTTGAATTCCAATTTTGAATATCAATAATCATTACAAATAGTGCAATAGGTATCCTTTCATCATTTTTTTTAGCTAACACTTGATCCAAACAATAATATGTGTTCTTGAAATAATTATTGAACTCATCATAGTCAAAAGTCTTGAATTCCTTAGGTCCAAAAGACACCTTATCTCCTTTCCTATGCCTAGGAAGCACATGCTTCCTATATCCATATTTTTTTTGTTCATATTCATGGAATAACTCAAATAAACTAATGCTAACAGTAGCATTAGGGTTTAACTTAAATACCTCCGCTATTATGCTTTTGGTTATGTCAAGAATTGGGGTTCCATTCTCACTCTTATTTGTTGTATCCTTAGCATCCTAATGCATGTCTAATTCTAGCATCAAATCTAGTTCAAAAAACACATTGGGCACTACCAACCTCCCAAGGTTAAAACCCCATAGATGACGAGTTGGGAATTTGGAATATCGCATGTTGAATGCATATAGGAACAACTCCCAACCACTATGAGGTAAAGGGAAATCTCCAATTCCAACAACATTAATAATTATCCTTCTTGTCATAAAACCTTTTCCTATAGGATATTTTCCAATCTTTTTTCCTCCAAAAATATCATGAGATTCACCCTCCATGAACTTGGTGAAATCTCTCTTTTCTCCCTTAGGTTTTGTAGCCTTCTCTAAAGCTTGTTGATTTGGTTTAACAACCCTAGGCTTCTTCTATTTGGTTTTACCCCCAACTCTCAAGCATTCACTACTTTGAATCATGGTTTGCACTTAGGGCTTACAAATTTCAAGCTCTAAACTTGGGCTTTTTGGCTTATGTTTACATGAAACTCAAATTACAAACAAACTATAGAAACCTGAGTCCTACATGTTACTTGATTCCTACCAATTTCCACAATATCAAAAATCTTTCTTCAAACCCTAAGACCCTAGATTTTACTGAACTAGCTAGTAGTTTTCCTAACCAGCTAAATTCAATCAAAACTTACATAGAGAAGTGTAAATATTTCCTTTAATGTCTCTGCAACTCTTTCTCCTGAGCTCCTCACATCTTTTTTTACTTTGAATTCTTGAAATTGTGTAGAATAAAAGGACCATCTACCCTCTTTATGGCTTACGAATGGAGCATCTTCACCATTAATGTTTGAAAGAAAGCTCACACGAGCGAACTGAAACTTATATGTTTAATTTTGAATTTAGGTCATTGATCACTTTGATTTAAAACTCCATCAAGGGATCCCATTTATCCTCACACTTTCTCTTTTTTCTTTCATCGATGCCCTTTTTAGTTTTATCACTTTATTCTTTGAGACCATCACTAATCACTACTTTGTCCTTGGCCTCCCTGAATGGATCTATGATGTAAAAGAAACTAGAGATGGGAGGAATATTAAATTGAATATCCCTAATTTCCCCATCACTCATCACCAATGTGTTTTCCATGCTTCAAAATGTACCCATGATGCCTTGAGATGAAATGATGGACATAAGTCTTAAATCTCCATTGCTCATCACTAATATTCATTTTCCATTGCATATTCCATCAACGATGTGGGAAACACACGTGATGAAATCCTTGACATCAAATCAAAACATCTTCCCTTGCTTCCTTCATCGCTCATTTCTAATGGGAAAGTTTTTTGAAAGGGGCTTCTAGTGATTCCTTGGGCCCCAACGATGAGAACCTTTATTAGTATTGTACATCACTCATCTCTAATTCACCTTTCAATAGTTGAACTACATTAGTGATGGAAGAAAAGTAGCTATAGTTCAAGATTTATCCACATGTCCTAGCTATAGGATCAACTATTATAATGGGCTTCACTCCTAGTAGTGAACAAATTAGTGATACAATGCTTTAAAATAATAGAGCTACAACTTTCATCACTCATCGCCAATAGGGAAATGGATAGTAAGAGACAATGCATGATGGGCGATGAGCCCACAATATAAAGGGCTAAAGTGTTATTGCTCATTGCCAACTTGGAACTTAGAGAATTATAGAAATTAGTGATACAAGACCTACTAGTGATACAAAGAAAATGACTTCACATCGCACATCACTATTATGAAACTTGAGTTCTTATGCCTATCCACAATGTAAAAAAAAGCAACATACAAAGAATCAAGGGGCCATCTCTCGTCATTGATTCAATACTAGCGGTTTCAAGGCTTTGCATGATGGGTGATACACTGAGCAATAGGCACAAACCTAAGTCGAAGAATATTCTGTATGTTCCTTTTAAAAAAAAAAAGGGGGACCAACTAGGAGCATAAGGTGAATAGTAATAAGACCCAACCCACAATAAAGACCTAGGAAAAAAGATGATTTAAAGGAAAATAATACCATGGGAAATATTTCAAGAAGGTTGTGAGATGCTAACCCTAGACATAAGGGACAGATCAATATATAGATACTAAAGACTCTGTTTGTTTTTAAATGATTGATAACTGACCACAACAAGTCAACTAAGAATTAGACCAAAAGGACAAGGATTAAAATGAAAGGGAAACATGGTAAGTAAAACCAACTACTTAACATAAAACCCTAAACCCTTGTGATATAAAACCCAACCAATAGACAAGAAAAAGGCCAATGAGACAACCAAACAAATTCTCTAGTCAGTGGAAAATAAATTTTGAAGGTTCCACCAGATCCTTCTCTAGAAAATGTTTTGCATGTAAGAAATTTTGACATAGGGTTATTGAGTGTAAAAATTAGATGATGAGTAGATATAATGTTGGTAGAATCATTCAATCTTTTAACTGTTATTGTTATACATGCAATATATTTTGACACAAAGCTAACTAGTGTAGATCCAAATTAAATAGAGGTCAGTTTGGTTAGACAAATGTTGTATGCTACAGTTGCAACAAACCTGGACACATTTAAAAATTATGTAGAAGTAAGAATAGAAGATAAACTAATCCAACAAAGAGAAATGAACCTATGAAGAAAATTGATCATACTAAAGTAAATAAGGAAATGGAGAAGATTTGGAGAACGAAAGAGGACCCTAAGAACAAAGATGAACCAAGAACTAAAAGTAAATCTATACCTCCCTCTGGTGCAGTTAACTCTCTTAAAATCTAAACCTAGGCATGGGCTTAGGGGGAATAATAATAGAAAAATCAAACAATCCCCTAGAAATATGAGGTGTCAAAGAGTGACACAAAGTTCTTAAGCTTTTAGAAATGAAACTAGTAGAAAATATATAAATTTGAAGAAATGCATAGTGTTTTAGGGTTTATTGTTTACCAGTGAAGGGTTTATCAACTTTATGGAATTTGAAGCATTTAATGTAGAATTAGGGAAAATAGAAAAATATTTAAAGTTAGTTTATAAGTTGATTTTAATCACATTTTTACATTTGAAGGAAGCAACGTGAGTTGAAGGATATTTAAAGCAAATTCAAAACAAATTTGGTATAGAGCACTAAAACCCTAGATCTTGTTGTGCACATAAAAGGTATTTACAACTTACTATGCTTTGTAGGTTTAATATAGAATTATTTCTTAATCATTTGAGCTCAAATAAAAATTAAAATGGATACCTCAACCATTGTTAACATCATTGAGAGGCCTAGACCAAAATTTAAAAGGTAACTAATGAAAGTGTTTGATAATGACCCCAACAATGCCTTCTCAAAGATTCTATTTAGGGTTTTTCCTACAGAAGATACTAGGGAATACAAACATGGGAAATTTCAAGAATATAATCACTTGAAAATCATAGAACTTTGGACTAATGAGCTTACTAGAGATAATCACCTTGTGAAATTAGAATATGTTAACCTAGTGCAGAAGGAGCTAGACATTTGGAACTAGTTCCCTAATTACAATAGTGATGTTGATGTCAAATATGTAAGACTAGCACTAAACATATTACATGAAAATTTTCTATGGACTAATATGCTTCGACTCATAACCAAGGAAGCGATCAAGGATGTTATAGGGTTGTGTGATACATGACATGTATCATTACTTAAGTCTATGAAGAATGAATTTGTTATGGAACTAACCAGTGCCACCTATGAAAAAAGGGCTTCACAATAAAGACATGGGAAATATGAAGAAAAATTATTAGTCCACATGAAACTAAAGAAACCTGAAATCAAGAGGAATGTAAGGAAAATTATAGAGAAATAGGAAAGAATGGAAGGATACACAAAGAAAAAAATTAAGGAGGGTAGAGCAAGAGAAGATATTATTATAGGTGAACCCTCTAGACCCAAGAGATTAGGAAGAATAGCTTCCACCCTTGCCTCTACATTACCTAAGTCCTCTGGTGTAAATGCTACTATCACTAGTAAAGGAAAGAAGATAGAGAACAAGGACAAGTAAGAGAAAGAATGTGACTCTAGTAGAAACCCCTACTACCACCATAAGAAGAAAGAAACAAAAATATTATAGAGAAAATAATCTAAGTGTATTTTTTAAAGAATAAATTGAGTTGGGTTTAGAGCATGAAGAACAATTGATAAGAAAGAGAAGAAGCAACACTACTAAGAGTGGTGAAGGTGCTTCACAAGAGGCAAGCACCAGAACTAAAAAGAAAAAAGTTGATATTGTTGGCACTTCAAAGAAGAAGAAACTAAAAGAGAAAAGGAAGGATTCACTGTACATATTCATGAGAAGCCCAAAAAGAAGAAAGAAAAGGAGACAGAGGAAGGCCCTTCAGAGCAGAAGAAAAATAATGAGAAAAAGAATCCTTTGGTAAGAGCATGCACCCCTATGAAGTTAGATATTTTGGTTAACAATATGTTACACTATCATAATATGTTAGAAGCTACAACAAAATTGTATGAAGAAGTGGATGAAATACATAAGAATACAATCATTGAAGCTATTATTAAATACATTATTTTTTTAGAAGATGACATGAGTAACATCAATAAAAAGGTTCCTAGAGTTGTGTGGGATTCCTTGATAGAAAGAAGACATGAAGCTATTGAAGCAGAAGATAAAATGAAAATTGATTCCTTGGAGGAAATTGGATCTTCCTTATCTGAGGATGATAAAGCTACACTAATAGATTTGTATAGTAAAGAGTTCAAAGTTAAACAAATTTTTACTATTCTTATGGGAAAAGAAAAGGATCAAGTGGATAAACTAAAGCAAGAAATAGTAAAGATAGTTAAAGACACTGTTGAGAAATTTTTCATGATAATTGCTTCCAAATCTAGTACAACTCAAGAAAAGGATAATTTTGAGGAAAAGGTTACTAATACAAAGGAAAATCCTCCTCTTAATTAAAACTTTCTAGTATTCAAATAAGTCATGGAAGAGGTAGGTAAAGATGATCATACAAGAGAACTAACACCATTGTTTGAAGTTATAGAGAATGGTTTCCTCGCCACCATTGGTAAATGAAATAAAATTTATCCCAATGACGTTTTTTCCTCTAGATGACATCGAGAATCCTACTGGTGCTAATGAAAAACAAAGTACATAGCAAGAAAAAGTAAAGAATGATACAAATGGAACTAAGGACAACACTGATAAAAATAATGAAGATGGAGGTAAGGATATTGAAGAAAACCAAAATGGGAATGGAGAAGAAGAGAAAGGAGAGAAAGAAAAGGAAAATAAGAAAGATGATGATGACAAGGAGGATGAAGATAAGCAAAAGAATAATTCCTCCAGTGAAGAAGAAAAAGTACAAAATGAAGAGTTTGAGAAAAGAAAGAATGAATAAGAAGCACAAAAGACCATGGATCTACCCAAGCCTTCCGGAGAATCTTCCTCTAAGAATCCTCATAAGGGTCTTTTGTTAAGACAAATAAGGTTTCAATTGGCAATTTATCCTTAGTTATTACAACTCCTAATGTATCAAGGAAGTGTGGATCTGGAGAAGATCTCAGTAATTCAAAAGTTGGACTTGGAGATGATTTTCATGCTTCCGGAAGGAAATAAATAATTGAAATTCATTAGAAGGGATTTGAGTTAATAAATGAAGCTATGAATAAATTGGAGGATGCCATCCCCAGTACTTTAGTTGAAAATTCTTTAACTTCTTTGGAAAATATTAAGTTTTTGGTTGATTCTCTTAAAGAGTACACCTCTAGTCTAAAAGGATAGATTGAAAATGAAGTGGAAATAAGAATTGTAGAGAAGAGCTATTGGAGATACAAGAAAGATGTGCATTAGCACATAAAAAAGTAGAAATGCATAAAGGAAGTTCAAGAATGTGAAGATGAAGCAAAGAATTTGTTTTTGTACTATATGAAGTGGTCGGATGCCACTTAAGGCATTAAGGACATAATGGACTCAATTGAGTCATGAATAATTAATGCCTCCAATACCTATGATCCAACTCAAGATAGAGATCGCACCACTTGGACTACCATCTTAGATGTACAAAATAGAGTCTTCATATTATAGAGGCAAAAATAAGACATCATAAGGTGGTTTGGATAGCTTGGTGAATGTGTGAAAAACAAGCATATATCAATGTCAAGTTCCCTAACTATTGCTGAGAAACTTGCAAAGATAAATCCAAATCCTAGTATCTCGGAAGAGGGTGAGGAGAGTATAGTAGAGCTAGAATCATTGTACAGATCTAGTGTGGGGGCACTAGGAGCTCCATTTTTCTCATTTTTGTAATTTTGGGTTTTTAGGTGATTAATGGGTTTTAAGGTCTAAAACATTTCATTTATGACCATTTGGAATGTATTTAATTCATTTTTGGTGAGTTATGGGTCATGAGTTTGAAAGTTGTCAAAATTGCTAAAAGTTGTCATGCAACTTTTGGCAAGTTGCAATAAAAATCAAGGAAACATTAAAAAAAAGAAGTTAGGAAGTGTTTGTAACTGATGAAAAAGGAAAGAATAAGGTGTGCATGGTTGAATGCAAAGAGGAGTTGATTTTTTGTAATTTGGAATGAATGGAAGCAAGTTTCTACTAAGTTTTTCAATGTTGCAACAACTTCTTTCCTCTATTATTGCCTATAAGGACTAGATATTGACCTAAAATCAATTGTATGTTGTATTTTTGTGAATCTAGTTTATTTTTATTTTTGTGGAATCCATTTTCATTGAGTTTTGAGCAAGTTATTGCATTTTTACTAAAACTATTTTTTTTCTATGATTTTCCAACATTTCAGTCATATTCTTGCATTGTGTACAGTCTGCATGGCCTATGTACAAGTATGAGAGTGATTTCATGATGTAGAGTTATGTTTTATCTTTCATTTTCAACTAGATTGATGAATTTTCAATTTGATTTGTAGAAGTTATGAGTATTTTTGTAAAAACTGTCAAAAACCCTTCCTAGGGTTTCTAGTCAACTTGTTTTGATCATATCTTGAAATTCATATGGTGAAAAATCATGAAATATTGTTAGAAATTCTATTTTTATATATATTTCATGTTCCCAAATTTTTATATCCCTATATTTTGGTTTGATATGGTTTTTTTTTGGCATATCTATCCTTGATTGTGTGATAGGACAACCATAAAGGACAACATTGAAGAGATAACTCACGAATTTGTGGCTTAAATATTATTGGTTTGTTGTGGAAAAAATTATGGAAGTGCAATGAGAGGTATCATAGACCTGTACATGTGGTTTTATAACATTCTTAAAGGGTTATAAAATTCACATTGTGATTGTCCCAAGAGATCTAGTTAAACAGTCATAAGAAATGTGTTGGTTTTCAAGCATGTTAAGATCTGCCCTTGAGTCTAGGCATTGAATACTTAGTGGAATCAAATTTAGAATATTGGAAGGAAGTATCCAAGTCCATTTTGAGGATTTGAACACTCCTTAATGGTCTGACTTAATTCATTGAATCATTTCACCAAAGGTTGAGCAATATAAAATTGCAAGTCTTAAGATTGGTCGCATGATTAAGGTGTTGTCATTGTGTCTTGATGCATGGAGTTAGTTAAGGTGTTAAGAGGTATTGTAATAGTGTTTTCCCATGATTTTTTTTTTCCCCACCTTGCATTGGTGTGTTTTCCTTCATATGAATTCTCTAAAACCCAAATCATCAATTGTGAGAAGGTGTACTAAGATGCACCTTTTGTCGCTTCCCATGAAGCCCTTAAAGGAATATTTTGAGGTAGTCAAGTTTCATTGAGCTCAGTCCTCCTCTACATCAAATTGGTATAAAAGACCAAAGATATGGGCAAGGGAAGTTTTGGAAATTGTTTGTTTCTTTTTATAGGTTGAAGTGAAGAACGTGGATGCCAAAGGATTAGGTATTGAGGAAAAGAAAAGGAAACCTAGGTGAGGAGAAGATTATAATCAATAAGATAAGATCAGAGTTTGAAAGAGATAAGATAAAGTTTGAAAGATGTATTGAGCTTATAGTGCAGTAGTGTCTTGAGAAAGTATATCAAGGAAATGTTAGGTATTGGCCAATGAGAAAGAAGGTGAAGTGGCCTCTAAAGCTAATTGTTCAAAAGAGAAGGAAGTAGCAGGAAGCTAATAGATTGAGAAGGTGGTTGAAAGTACTTGACAATCCATCCAAGGAAAGAGATGTGGAGGCAAGTAAGTCTCATTGTTTTGACATTAATGAAAGCTTTGAGTGTGTAAATGTAGGAATAACAGTAAATGAAGAAGAAATCCTAAGTGAAGAAGATGGAATACTATGTCATTCTAAGGAAGGTGTGATACTTGGTGAATGCATGTTGGATTCTATTTTCAATAGTGAAATATTGATGAATAAAGAATATGTTTTTGATGAAATGAATGATGAATTGGATTCTTTATTATTTGAAGAAATGGATATGAATGATAAGTTGTTTGCAGTAGTAGGAAAAAGTAAAAATTTCAATGATGAATGTATTCCTAAAGTGTAGCAAGAAGTATTCAGTCCATATATAGAGATTGATCAAATCCTTTGGAAGGAGGTGGCAGGTTTGGAAAAGGAGGAACACTACTTTGTGTATGAAAGTCAAGAGAAATTAACAACTAAGATGAAAATGTTAGAGGATGCTATTTATCAAAGGAGACCCTTAGAGGACAAGTTTAGTCCTAAGCCAACAATAGCACACATGGAGGATCTCTTAGGTGTTGAAGTGGAGTGTATAGTGCAAGGAGAAATGGAGGAGACCTCAAGGCCTCAATATTTTATTTCTAATATTTCATTGGACTATGTATGTGTACATTTGTTACACAAGGAGATAAAAATGATTGAGAAGTAGACTCTTGAAAGAGATCAGGTTCAAAGGAGGATGCCAAAAGAGGAATACCTTGTAAGGACGAAAGAAGAGAAGGAGCCAAGAAGATAACCTATAAAAAACAAGTTGAAGACACAAAACCAAATCCAAGAAGACATGAAGGCAATAGGGTAGAATAATTGGAAGACCAGAAAGAAAAAGAAGATTTGCACTCAAGTGTGACTTGAGTTTTCTTCCCCTTGGGTGTATGGTGCAAGGGCACTAGGATCTCCATTTTGCTCATTTTTGTAATTTTGGGTTTTTAGGTGATTAATGAGTTTTAAGGTCCAAAAAGGTCATTTATGACCATTTTCAATGTATTTAATTCATTTTTGGTGAGTTATGGGTCATGGGTTTGAAAGTTGTCAAAATTATTGAAAGTTGTCAAAGTGGCTAAAAATTGCCATGCAACTTTTGGCAAGTGGCAATAAAAATCAAGGAATTATTTTTTAAAAAGTTAGGAAATGTTTGTAACTGATGAAAAAGGAAAGAATAAGGTGTGCATGGTTGAATTCAAAGAGGAGTTGATTTTTTGTAATTTGGAATGAATGGAAGCAAGTTTCTACTAAGTTTTTTCAATGTTACAGAAATATTTATCCTCTAGTATGGCCTATATGGACTATATATTAACCTAAAATAAATTGCATGATGTATTTTTGTGAATATAGTTTATTTTTATTTTTGTGGCATCCATTTTCATTGAGTTTTGAGCAAGTTATTGCATTTTTACTAAAACTAGCTTTTTTCTGTGATTTTCCAACATTTCATTCATCTTCCTGCATTTTGTATGGCCTATACATCCTATGTATGGGTCTAAGAGTGATTGAATTATGTAGAGTTATGTTTTATCTTTCATTTGCAGCTAGTTTGATGAATTTTCAATTTGATTTGTAGAAGTTATGAGTTTTTTTTTTAACTGTCAAAAACCCTTCCTAGGGTTTCTAGTCAACTTGTTTTGATCATATCTTGAAATCTCTATGGTGAAAGATCATGAAATTTTGTCAAAAATTATGTTTTTATATATATTTCATGTTCCCAAAGTTTCAAATCTCTATATTTTGGTTTAATATGGTTTTTGTTTAGAAGATTTATTCTTGATTGTGTGATAGGATAGTCATAAAGGACAACATTGAAGAGTTAACTCATGAATTTGTGGCTTGAATCTTATTGGTTTGTTGTGGGAAGCATTATGGAACTTCAGAAAGAGGTATCATAGACCTATACAAGTGGTTTTATAACATTCTTGAAGGGTTATACAAGTCACAGTGTGACTGTCCCAAGAGATCTAGTTAAATAGTCATAAGAAATGTGTTAGTTTTCAAGCATGTTAAGATCTACCCTTGAGTCTAGGTGTTGAATACTTAGTGGATTAAAATTTAGAATATTGAAAGGAATTCTCCAAGTCTGTGTTGAGGATTTTAACACTCCTTAATGGTCTGCCCTAGCTCATTGAATCATTTCACCAAAGGTTGAGCAATACAAAATTGCAAGTCTCAAGATTGGTTGCATGCTTAAGGTGTTGTCATTGTGTCTTGATGCATGGAGTTAGTTAAGGTGTTGAAAGGTATTGTAATAGTGCTTCCCCACCTTTCATTGGTGTGTTTTTATTCATATGAATTCTCTAAAACCCAAATCATCAATTGTGAAAAGGTGTACTAAGATGCCCCTTTTGTTGCTGCCCATGAAGCCCTTAGGGAAATACTTTGAGATAGTCAAGTTTCCTTGAGATTATTCCTCCTCTAAATCAAGATTTCTTGTAGTATCCAAGGAAAATTTGAATGAAAGGAAGTATACTTGTTAAGAAATTCTCAAGGAGCTTGAAGGTGCCTCCTCTTTCAGGTAAACATGTTTTACTTGTATATTCTTTCATTATTTCAGTTGTTTTCTAGTTTTTCATTGCACATGTGGATGGTTCAAATTTTGGGTTAACTCCCTAAGGGGGAGTCAGTATATCTATTTCAATTATTTCTTTCTTTGTACATATGCATCTAAGAGGGAGTTTACATGTGTGTTTCTAGCACACCCTTTGTCCTTGATGTCAAAGGGGGATATGGTGTATGTATGGAGGATTTTTTGAAGATGTTTTGCAGAAGTTTGATGTTTTGAGTTTTGGCACATGTTTCCATTAATGAAAAAGGGGGATATTGTTGAAATAATGAGAAGGATCCCCTTAATTTACTTACATTGATTTCAACATTGATTGTTGATATATACTCTAATCTAGTGAATAGAATGGAGATATCTTAATCCGTTATTTTGGTTTGCATTTGATCATATGATAAGATCTACCTATATAATGATGTTGATCATGTTTTCTACACAATAACAGCTAGACATAATATGATATCCTATCTCTCTTGAAAGGTAAATCTCTATTGGCAAGCCTCAAGAGATAACCCCAAGGTCTCTAATGTCAGGTCTTGACAATGCATAAACAACTCAGTAACAAAATGTGAAAATGCTAGTAATCACAATGGGACCTTACTACAAGCAAAATATTGAATCAATTTTATCAGATCTAGCAATCTGATGGTGCTTCAATCCTAGATTTAAACCAATAATCAAAGAAATAAAAAAGGATAAGGGTTTCAGAGAGAGTTCTAAACCTAACATTACTCCTAAGATCGATAATGAGGGTAACCAACACTCAAATGGACCAATCCCTCTAAAACTGATCTTTGCTTGACCAAGATAAATCTACAATCTCACATAAAATAGTGCAATCTTCTGAGGTGTTAAGATTTTCAAATCACGAACATTCATTCAACAACCCTTTTTGTAGTTGAAATGAACAAACCTTCGCAATTGAACTAGGCACATGGAATATGAAGTCCAGGCTAACTTTGCAAAGCAACTAACAATGAGTTGGTTATGAAAAGTATGGACTGAAGGATTGCTGTAACATTCAAGTATTAAATCACAAACATTATCGAACCTAAAACTAATCTAAACATGAACCTTCTCAAAGCAATTTTAAAGATAGATAAAAGAACCATGCAAAACAAAAGAAGACAAGTATGGCACGAAATCACAATGTCATTTCTTGTATTCAAATTGTCCACTGTAGCAACAATTCCAGATTTCTTTTACAACATTTGCTTGAGAATACCTACTTGCTACTAACTACCTCTACTTCTAACTATTTTTCTCTCTAACCATCTAACTGTTTCTAACCGTTCTAACCCTTTACAAATGAGGTGACATGCCCAATATATAGAATTCCCCAGAAAACGTTTGCTAGGTAAGGATTTCGTAGCAATAACTCAGCACAACCACCTGGCCAAGAGAGTCTTCAAAATGGGTCAAACAGGAATTAAATGCACATCCCATCCAAGTCGGCCCAAGATCCATAGCTCAGACGATGTGCGGGAAGATAATAGAGAAGCACAAATTGCGCTGCAACCTATCATTAGCTCCCTTCCCTATTATCTCTGCTCTGATCTGGCTCTTCTGTACCTTCAAGAACGTCTCATCCAGGTTCACTTTGGGTTTCATGAGTGGTAGGGATGTCATCATGTTGTTCCTCATGAAGAGTGGCAGGAGGAAAATCTACCTTAGGCACACCATTCTTTGGAGAAGGAGTCCTAGACCTCCTTGTATATACTTTTGCTCTCTCCTCTGAAATTTCAACATTTATCACCAGTGGGGAAACTTCATCCTCCCCAGCCTTGGAGCTTGCATTCTCTGATAATTTGAAAATTCTTTTCCTCTTTAGCATAGGAGCATCAACCTTAGGACTCTACTCGGACTTCTTAGTCCTTGTCCTCTTCTTGGCCTTTGGCCTCCTCTGTTTTTCTATTTCCTGGACCTCTGTGTCTTATATACCTTTAGATTTACTTTTGACAGGAGAGTCTAGTTTTCCCTTTCCTTTGGGATCCTACTCGGTGGATTCTTCAGAAGTAGAATGGGAATCTAAGTCTCCCATTAGGTTTTATGTGCATTTCACTCCTTTATTTTCCAACTCCAACATAGTGTGCTTGAGCCACATCTTGGTAACCTTGAGAACTAGATCCATTAGTTGCTTCAGTTTTGTTTGTTCCTCCTCCAACCAATCCACATCACCAATTGGATTTTCCTTTACCACTTCGTAGGCATGGTCCTGAATTAAGTTTCCATCATCCTCCAATTGATCAGACACTGCCCTTACATTGTATAATCAAACTACATCAACTGGAAGCCAAGAGAACTTCTTCTTTCTAACCTCATACTCATCACCACAATTGGCCTAGTAGTCCTCTAAATTGACCTTATGGCTATAGTCTCTATTGGACTTCTTTTGAGCTTCCCCTGTGATGTCAATTATGGATCTCTCAGAGTGGAAATACAAGCCAAGAGTACTCATTTCTTCTTGTGAAGCTTGGGCAAAACCAATGGAAGGACATACCTCTCCAGTGCCAATCCTTAGGGGAAAATCCCCACCAAATCCTATCTTGTGTTTGTCCTTCTTGACAATGGCATCAAAATCACAAATCTTCTTGGTGACTTCCAACAATATGATGTCATCAGTGGGATACCTTGGAAGCCTATATGGGGCCCTTTGGTAGCCATCAATCCGAATGTAGGAGAAGGTTGGGAATTGAATAAACCAAGCTCCATACTTCTTAATGAGCTCTTTGGCTTGATCTGAAATTCTGACATGCTCTGCTTCTTGAAGCATTCTGGTGATATGCATGGTAAATGCATTGTTTTCCCTCCTATAGTTTGAACCTCCTGGATACAACTGAGGGTAAACTTCGTAGATGATATCTTGTCCGAAAATTCCTTTTGTATCTAATCCTCTGTAGGGGTGGAATCTAGCCAGCGCATAGAACAAGTATGAGGTCATTGTGAAGGTCTTTGTCTGCAACACATTGGACAATTGTTTATGAATTACTTGGCTAATGACCCCTACCCAATGGTAGTCAGTCTTCTCTTGCTCCATCCTTACAATTGCATGGCACATCCAATTCTCAAATGTACCAGCACCCTGCTAAGAAAGGTGATGGCATCATAGTATTCCCTTTTGAATTTTTCTCTGAATAGCTACTTGGGCAACTTGGAATAGTTGGACTTGGGCTTCTCTAGCTAGGAGTTGATAAACTGTTGTGATTTCATAGTTTGGTCATCATAGAACTCCTGAGCTACCTCAATGGTGAATCCCACCACATGCGATCTGTTTGACATGTCGAAGGTTTGGGAAATGGAGACCAGGTTGAGATTGGCAACAACTCTCCCTTGAGGACCAATTATCCTCTATGTATCCTAATCATAGTGCCTGATGCACTCAAGGACCAGCTCATAGCATTGCACCGTAGAAGGGAAACCAACAACATGTGACAATCCTGATTCCATCATTCTTCTAGTCACCAAAGGAGGATCCTTGGCTACCATCCTTGCTTTAAATTCCTCATAGTCCCATATGCCAACATTTGTATCAGTGACTTCTGACCAGACAGAAGTGATCTTACTCTCCGGGACCTTGCTCTTAATGTCCAGCTTAATCCTCTCTGCATTAGATAATGAGGAACCACCTACTGCTTTGCTTGATTCAGCGTGCGCTCAACATGAAAATCACAATAAAAACCACATGAAAGAGCCATGTTAATTCATCGAAACACCATTAGAATGCATCTCATATAGTCAAGGTGTTATTAAAATTCATATAAAATGACCACAATATATTTTGGGTTTTGAGAACATCTGGGGAATCTGAGTCAGAGAGGAATTCGGGAAATTCCAAACCGATCAGATTCCAACAGAATAACTAGGAAACACCTACTTAATCATTAAACTTGATCATTTTCCATCAATAAATTCACATGGGAGATCCAAATATGTCATGAAATAATCATCAAATGCATCATAAATTATAAATGAATCTAATTATTTCATGTTCCTTTATGTTTCATCAAGTTTCGGGGAAATCCGTGAGGGACGGATTTCTGCGATGAATGGGCCAAAGAGGATTTTCAGGAAACCTAGGAGATGGTAGATTTCAGATAAATTTGAACCTGGTAGACATCCATGGTCAAGGAAAAGTTCCAGACCAATGGGAATTCCTGGAACGAAAGCTTCAGCAAGAGTTATGAGCTCACTGAGAAGTCTCGGTGACTTTCGGGAGTCATGCCGAAGGATGCAATCAGAATAGGTTTCACCAAGAGTCAATTGTTTCAATGTAATGTCTCAGCAAAAAGGGACATAGCAAACATATCAGTATGAGCAAAGGGTGGTCAGGGTAAGGTCCCAGCGAATTCATCTTGTCTCACTGACCATCAGAGTTTAAACAATCACTTCGTCCAGACTCAAGTTTTTGATATGAGGTCCCAACGACTGCATTATGTTTTGCCGATGAAGAGTTCCATCAGTATAACCTCTTGCCAACATTATGAAGTCACCCCGAGAGAGGATCAGGACTCACCAAGAGAAAGGTTTCACTATGAAGTCTTGGCGATCATCAGGAGTCTCACTGAAAGTGAAGATTTCGGCAAGAGGCGGGAGCTCGCAGTAAGGTCTCAGCGAAGCATGAATGTTTCCCCAACTTTGAAGAGCACTCAACAAGAGCAGGATATGTTTGGTGAAAGGTCTCGCCAAAAGAGAAAGTCCCAGCAATAGAACATAAGATCGGTGAGACGAAAGGAACCCGCTATGAGCTCTTGGCAATGAGGTTTGTCTTGCTGACAGAAAGACTTTGGCGTGAGAATTGTAGTGTCTGGGCGACCAAATGCAAACCCACGAAGGGCTTCGGCATGACACAGAAAGATCTACATGACATCTCACCGACCTTGAAGGGTTATAGCGACTAAAATAATAGAGCTCGATGAAAGAAAAAGTGCTTGGTGGGAGGTCTCAACGAAGGACGGATGTCCTGGCGAAGCAAATGAATATCGGTAAAGCTACTAAATCCTGCTATGACCTCTTGGTGACTAGGACTTGTCTTGCCGAAAGTGAGTATGAGCAAGCATGTCGATGAGACATCTCCTTGCAAGGTGAGGTCTCAGTGAAAGTAAAGGTCTCACCGACTGATATGCATGAAGGATTTCATTGGTGTAAAAATGATAGTGTCACGGCAATCCAACATAAACCTAGGAAGACCACTTCGGAAAACCTCAAGGTGGTCGATATGATATCTCATCGATCTCGAATGGTCACACCGAAGGGAATCTAGAAGGGATGGAGAGTCCCGATTTCATCCAGACACTGAACCAACGAAGGATTTCAAAAAGTTTAACTTAGGGCAAGCCAAGGACGGACCTCTCATGAATTTTCTTTGTATTCTAGGTCAATATTAAGATGAAATCACCTGCTATCGCACTGCCCTAGGTCCAAAACCCTACTCATCCGCCATTAGCGCATAGGCATGTTTAGAATTTAGTTGTTTCCACTGTTGAGTCAGGGACTAAGGTTTACTAATTACTCTCAGGCAAGATTCATTAAAATGCAGATGGACACATGAACTCAAAACTCACCTGGGAGATGACAAAGGATGCAATACCGAACAATCCCTAACATAGAATAAACAAATACACTGGAATTCAAATCCCACAAGCCCATTCATAATTCAATTCAAAGCAGAACAATCAGACACATACCATTATAAAGCGGGAATTGACCTCAGAAGAAACAAACACGAAGCTCAATGGGGTCCACAATGAACACAGGTGATAATGCACAAGAAATTCCCACCAAACGAGACCAATTCACACCCAAACACCCAAATCAAAGCAAAAATCTTAAAGAAAAAACTCTAAGGATGTGGCTCTCAACTCAGACAATAACAAATAGTGAGCATAATGGCGCAAAAGATCTCTGAATCAAGTTAAATACACTTCTCAGAACATGCACGGAGCCATTAATGCAGTCAATAAGACAACCAAAGAAGGAATTAAGGAATTTGACGATAGGGAAGAATCTGAGAAAATTCGGCCCACACAAAAATCCGCGAGGATAAAAAATCCCTGAACAACAACGGTCCAGCCAAAGTCCAAGTAGGATCCGAGAAAATCCAACCAGGGCAGAAAATCCTGAATCAAGGCAAAATCCTGAAATTCATCCAGAACTTAAGATTTTCAATAAATAACCTCGGGGAAACACCTAGGCATTCAGAGTGAACAATTTAAGCACATGCCTAGGTAAGACAAAACCTCAAAAAGAAAGGGCCAAAACACCAAAACCGAAGTGAAAGGGGTTCCCTGCTTTCAGTGGGGCATGTGTGTGAAAACCACACAACAAATGATAATACATTTTTCCTAGCCATTATGTGTATCTATGATCAAGTTTTCAATTTATTTGGATGTATAGTTTGAAAGATACAAGTAACAATAGTTCAACATGCAATTTTGGCTATGTATAATGCAAGTAAGTATGAGTAATCTGGTTCACATTCCTCTGGCGATAGGAATCAGACTTTGAATTTTTTGGAGATTACTTATAGGTTTCAATACATTATATATTCTAGATGGCATATGATTATGTGATTATATTGATTGTTGGTGTTGATCGGTTAGCATATTTTGCGACTAGGTCTAATTCTTGGTTGACCTAATGCTTGGCATATGTTTAGGTGATTAAATGTGTATTGCAGATGTTAGTGAGATCTATTTTAGGTCCATGCTAACCTAAATCAATTGTTACATGTTTGGTTTAATATTTGAAGATGTTTTTGGTACAAGTGTGGAGCTGACAAGGAATTTTTTATTTAATATAGGGCTACATCTAATTGGGCCGACCTAATTGATGTATGCGGATGAATTGGGTATATATGTAAAACATTTTTGAAGTTGTAGAAGTGTGATGAGATGCAAAGATGTGAAATTTGTATGAACATGATCAAATCTATAGAAGAGATATTGTGAATATTGAGCAACTATAAAATAGAGCAGTGTTTTGTATTTTGTACCTAATAAAGTGCATAATGTCAGTATTTTGAGCTTCAAAGGAAATAAATTTAGCACAAGGAAGGTGTATTTTTTATTAGTTCACATCTTGTCCATGTGGTCAATTCTATCTTTTTTCTATTCTTATTTTTGTGCTTGTGAGCCCTATAGGACAATGTGTCATGCCAGTGAACCTATGTAATATCTTATAATTGGTTATAATATATTCTTAGCTAATCCTCACCGTGGTTTTTCCCTTTTTAGGTTTTCCACGTAAAAGTATTGGTTTTCATGTGTCATGTGATCATGTGATATTGATTCACCTCCCCCTCTTAGTATTCCAGGTGTCGAACACTAGGTTGTTGCATTGATCTTAATAGGTCTATGGAGATGCTTTGATTGGTTGCATTATGTTGTCATTAGTAGTATCACTAATGTCAACCTCTAGTTTTACTTTGATGAGTATGTATTGATAATTGATGATGTTTGACCTCTTCTGTGGTCAAGATGATCCAAGTGATAAGTTTGAGTTTTTGCTTCTTGGTTTCTAAGTACTTTTGAGAAAATGTGAATAAAAGAGGAAATAGTGTGGTGAAGAGTGTTTAGTGTGACAAATTGGTGTTCAATGTTTTTCTCTACAATTATTCATGGTTGATCATCTATCTTTTTGGTTCATATATGTTGATAAGAGGTGTTATATCCAGAGATTCAAGGTTTGGATCATTATGTAGAAAAAGTGGTGTTCACCAGTGTGTGAACTATGAAAGTAGTGTTGTTTGGAAGAATGGGAATAATGGTTTTTCTCCATATTTCTCTGTAGTTTGTTTTCTAGTCTTTTGGATCTAAGGACCTTAGCTTATATTGCTCATATATATCCTTAGTCTATTTTTTGTGTGTTTTTGTTCTCTACAAGGTTGGATTCAGGGGTTGCAGTGTGTGGAAAGTTAACTAGTTATGTAGGATGAGTATGTTCTTTAGGTGAAAGTTGTTGTGAAGGAATTTGTTGGATTTTAGGGTATTTATGGAATATTATATTTTTTTTAAGTGTTATGTGTGGTCCATGATTCATCTTTGGATCAAAGGAAGTGTGTACTTAATTTTTAAAAGGTGTTAACACAAGTTCAACTGACCTTGGGTGTTTACACTAATTGTGGATATGATTTGGTGCTTGTAGAAGCGTGGTGTGACATATATGACTATTTTTGGGCTATAGTTAAAGTTTTTTGTCATCTTCCTTCATGCATTTCCATCATTGGAATGTTTTGGTGCCAACCTAATTTGAATTCACACATTTGAGGTGCATAACCGACCTTGTGAATTATTTTCAAGGTTGAAGATGGTATATATGTATGTTGATTTCGTGAGTGAAGTGTGTAGTGTATGCATTGAAATCAGAAAATAAAGAAATCAAAATAAAATGAAAACACAAAAAAAAGAAATCAAATTTTAAATCTCTACTTTTTTTATCCCACAGTAAACCTCAAAAAAGAAATTTTGTGATGTTGCTTCGTCTTTGAATGTGGATGCTAAATCTCAACAACATAACAATACGATTGATGATTGATTTGATTAATAAAATATTTTGACAAAGTTGATTTGCAGAAGATGTGAGATCCCAAATGATGAAGAAATTATCTTATTTATAAAATTTTCCAGGAAAAATCAAATAAGAGATGAGGATGAGGATGAAGACATGAGATAACTAAAAAATTAGTAGAGTCAACTAAACTAAAAAATAGAAATTTCCATTTTGAAGCATGAAGAGATAATAATGAATTATTTAATTTGATTAATAAATAATTGTGCACATAAAGTTTCCATTTTGAAGATTGAATTGACTAGTGGATGAACAAGATGTTTCCAAAATGAAGGAAAGTTAATGATTTAGGAAAGATTTAGATTCCAAAATGGAAGAAAGATGAAAGTAGAAAAAGATGGAAAGATTGAAAAAAGAAAGTAAGTTTAATAAATAAATAAAATTTATTTATTTAAACCTACATGGATAATTAAATAAATAAAAATATTTATTTAACTATAGAAGAATTTATAAATTAGTTAATTAAATAAATAAACATATTTATTTAATTATGAAGAATGTTAGAGATTAAATAATTAAAGATAATTATTTAAAAAGTGGTCAACTAACTATTTAATTAACCTTAGAGAATAGTTTATAATAATTAAATAATTAAAATTATGTAATTATATGGATAAGAAGGAATATGAACTTAGAGGAATGAGATTAATCTAATTAAATAATAAAATTATTTAATTAGGATAATTTTTATTGTCTACATTTTTCCCCTCTTTGATACAATGTTCAAAGTAACATTGTTTCAAAGAAAAGAAAAGTAGCTAAGAAGAAAAAATTAGAAGAGATGATGAAGGTGATGATATGCCCCAATGAGGTGAGAAATGGAAAATTAGAATATGAGATGATTGAGATGATTGATGCCCCATCGAGATATTACCTCTACATTAATTGCATGGGTGATCTCTCAAAATAAGAGAAGATGAAGAAAATGTTAGATGAAAGATGGAAAATGATGGATGAAAACGATTAAAATATGGGTGCAAGAAAAATGATTATGAATGCAGTGATGAGGATGATGATGATGTGTTATGCTGAATTTGAGATTAGCAACCTTTATTTGATATAGAAATTAATGTTATGTATCAGGGTATAGAAGACCAAGGTGACAATGTATCCAAGGCATGGATTGACTCTCAAGCAAACAAGCAATAGACTACAGGATTCCCAACACTCACAAAGTGTATGAAACTCTTGGTGGATCTATGATGAGACAACCATTAGACACGACACACAAAAACAATAGATCTTGCCCAAATTTATGCCATGACAAAGCACACCATGATATGAAATGATCGTGGTGATATTGAGTAGGAATATCATGGGTCAAAATATAAATCTAGAGAAAGATCAAAAGATAAAAAAGATAAACCAAAGGAAAAGACAAGCAGGGTATGTGTAGGATCATGATGGGCCAAAAAGTGGTGATATGATAGACATGTGGCTGACAACTTTTTTTTTACCCAAAATTGATGAAATGAAAAGGGTTTTTAAAGGAGATTCTCAACTTTCTTCCAATATAAATTATGCTTTACTTTGAATTTAATAAATTATTATTATTCATTTTCTATTTGAATTACAATTAAAGTCTTAATTGATAGGCTGATTGAAAAACATCTACAACTTTCAAATGGTATCACATTTTTTGAATAAAAAAATATGCATCACATTCTATGTTTTGGATACTATAAGACTAAAAAAAATAAAATTGAATTTCATGAAGTTTTGACCAAGTTAAGGTGGTCAGACATATGAGTTTTTATATTTTTTAAAAGTTGTATTAAAAAATTCATAATTAATTATTTACTTGGAAAAAATTACAAAAAAATATGCATCACATCGGGACATGAGTCTTCTACTTATATCTAAAATCTTATAAAAAATAATTATCATTTTATTGTGGTTAGGGTGGTCATACAAAAAATTCTTATTTTTCCCTAAAATGTAAGTACTACTGCATTAAAATTTCAAATTTTCACCAAACTATTTAAGAAATAAATAAATAAACCTAGTAGTTTAGAAACTACATTCAATTTTCTATAGATTCTATTCTTACATATTTTTGAAATAATATAGATAACTTATTCAAATTTTTATGTCAAGTTGCCTAACTCTGATTTTTCTGAATTTTTTGCCACTTAAGGGCCTATTTTTTCTATGATGATCCTGCACATACCCAGCAATGATCAATAGACATACAACAATACTATATTTTTCCAAGGTATAGGAAGGAATAAAGGATGGATTTGGATAATTTATGGTTTTAGGAAGGAGCCATCTCATATAAGAAAAATGTAACAATCAAAATTTTAAAAGGATTTTTGAGGACAAAAAGACATCAACATTGTGTCCAGAAGGGCCATTCGATAAATTTTCATATATTATGTCATATTTTGGTGTCGGATAACATTTTAAGCTTTAAAATGCATATTTCAAGAAATTTATTTCTTAATCCATACATTTGTATGGATTTTTAATATTGGACTATTATTTTATTACTTCATGTCTTAAATTTCTATTATAAATTAATTTTTTTCATTTTCTGATTAGAAAATTAATTAATAGAGATTTAATTACTTGGTCAAATTGCTTGTTCTTCCTTTTTGTAGTTTTTTTTGAAAATACTAACCTACCATAAAAGAAGCATAACTTTCAAATAACTAATCATATTCCCAAGTTCTTGTAGGTGTCAAAAAGCTGGTTATGAGGTGTAGGCTATGAAGTAGATCATTTTTTCAAATAAAAAATAAAAAATTAGGCTATGGCAAAACATTTGGAGGAAATTATTGCTGAAGAGTACTAACAAGTGGGTTTTATATATTTTTAAATAGTTTAGGAGTCATGTTTCAATCGGTGCATAAAATTAACTCACATTTACATTTGGTGCTCTAAAATGAATCCTACAATCTTCAAATTTCAATTTGGTGCATCTAAAATGAATCCTACAATCTTCACATTTCAATTTGGTGCATCTAAAATGAACCCTAGAATCTTCACATTTCATTTTGGTGTTTAAAATTGAACCTACAATCTTCATTTTCCCTTTGTGCATTAAAATTGAACACAACTTGCACATTTCAATTTGGGCTTAATAATTCTTAACTTGCATATTTCAATTGGTGCTTTAAAATTGAACCACACATTCCAATCCTTGGTGCAATTAAATAGAATTTTTTGTTGTGATTGGGAAGTTATTGGTGTGTATGCTCTTCTCTTTCATGCTTGTGTGATCTTGAGAATCAAAAAGACCAATTTTTCCTTTTCTTATTAGTTCCTTGCTTGTTTTGTGTGTCTTTTCAAACATTTTCTATGAAGGATTAAAATGAATGATTCATTTTTTTGCTTTGGTTAATTAAAGAACAAGTTTCTTTTAATCCTAAAAGAGTGTGCATGTATGCTCTTCTCTTGCATGCTTACGTGATTTTGAGAATCAAAAACACTTTTTTTTTCCTTTTTCATTTTAGGGTTTCTATCTAGGGATTTCATCACCCTAGAGGATGACCTCAACTCTAGTGTTTCGGTTGAGTATAAATAACGAGGTGTGAATCAAAAGACACACCTCATGGAATTTGTGAGTCTATCATTCGAGCTAAGCCCCCAAGAACTTTATTCCTTGGGGAAGTGAAGGAGAAGGGTGGGTTACCCTCTTCTCCTGACTATTTGACTTTCTTGCACTTTTAAATTCATGAATTAGATCTCACATGTCATTGTAGCATATAAAGGATTCCACCAACTTATCCAACCAAACAATTCCATTGTTGATCCTAATCAAAACTTTCTATCATGTCTTCAATTCACCTTGATATGATTTCTAGTCAAGTTTAATACTAATTAATCTGCAATGCTCAATACGAACAAGCCATAGATTTCAAGAGACAATGGATCAATTCTATATCCCAATCAACCACAACTCATAGTCAACTACCCACATACCCATCTTACCAACAACCCATAAAATCTAGTCCTCCATCTATCTACCCTTATTATCAAGAGTCACTTAACACAATCCATACCATTGATCCCCAACAAGCATCCATTAATTACCTTTATCCTAACCTTGACAAGGGAAACCAACCTTCCATTAATCCATTCCAATCCACTCCATCCCAATCAATGACTCCATCCAATAAAAATAAATTTAGTCGGGAAAATTCTATCATTTCCTAAAATCACATTCCATTACCTAAACCTAGGGATATATGTCAAAAGGAAATTCCAAAGCATGAAATCATAACTTTGTCCTTATGTCAAGATCAAGTCATTTCTTGTGATCCCATTCTATCCCATGATCCTATCCTTAAGTCCATCAAAGAAATCCTTCTAGATAACCATGGCTTCCAAGATAAGCTTATACTTTATCAAGATCCTATCTTTGATAACAAGACCGTACCATTGATCAAGAAATCTAAAATTATCCCCTTTCATATCAATATCAAACCATCCCTTCCATACCCCCACATGATCCCCTTTCATATCAAGAGCAAAGTATCCCATCCATACCATCTCATGATCCCTCTCTAAATCAAGATCAAATTCCACCTTCCACTCCATCACATGATCCGAACCCAATTCAAGATCAAATAATCCCTTCATCTTCATGTCATGATCCCATATTGTCTCATAACCAAGAGAAAACTATACCATCTACCCCATCACGTGATCCTATGTGAAGTCAAGATCAAAGCACCCCTTCATCTTCATGCCATGATCCTAATCCTCCAAATGATCCCATCACCCATATCCAAGCTACCTATGGACCCTCTACTTATCAATTAGGTTCCTCCACTTTCATCCAAGTTGTTCTACTACAAGAGCCTATCATTCACTCCATTCCATATCCCCCTTAAAATAGACTAGCATCTTGCTTCCAAAATAATAGGCATCCCATTGAAAAAGAATTTAGCAAACTATGCATTATCAAGGAAAAATGTTAGGCCTTCATGAGTAAGGCATCTTAGAACCCCTTAATATCAAAGAAAATCCAAAATATCATGGCCTTGGATACCAAGATCACGATGTTGGAACTCCTTCCGCCCATCCTAAATCCAAAATCCTTCCATTTAAATCTAAATTTCCACATTCACCATCCTCAAAATCTAGTTTGGGACCTTATGTTCCAAAACCAATCTATCTTCCCTTCCGTCCATTTTGGGAAAACCAAGTCTTTCATTCCCTCCATCTATCATGGGTCCTTGGGTATGTTTAGGATCGTGATGGGCCAAAAAGTGGCGATATGATGGGTATGTGTAGGATATGTCGCTGATAAAAAATTTTTACCCAAAATTGATGAAATAAAAAAGGGATTTTAAAGGAGATTCTCAGCTTTCCACCAATATAAATTATACTTTACTTTGAATTTAATAAATAATTATTATTCATTTTCTATTTGAATTACAACTAAAGTCCTAATTGATAGGCTGATTGAAAAAAATATATAGCTTTCAAATAGTATCACATTTTTGAATTTGAAATATGTGTCACATTCTATGCTTCACATACTATAGGATTAAAAAAAAATGAATTTCATGAAATTTTGACCAAGTTAAGGTCAAATATAATGAAGTTTTTATATTTTTAAAAGTTGTAATAAAAAATTCATAATTAATTATTTACTTGGAAAAAAATTACAAAAAATAAGCATCACATCAGGACATGAGTCCTCTACTTATATCTAAAATATTATAAAAATATATTATCATTTTATTGTGGTTAGGGTGGTAAGACAGACACCTACTTATTTTTTCCCTAAAATTTAAGTACTACTACATTGAAATTTCAAATTTTCACCAAATAGATTTTCTTTTTAAATAAACCTAGTAGTTTAGAAACTACATTCAATTTGCTATAGATTCTATTCTTACATATTTTTGAAATAATATAACAACTTATTCAAATTTTTACGTCAAGTTTCCTAAGTTTGATTTTTTTGAATTTTTTGCCACTTAAGGGCCTAATTTTTCCATGATCATCTTGCACATACCCCCTTACATTCCCCCACCTAACATTCCTATTCCAAAATCCCATTATCCTCTATATCCATCACCTCATATACCTAATCAAGATCTACAAAGGCACACACCCTTGAAGCCCTTTGAACATCGTACCTACATCAACCCATTCATAAGACCACCATATCATTCATTTCCATCCACCAATCCCATTGCTCTTGGAATCAATTTGGATGTTAAATATCAAATGCATAAAGCCAAAAAACCACAAAAATCCAAGGATCAACATGTCCCATCAAAAGTACATGCAAAAAAGAAAAGAAAAATATGATCTAAAATAAAAGAATTTAAATCCCAAAGGCCACTAAGTCCCATGAAGAAAAAATAAAAGTTAAAAACCATTTGGATTCCAAAAATACTCATAGAATCAATGCATCCCAAAGAAAAATCAAAATTTGCATCCAAACTTCCTTATCTAAAAGCTCCATCCAATCCTAAGTCCTTCACTCCATCTAATAATCCTTCATCACCTCTATCCCTTTTGGGTCCTTATATCCCAAAATATACACCCACTCCTCCATCTAAATATCCAAATTCAAAAGCCACTTCTCTTTCACAACTCCACCACCCTTCAAGGTGTGTGCCAATGTCAATCTTGCTAATATCTCCATCCAATCATCCACAAGTCTTCTATCAACCCATCCATTATCCAACATCCATTTGTCATCCTTACATCCCTCTTATCCAATTATTTGCACAAATCTATATCCCTCACCATATTACCATCCATTTTATCCCCCTTACCATCATTCTACCAATGTTTATGAGCATACCTCCAATTGTTCATGGTTTAATGGAACACATATTCAAAGGATACAACCCATGAAACTAGATTCTTGAGTCCTCCCTCCATTTCCCTATCATTAATCCACTATCTTCCAAATCCACTTATCCATATCTTTATACTTCTCCATCCATCCTATTCCCCATAAGAAAAAACAAAAAATAGAAAAGAGAGAAAAAGACAAAAAAAGGAAAAATTAAAAAGTAAAGAGAAATCATTCATCTAATGGTGAAAACCACTTCTTGTGGCACCTTCGATAGGTAACATGATGGAAGCCTAGAAATCATGCATCATGTGTAATCCATTACCCTCTTACACTCTACACTTGGGGGAAAGTTTCATCCATGCTATCCTACCTACCACACCCTCCTTTATCCCTCATTTCCTATACATTATCCTATCTAAATCCATACCCCCTTTCCCTCCTTTGATCTTGACAAGGCTAAGGATATTTATATACATCGTGCATTATATCCTTCCTTCTTGTCCTATCCATATCATTCATTTCATATCCCTTATCCTATCCAAATCCATCTTCCCTTCCCATATTTTATCTTGATGAAGAGCCTAGGGGTCAAATATCAATGCATCCATCTTCCATACATACCTTGATCATTATAAGGACTAGGGAACATACATGAATCATCCTTTGGACATAGTCCATTCCTATTAAAAAAAGTCTTTGGAGATCATATCCTAAATTCTCCATTCAATAATTCCCATTTATCCTATCCTTTACTAAGGAAATCCATTATCCTTTCATACCTATCACAAGGCTTGGTTTTCCCTTGTAATTGGTTTCAATATTCCAATCCACCTATCCAATATCCTTCCACTATCCCATCCACTCCATCAATAAACACAAGTGGACATAAAACATAGGCATTTTCTTCCATACCATCAAACAACACACTTGAAAAATGTGCTTGTAATGTAAAATCTTAGAGATCGACATCATCCTAGATAACATGTAGTCAAAACAATACTTTTCCATCATGAGCATCTCCTTATTATCCATCACTTTTCTTATACAAGATGTCTCCTTATCAAAACCAGACACTTGTCTTATACAAGATGTTTCCTTCCTAAAACCAAACATGATTCAAATCTATCCTTTATTCCTTCTTGTACCATGGAAAATGATGGTATTGTTGTATGTTTATTGATCATTTCTTGTATTTTTCTCTAGTTTATCTTTTTGATATTTTGATCTTTATTTGGATTTATCTTTTGACCCATGATATTCCTACTCAAGGTCACCATGATCATTATCATGGTGTGCTTTGACATGGCATAAATTGGGGAAAGTTCTATTATTTCTGTGTGTTGTGCCTGATGGATGTCTCATCATAGATCCACCAAGAGCATCATATGCCTTGTGAGTGTTGCGGCATCCTATTGTCTATTGCTTGTTTCCTTGAGAGTCAGTCCATCCATTGGATACATTGTCATCTTTGTCTTCTATTCCCTAGTGCATAACATCCATTGCTATATCAAATAACGATTGCTAATCTCAAAGTCAACATAACACATCATCATCATCATCACTACATTCATATTAATTTTTTTGCATCCATATTTTTTTAATCTTTTTCATCCATCATTTTCCATTTTCATCTAAAATTTTCTTCATCTTCTATTCTTTTGAGAGATCACCCATGCAATTAATGCATAGGTAATCTCTCAAGGGGGCATCAATCATCTCATCCTTTCTAATTTTCCATTTCTCATATGATTGGGGCATATCATCTTCTTCATCTCTTCTAATTTTTCTTCTTAACTAATTTTGTTTTTCTTTAAAACAATGTTACTTTGAACATTGCTTCAAAGAGGGGAAAAATGTGGACAATAAAAATTATCCTAATTAGATTAATCTCATTCCTCTAAGTTCATATTCCTTCTTGTCCATATAATTAAATAGTTTTAATTATTTAATTATTATAAACTATTCTCTAAGGTTAATTAAACAATTTTAATTGTTTAATTAATTAACCACTTTTTAAATAATTATCTTTAATTATTTAATCTCTAACATTATTTGTAATTAAATAAATATGTTTATTTATTTAATTAACTAATTTCTAAATTCTTTTATAGTTAAATAAATATTTTTATTTGTTTAATTATCCATGTAGGTGTAAATAAATAAATTTTATTTATTTATTACACTTTCTTTTTTCAATCTTTCCATCTTTTTCTACTTTCATCTTTCTTCCATTCTAGAATCTAAATCTCTTCTAAATCATTAACTTTCCTTCATTTTGGGAACATCTTCTTCATCCACTAGTCAACTCAATCTTCAAAATGGAAACTTTATGTGCAAACTTATCTATTAATCAATTAAATAATTCATTATTATCTCTTCATGCTTCAAACTGGAAATTTCTATTTGGTAGTTTAGTTGAATCTATTGATTTTTAAATTATCTCATGTATTCATCCTCATCTCTTATTTAATTTTTCCTTGAAAAGTCTATAAATAAGATAATTTATTTATGATTTGGGATCTTACATCTTATGCAAATCAACTTTGTCAAAATCTATCATCAATCTAATCAATCATCAATCATATTGTTATGCTGTTGAGATTTACCATCTACATCCAAAGACAAAGCAACTCAATAAATTAGAGATTTAAATTTGACTTCGTTATTTATGTTTTCATGTCTATTGAATTTCCTATTTTTCTAATTTCGATGCATACATGTAGTGTAAAGTGTGTTGAGATGTGAAGTGTGAAAGTGTGAAATGTAGTGTGATATTTAATGCTTAAGAGTATTGCTAGTGAGAAAAAGGTGTCTACATTCTATAGAGAGAGTGTGAATGTTATGGTGAATTAGTGGTCAGTCTTTTTTTTTTTTTTTAAAGCAAGTGGAAAGCCACTATAATTATATTTATATTAAATAATAGTTATTACTGTTACCTAATTTTTAGCTTTCAGCTGAAATCAGGTAACCTAGTGTTTGTTCTTTTCATGTTGTTTAAGCATTTAAAGATAAACCATAAAACTGCTAGTTTCAATATGTAGGAAGGAGTGATTGTTAAGTAAATCAGATTGCATTTTTTCATTTCAATGGTGCATTACAACAAACGAGAAAGAGAATCATGTATTCAAATGTAATTTATTTTATTGATAATCATTAAGGTACATGTCCCTCACAAGACAAGGGAATAGCTCTCTTATTCAATGAAAATATGAAACAACTCATACATGAATAAGTAGAATGAAACAAGAGAATGTGCATGTAAGAATGGAACCAGTCATTGCCTGTGAATGACTGGTTACAAGTCACCTATTGTCATGTTGTTGCTGCCTTGAACCACTTGTGTCCCTCCCAGCTCCGTAGTGCTCCTCACCCTGCATTTGAAGAAAACATGATGTTAGAGTGAAGCTTTAAGCAATGAAAGATTTAATCCTTACATACACACCTACCTATGCATGTATAAACTGATCCATAAATGCATTAAACAAGAGCATCCAACATATGTATTTATTTTCTAACTATTTGCTTCATGTGCAGATTTATGACAAGTCTGATTATTGTTTCATTATCAGATCACATACAACATGTGGGGTAAATGTGGCTCCCACAAGGGTAGAGCTCAGCATGCTTTGAAAGTAAAGGAAATTGAGCAACTTGATCAAAAATTTATTTATTATCAATACATTAAATCAATATGGAATCACACCAGTTGATTAACTTTCATTATCAAATTCAAAAGATGCAACATACTGTGTTGATATGTCTTTCAATCTTCTCAAGTGGACCCTTGATCCATTTTATAAAAAGAAGTGACTTTGGAGATGCACCTAGTTCAATTATGCATCAAGTGTGTTCATAGATGCATCAAGTTCAATTATGCATCTTTTAAACAATGAGGAAGCATTTCAAGTTGTTGTCAAGCCCCTCTCACCATAACCCTATTGGGAAGTCACACATTGTTAGTGTAATTAATATTTAATTAAACTTGCATAAGTTTACTTAGGTATTATTTAATTCCTAGGTTAATTAATTCTAATCATTATCTTATTGAGCTATCTTGTTGCTCAAGATAAGATTAGGGTTATGCATCTTTGCTTTTATAAAGAAAATCATATCTTGTAATTATTGAATTCCTGAATAATTATTCTGCACATCTTTTTGCAATAGCTCTGCTTTTTTGTTTTTCTCTTTTGTGGAAGGTGATTTTCTGGTTTGCATTTCAGATCTTGGTTTCTAACATGGTATCAGAGCCTTGATTTGCAACCCCTTCTTAGATTTTTTGAGAAAATCATTGTAGAGTTTGTTCGGGATTCCTCGAGGGTATCTTGCCTTGAGTTTATTCATGAGGCATTTTGGATCAGATCGGGCTTCACCATTGGATTCAGAGTGCTGGAAAAATTCAGGATTGACTTTTGTTTTCCAGATTTTGGCCATTGTTTGCTAGATTTGTGAGGGTTTCAAGCTTGGAGATTTTTTGCAAGATATAGGGGTAGCCAAACTTTTAGAGCATTTCGGGTGCAAATGGAGGTCACCATCGCATTCACAATGGCCCAAAACCCTAAGAATGCTTGTTGTTTTGTCGATTTTGGTGAAGTTGGTCTGAAAGGAAAAAAATTTATCTAGGGGGCCATACGGCCTCCCCAGCATGCAGTTCAATGCATGAAAAATTAAAAAAAAATTAAAAATGAGGTTTATTGGGTCTCATGCTGATGCTTCTAGTTTTGCAGAAACGTTCCACTCGGCGGCCACCCAGCGGCCACCAAGCAGCCTCCAACCCGCCACCACTGCCGTTTTTCTCCACCAGTCTGCCCAACCCCCGAGGGCTCCAGCACAAAGGCCCCGATCATATGGGGGATTGGGCGCTATGCACCCAGGCCCTAGCCAATCCTAGTCCCCACACAGGTCACATAGGAGACCAGGAGCGCTGTGATCGTGACCCAGCTGACCACAGGGAATATTCCGATAGCATACAATATACCAGCACCAAAAAAAAATTCCAGCAGGGGGGGCATTTTTTTTGCCTCGACAGCCAAATGGCCATCAATTTTTTTCTCGCGAAGTGCTGACATCAGTAGCTGTACGACACTCCAAGCCCCCTCCTAGCCCTGATTTGCCTTAAAGGAGCACTTTTTTTCTTTTTGGCATAACTTGGTCATACGGTATCAAAATCAGGCAAACAAGATATCGCTGGAAAGCTAGTTTCGAGCACTTTCCAGTGGTACAAGTTATTTTTAGTTATTTTCTAATTATCCAAATTTATTTCTATTTGAATTCAGATGTTTATTTTTGGCTTCCAAGCTCATAACTTTTTTCTACGATCTCTGATTTTCATCTTCTTTGCGGCATTGGAAAGGTATTGAGGAGCTCTATTTTTTTTTGCATGCACTTTTTTTGTATCTTTCCTAGGTTTATAATTATTCTATATTTGTCCCGATGGGTGTTTTGGAGATTACTTGGATGTTTTGGTAGTTGGAAAGGTGAAATGTAGTACCCCTCTGTTTATGCTATGCTTTCTATTGATACTTTCTCATATTGTTAGACTTATGTTGTTTTGTTGGATACTTGGATCGCTGATTTTGAGCGATGATTGATTATTGTGTGACATGATGATACTCTGTGTGATGTTTATTGTTTTCAGACTTGATGTGATTTAGTGTAGATGGTTATTTTTAGTTGATTATGGATATGCACATGCTTATGATGGACTAACAATATTTATTGAGTCAATTTTTTGTGAGTGTATTGGTGTGGAGAACAGAATCGCATCACTCGCTTGCGAGTGCCTTGCGATATCTGTGATTTTCTCCGCACGGTGTGCCTGTTTTATGCTTTATATATATATGCATGTATGTACATTGTTTGTTCGGTTGCAGGATTGCAGGTACATGACACCGACTCCACCTGTGTAATCAGGTTTAAGTGTGTCAAGACTCAACGGAGTTGTTGAATGGGAGATAGTAGTTAGGTTAATCCTAGTCCGGTCTTTAACCCTAGTCTTAGTACAATTTCAGTTTTCAGTTTTGAGTCGTAGGTTGTAATGTGTTTCTGTTGGTTAAATCATTCTTGAAAAAGGTAAATGTTGGTTATTTTTAATGTTAATTATTGTGCTTTATTTATGGTTATAAAATTAATATTTAAATATGATTGAAATTTATTTATTTAATAATTTAATACATTAGTTAGTTTAATTAGTTAAATAGTTGATCTTTAAAAGGATTTAACTATTTAATTAAATAAATTAATTAATTAGATTAAATTATTAAGTGCATAAATTATATTGTGTTTAAATAGATTAGAAAATAAAAATTAAATAAGTTGCATGTAAATTTGAATATTAGAAAAATATAATTTAAATTATTGCATGTGATTTGAAATTTTGATTTGTGGGCCAATCCCTCAGGTTACTCCCCCTCCTAGCCCTCACCATAGTGACCAAGCAGATCAGATGGGTTAGAGAAATGAGGGACAGAATCCCGAACAGTCAGCAGTAGAGGGTTCTCAGATACGTCCACTTTTAGAGGAGGTCCTAGCTCGTCTTGGACCTAGACAGGTAGATGAGCAGGAGGTTGTGAGAGAGAGGGATAGATCCCCTAGGAGAGTAGAGGACACAGTTCATCAAGATGCTATCATCGCGGGTCATATGAGGGATTTACTGAGAGCACGTCCTCCTACCTTTGATGGTTCAGGAGGAGGATTAGAGTTTGAGACCTGGCTACTAGATTTGGGTAGATGCTTTGCCATGCACCCTTACAGTAGCAATACCCGTGCCAGATGTGCTATTATTCCATTGAGAGGATTCGCCTCTACATGGTGGCACCTTGAGGAGCAGAAGCTCCACATAGATATTGGTTCTATATCTTGGGAGATGTTTCTTGAGAGGTTTAGAGCTCGGTTCCTTTCGGAACACTGGTGGCAATGTAGGGCTGACGAGTTCCATGATCTACGCCAGTTAGCTCTTTCTGTAGAGCAATACAAACGTAGGTTCTATGAACTCAAGCAGTATGCTGGTATTGGCAATGATGAGCCTATGCTAGTACAATATTTTATTAGGGGCTTAAATGCCCGTATCAGTGGTGGTGTCCGAGTCTTTGATCCAAAGACTATGGAGGTCACAGTGGAGAAGGCTCGCATAGTTGAGGAGAACATTATTATGGCTTTAGGTGGGCACATAGGAGTGCAGATTGGGAGTGCTCCTACAGCAGGTTTTAGTCCATGGGGTGGACAGGCACAGATAGGTGGTTCTTCCAAGAACCAACAGACACCCACAAAGGGTGGGCAGCAACAAAGAACACCTCAAAAGAACAATAACCCTCAACCACAACAACAAAACAGTCCTTAGTTAGGAAAGGGTCATAACTGGTGGTGCAATAAGCGCAATAGGCAGGATCAGCCTGCGCAGAGTGCTCAGTCTAGCGTTAGTAGGGGTAGTTTTCAGCAGTCCAATGCACCTTCGGGTGGTAGAGGATTTGGTAGAGGCACAGGCACAGGTTGTTATTCTTGTGGGCAGCATGGGCACATAGCTAGGCAGTGTCTGATGAGAGGTTCTACTGGTTATGGGCCTCGACCTACAGTTTCAGAGCCTACAGTGGGAGATGCAGGACGTGCACATACAGTATATGCAGTGGTTAATGACCGCCAAGCTGATCACCAGAATACGGTGGTTGAATCTTCAGGTAAGTTAAATGGTGTTAATGTATCTATACTTTTTGATTCTGGAGCCACTGACTCCTTTATTTCACCAACCATTGTTGACCGTTGTGGTCTTGTGGCGGTAAAACAAGGTGGTAAATGGCAAGTTGAATTTGCCTCTGGGGTGAAAGTAGCAGTAGATAATTTAGTACATAACTGTGAACTTAAAATAGGTACGTTAACTACCTTAGTAGATTTATATGTTACTCCCTTAGGATCGTACGATATAGTGTTAGGTATGGATTGGTTAGCATCTCATCATGCTGTAATTGACTGTCGACTTAAGACAGTTAGTTGCATTAATGATATAGGTGCGAAAGTGGAAATCATAGGTATTCAAAGACCTATCTCTTTGCGGATGATATCTACTATGCAACTAAAGAGATGTCTTCGTCAGGGGTGTCAACTGTTTGAAACAACAGTTACTGATTTAGATGAGGGTGAGAGTCGAGAGGTATCTCTTGATGATCATCCTATTCTTAGGGAATTCGCAGATGTATTTCCCGATGACATTCCTGGAATGCCGCCAAAGAGGGATATCGACTTTAGAGTTGACCTAGTTCCTGGAGCTGATCCTATTTCTAGAGCTCCTTATCGAATGACGACCCAGGAATTAGAGGAACTTCATATTCAGTTAGAGGAACTTTTAGAAAAGGGATTTATTCATCCAAGTGTTTCCCCTTGGGGAGCACCTGTTATCTTCGTAAAGAAGAAGGACGAATCTCTTAGGCTTTGCATTGACTATCGTCAATTGAACAAGGTTACGATTAAGAATCTTTATCCTTTGCCTAGAATCGATGATCTTTTTGATCAAATTAAGGGAGCTAATGTGTTCTCTAAAATCAATTTGAAATCTGGTTATCATCAATTGCGTATAGCTGAAGCAGACATCCATAAAACTGCTTTTCGATCTCGTTATGGGCATTACGAATTCACAGTAGTACCCTTTGGGTTAACGAATGCACCTTCGGTATTCATGAGTTTAATGAATGGTGTATTTCGTACATACCTTGATCGCTTTGTCCTGGTATTTCTCAATGACATTTTAGTCTATTCGAGGAACATGAAGGAACATGAAGAACACTTGAGACAGGTGTTGCAATGTTTACAAGAAAACCAATTGTATGCAAACCTGAAGAAGTGTGATTTCTTTCAATCTGAAATAAAATATCTTGGACATGTGATATCTGGAAAAGGTATTGCTGTGGATCCCTCAAAGATCCAAGCCATAGTTGATTGGCCCACACCTACTAATGTAGGTGAATTTCGTAGTTTTATGGGGTTAGCTGGCTATTATAGACGTTTTGTAGAGGGTTTTTCTAGGATCGGTCATCCTATTACTTCTCTTCAGAGGAAAGGGAAGAAGTTTGTTTGGACGGAACAGTGTCAGTTAGCTTTTCAAACTCTTAAAGAAAAGCTAACTAATGCGCCTATACTTATTGTTCCTGATCCTACTAAGGATTTCGTAGTTTGTGCGGATGCATCCTTAGAGGGTTTGGGAGCCGTTTTGATGCAAGATGGGCATGTGGTTGCTTAGGAGTCTCGTAAACTCAAGGACCACGAATTAAACTATCTTACTCATGACCTAGAACTAGCAGCAGTAGTGCATGCCTTAGTTCGTTGGAGACATTTTCTATTAGGTCATCGCTTTGAACTTCATACCAATCACCGTAGTTTGCAATACATTTTCACACAATCTAACTTGAATGCAAGGCAAAGACGATGGATGGAGTTCTTGTGTGAGTACAATTTTGAAGTAAAGTATGTTCAAGGCAAAGAGAACGTAGTGGCTGATGCTCTTAGCCGATGTCGTCATGAGATCTCTGCTACTACTCTTGAAGTAGATTTGAGAGGTCAAATAGTAGCTGCACTTCCTACTGATAGATTATATCAGGAAGTGAAGTCAGAGATTGAATCGGGTAGACCTTTAGAAGGTCCTTTTGAAGGTTATGTCCTAGAAGCGGATGGTATATTACGACATAATGGTCGCATCTATGTACCTCATATAGAGAGTCTTCGTACATTAATCATGACTGAAGCTCATCGAGCTCCGTATTCAGCTCATCCAGGTGTCAAGAAAATGCATGCCGATCTTAGGCAATTGTATTTCTGGCCTGGTATGAAGCATGATATTGCTGATTATGTATCGAGATGTCTTGAATGCTAGCGAGTTAAAGCTGAGCATCATCATCCTGCTGGATTATTGCAGCCACATCTCATTCCCGAATGGAAATGGGATATTATATCCATTGACTTTATTGTTGGGTTGCCTACGTCTTCACGTCGACATGATGCCATTATGGTAACTGTTGACCGTTTGACTAAAGTAGCTCACTTTTCACCTGTACGTTCATCTTATAACGCTTCATCGGTAGCTAGGATATTCATGGAGGACATCGTTAGGTTACATGGAATTCCTCGTAGGATCATATCAGATAGGGATCCTGTATTCACTTCAGCCTTATGGACTTCCTTACAACGTGCATTAGGTACACAGTTGAACTTTAGTTCAGCCTATCATCCTCAAACCGATGGTCAGACTGAAAGAGTTAACCAAATATTAGAGGATATGCTTAGGATGTACGTTATGGATCAACAATCACGTTGGGAGGATTACTTGTACTTAGTAGAATTTGCATACAACAACGGATATCAGAGTTCTATAGGTATGCCACCATATCAGGCATTATACGGTCGTCCTTGTTGAACTCCTTTGAGTTGGGATCGACTAGAGGATAGAGTACTATTAGGACCTGAGATGCTTCATGATATGGAGCAATAGGTTGACCGTATTAGAGAGCATTGATTGCAGCTCAGGATAGGCAAAAGAAATATGCTGATGCGCATAGGATTGATCGACAGTTCGTTGTTGGTGATAGAGTGTTTCTTTGAGTGCGACCGCGAAAGAGTCCAATCCGTTATGGAAAAGGCTCTAAGCTTGCACCTCGTTTCATAGGACCATTCGAGATTTTAGAGAGAATTGGTCCCGTGGCATATCGACTCGCCTTACCACCTAGTTTGTCTCATATTCATGATGTTTTTCATGTGTCAGTACTTAGACCATATCATCCCGACATATCTCATGTACTTGATTAGAATGTGTTACAGGTAGAGGACGGGCAGCTGGCTTTGGAGCCCGTGGCCATTCTTCAACACCAGACGCTCGGTCTCAGGGGTCGATACGTTGATCAGGTGAGGGTCCAATGGGATCCTAGCTATGAGGCTTCGGCTACGTGGGAGGATGCGACACACATGAGGGAACTTTATCCCTATCTATTCGCAAGCTTTCAGGAGCAAGCCTGATCCTAGGGGGGAGGATGTAGTACCCCTCTGTTTATGCTATGCTTTCTATTGATACTTTCTCATATTGTTAGACTTATGTTATTTTGTTGGATACTTGGATCGCTGATTTTGAGCGATGATTGATTATTGTGTGACATGATGATACTCTGTGTGATGTTTATTGTTTTCAGACTTGATGTGATTTAGTGTAGATGGTTATTTTCAGTTGATTATGGATATGCACATGCTTATGATGGACTAACAATATTTATTGAGTCAGTTTTATGTGAGTGTATTGGTGTGGAGAACAGAATCGCATCACTCGCTTACGAGTGCCCTGCGATATCTGTGATTTTCTCCGCACGGTGTGCCTATTTTATGCTTTATATATATATATGCATGTATGTACATTGTTTGTTCAGTTGCAGGATTGCAGGTACATGACACCGACTCCACCTGTGTAATCAGGTCTGAGCGTGTCAAGACTCAACGGAATTGTTGAATGGGAGATAGTAGTTAGGTTAATCCTAGTCCGGTCTTTAACCCTAGTCTTAGTACAATTTCAGTTTTCAGTTTTGAGTCGTAGGTTGTAATGTGTTTCTGTTGGTTAAATCGTTCTTGAAAAAGGTAAATGTTGGTTATTTTTAATGTTAATTATTGTGCTTTATTTATGGTTATAAAATTAATATTTAAATATGATTGAAATTTATTTATTTAATAATTTAATACATTAGTTAGTTTAATTAGTTAAATAGTTGATCTTTAAAAGGATTTAACTATTTAATTAAATTAATTAATTAATTAGATTAAATTATTAAGTGCATAAATTATATTGTGTTTAAATAGATTAGAAAATAAAAATTAAATAAGTTGCATGTAAATTTGAATATTAGAAAAATATAATTTAAATTATTGCATGTGATTTGAAATTTTGATTTTTAAAATTAAAATTTAAATTTGTTAATTAAAATTACATGCAAAATTTAAATGGCAAAAACTGCCGAGAGGTGGAGAAGATATTTTCTCAACAACCTCTCGACATGTGTGTGAGTGCCATAATTTCATTTGGGTTGTTGAAAATTTTTACGGAGGATATTGAGGATCTCGGGTAATTGCACGGGGTTATTCTATTGCCTCGGGGAAATTTTTCTGGGGACTGGCAAAAATTCTTCTCTGTGATAGAATTTTAATTTCTTAAGTATTTGCTATCTCTCTGTGATTGGATTTGTTATTATTTGGAGAAGATTTTCCAAAGGATCTTGGAAGTTGGTTAATTTGGAGATTGGATTTTGCGGGAAAGATTTGGAGAATTGTGTTCTCCAGGCAAGAATCTTTCCAAAACCAAGATCTTCAAATTTTACAGGTATTCTACTGGTATATTATTATTTGTCATGTTTTAAATGAAATGTTTGTGAAAAGAGAATTTTGTGTGATTACTGGAAATTCTTTTATTGTTAATACTAAATGAGATTATGGATTTCACAATTTGAATTTACTGTAGATTTCATTCTGAAAGGTTATTCTCTCTGTTGAAACTATTTTTTTTAAAATAGTAATGGGAAAATTACTGTTTTTAAATAAACAATTATGTGGTTTATTTTCCCAAATTTTGTTATTAGAAAATTTTGGGAAAAATATTGGTTTAAATACAGCAAATTATCCAGATCTACAGTAGAAAACTTTATGGAAAACTTTACCAGATTTGAAGAAAATTTTCCTATGAAAACCCCAAATAAATTTATAGGTATATATATATATTAATGTACCAAAATTTATTTATGTTAAAATTATGTTTATTTTTGTTAACCTGGTAAATGTATTTGAAATCGCCGTACGGAATAAATTCCGTCGGCGAATTTCAAATGAAAAAATCTCCGTGTGAAATATTTTACAAATTCAAAAAAAAAAATTACCAGATTTAAATACTGACAAATCGCCATTCGAGCGATGTTGATTTTTGGGTTAATATTATAACTTTTAGTTTTATTAAAAAAAATTCTGTGAAATTCGTAGGGTTTAATTGTTTTTATCTTGGTGAATCGCCATTATAAATCTCTATTTTTTTTTTTTGTTTGTTTTAAAAATATTTATTTAACAAATTAGGGGAGGGTTTTAACCCTCCCCAGCCTTACAGAAGGAAGGCGCAGCTTCCATAGCTGCACACAGCAGCCTTTACGGGCTGCTGGGCGTAGCCTGGAAGGGCCGCGCCCTACCCTCTGTGGTAGGTTGCGCGGCTCGGCTGTGCTGCAGACGTAAAACGGCCTTTAAAGAAATTTTATAATTTTCTTTATATTGAATGTTATGTTATGAGAAACTATTAAATGAAATACATATATATATATATTTTTTAATATATATATATATATATATATATATATATATATTAAATTATATATTTAATATTTCTTTTATTTTATAAAAGAATTCTTTTGGAATTAGAGTAAGAAATTATAATAATAATAATTTTAAAATTATAATGCATGAGAAAATTTTGATTGAGGAAATTATAGAATAATTAGTATTGCGAAATAGAGAAAATATTAAAAGAAATGAAATATACATTAGTTGATTGATTGATTTTCTTTAAAATTATTGTCAAATGGATTTAGTAGATCCAAACGGTAGGTGTTTATTTTTCGTGTTTTGCATAAAGTTGGGTTATTTTATAGGGGAAAATGGGAAATTTTATTATTAAACAAGTCTTCCAGACCTACCGAAATATGGGGATTGTGTTGAGTAAAATTATATTCTAAAATAAGCCAAGATTGTGTACATGTATTTTCTTTTGTTTGGTGGATATACGTTTGATTATAATTATTGTTGCGTATTTGAAAAGAGTAAGATTTCGTGTTATACTTCTGTACACTTTGCTCTTCTTAGTCAAGTAAACATAGTAACCTTGTTATGTTTAGGGGAGTGGCTAGTCGTAAGGGCCAACACACAAAGTGGTGTCAGGGTAACTTACGATTAGTTAAGTAAGTCAGTGAAAACTAAAGAACACAGTAGATAGATCTAAAACTTTTAACAAGATATGCATGCCTCGTTTATGACTCATAAGCTACTACAGTTATGAGTATAAGTCGAGAAGGCCTGGAATGGCAAATCGGTGTCTTGTTTCTTTAAGAGGCATTCGATTCCGCAACTGAATGCAATAGGGGCCGGGTTTCGTAAGAGGTTGCCAGGGTAACCCAAGGATTGGGGGCCGGGACCTAGGAAGAAACACCAGGGTAACCATTGCATCGTTGTGATGACACTCCACCTAGAATAACAGTTAAACCTTGTGTCTGTGTATCAAATCAAATGTCAAAAATCTGGAAGCAATGTAACCTATAGATTGTATGTACTAGTTTTTAGGGTTAGTAGATTTGGTCTAGGTAGCCTTATTACTATCTCCTAGCATGGGGGGTGGACCTACGGGTACCACATGGTTGGGTGGAACGTGCACCTTACTCCGTTGGGTCCCCAGTATGTTCGATTGTAGCATTGAGTGCTTCAGGGATGGAGAGCTCGCATATGGACTTCTTTTATTCTTCATCATTGTATATTGTAACTTGTAATGTAAAAACATCCCTCAATTGTATAAGAGGAGATCATTTGTAAAATTGTAATTATTATTTGAACTACCTCATCAGATGGATGAGAAATGTAATATCTTATCAATGCAATGTATGGAAATGTATTTGTACTTTAATATATCTTGAATGGAAAATTTAAATTATATGCAATGTTCGTTTTATGTAATTATTTTAATTGGGAGCAATGCGAGGTACATAAGTCACTTAAGGAAAACTCAAAGTAGTGTAACGTCGTTTAACCTAAGAATGTATGCAACTAATTAACATTATATTAATACTTTAAAAAAAAATTATTACACTTTTATATCACTTTTGCAACATTCTTAGGTTATTTAGATGGGGCATTACATGAAACTTGAATATTTGCACTTCATTTCAGTACCACATCATCTTATTTTCTATTTATGTGCATTTAGCATTCTCTTCGTTTACAATCGTTGGGTTATTGTAATAAATGAACTGAGATAAAGTTCCATCAGGGGGGTTTCTCGCATAATAATTTGATTAGAGTGTGCATGCACTTTGATCTCCATATCCATCTTGATTTGATGATAGCTCGCATGGGTTATCTAGTTTCCTAGTTTCTTTTGGCCTTATTTTTTTATTGCTTGACACATATCAGATTCATCGGTTCACACTTCAGTTGAGAGATTATGTTTCTTGATCCGCATTGGTTCAAATCCTTCTTAGTTTGAGGGCCATTTTTTTATGGTTAATGTTCCAGAGTCTTTATGGTACTCCTTCCCATGGAAGATTTTTAGTCTCAGTTTGGCATTGGCATCGAGATACATGGTTTCCAAATTATGTCATTCCATCTACTGTTGCTTCATAGATTCCAGGGTTGTTCCAGTTTGTGAGTTTTCCAGTGTTATGTGGCATCGGGTCTGCTGTCACATTATTATGATTTCATTTTTGGTTTCAATTGTAGACAAAAGTATCTTTCCTTGCTTGTCATATTGCGGTTCCAGTGTTACTCCATAGTGTTCTTCCAGTGCTTCTTTGCAATAGTCATCTCATTGTAGGGGGGTTTTGTCCCACTAGGTTTTCCTTCTCTACCTCATTATTGCATTTGTACTTGGGTACCTGATCAGGCCTTATTGTCGGGACCCATTCATGCTTTCTTGCATTCATCTTAGTTTTTAGGTGCATGCTTTCTTAGTCTCCCTAAGTTGCACTTATGGAGGGGTGTTAGTGTAATTAATATTTAATTACACTTGCATAAGTTTACTTAGGTATTATTTAATTCCTAGGTTAATTAATTTTCATCATTATCTTATTGAGCTATCTTGTTGCTCAAGATAAGATTAGGGTTATGCATCTTTGCTTTTATAAAGAAAATCATATCTTGTAATTATTGAATTCCTGAATAATTATTTTGCACATCATTTTGCAATAGCTCTGCTTTTTTGTTTTTCTCTTCTGTGGAAGGTGATTTTTTTGTTTACATTTCAGATCTTGGTTTCTAACACACATAACATAGGAAGGTGAGTTGTTAGGTCACCCACATATGTGACAAGTGGTTTTCTAATAAGGTTAAAATGGGGAGGACAGTGTATATTCATTTACACATAGTCAGTATGAGAGAAATGGTTGAGTCAAGCTCATGAAAGAGGTACATAGGACATCTTTGCAAAGGTTATAGGAGGAAAATGGAATTGATGGTGTTCATTAATAGGTGTACATGTGAAAGAGAATTAAAAGTGAAGGTCATTGTCATTGGAAAGAGGAAGTTCACAATGATCTCATGCAATAGGACAACAACAACCTTCATTAATGAGACATCAAGAATTCATGAGAAATAATAACCTTGTGTGATAGGAGCCAATGACAAGGAGTAGTGGAAGAACATGGTGAAAGACACAACCAATCTAGATGAGCCAAAAGAAGTATATACTACCCTTGAAACATATACAATCATGCTATAGGATAGCAAGGTCCAAAAAGGAAATATGTTTTAGAATGCAACACTAATGGAGCTAACAAAGTTCAAACAACATGATTAGCCTTTCACCTTCAATGGAGACCAAAGTAAAGGAAAGGAGGGACAAAGTTGTATGAGTGTGCAATGGTCATGAAAATCCTACAGTGATAAAATAAAATTAAGGATAATCATCTCATGTTAAAAACAATGCTATGAAGCATAAAGAATAGTTAGGCCTTGAGGGTTCATGATCCTTAAAGAGCAATGACAGTGATAGAGACAATAAACAAAAATAAAGCAGTAGTTTGAAGGGGTAAGTACAATCATATGTTCATTGTCTTGTTTTTGCATTTGTTGTCCATACCAATGAAGGCTTCAAGCATACTTCTACTAAACCTGTAATAGTATTTGTATATTTAAAGAATATGATGACTGTACATAGTGCATAACATGTGATATGATAATCATGAATGATGCAAATGATAGTACAGTTCATAGTTTTGAGGAGTCAAAGGGGTGACATTGGAGGTTGCAGTATGGAACACCCTTTCCATTTTGCATAAATAAAGATAGTAATCATGCAAACACTAGGAAGATAGTCTTATTAATGAGCAATGATTTATTGCTAAGTAATACACCTTGAAACTATCTACAGTGCAAGATAATCATAGTTAGTGGCAACCTACTCATGGGGAAGAAGAGTTCATTCACAATGGTAAATGAAAGACAACTTTGGAGCCAAAGATACATGTGAATGATGCATAGAGAGTAAAGGGAAAATAAAGTGGTTGTGTATGCATCTTTTGAGGACGGTTCCCTAAAGGTCTTGAAGACTATTGCAATAATATCTTAAGGCTATGGGGAACAACCATCATTTAAGGATAAGACCTAGATCTCAATCCATAGAGCATGCTTTGAAAGATAGTAAATGGATATTGGTTTGTGCCCCACATACGGAGAATGACAATTAATGTAGTGAAAAAGACCAGGGCACACATTTCTTTGCACCAGAACCCCAAGACACAAGCAATCTTGGATTTGAATAAAAAAAAATGCTCTAATTAATGCAGTTTTTGTGGTGGGAGTATCTTTGTTCTTTGAGAAAGTGAGCTTTCCTATTAAATAAATTCAGAGAATCAAGCTCTTGTGATTGTGGTGTCTTGCTTTGTGAACACCCACATATGGAGGAACATCTTTGTGTCAAGAAAGCATTTCTTTTAGGACATGACATGACAAAGAGATGGTGGATCACAATGAAGGAGTTTAATCAATCCAATGTCACTTTTTCAAAAGGCTTGGGATACATTATGAATGGTATGCTCATCAATATCAATAGAACAGTCTTGAAGCAATGTGAAAAAACAAACATGCACTAAGGGGCCACTTAAGGAGGGCTTTTTCTCATTTGATGTTGGAGGGTATTTCATTATAAAAGGAACCAAAAGCTCTTTATTGCATAAAAAAGAAGCAAGGTAATAACTACATTTTTAGGAGATAGTAAAGTGCAGATTATTCATAGTGACCAAACCCATTTTGGAGTTTCGCTCTCAAAAGATTTCTACAGAAATGAAACATGTTATAGAAAATCCAGTTAAATTCCTTCTAAAGGACACTTTTTCCTACAAGTTGAGGTTTCCAGTGTACCCATATGGTGCAATGACATTTCCCCATTTTGTACAAAATCTGAAGTTGTTTCTTCAAATTGAAAACATTACCCATCTAGGTTTGTTACACATCTATGAAGAAAATAAAAATTTGATAAACATGCTACAAGAGCTAAAAACAAAAATCCATTCATGCATTATGACAGGCCATGGTGAGCAGTGGCCTTTTTCCTGCAAATATGAAGAACCCACTTGGGGTTTTAATCAAATGAAGCAACATTGCCTTCTTGTTACAAGGAAATGAAATGAACTTGCAAAGAATCCTCTATATTCTACAAAAATATGAGCTTTGTAGAAAAAATCTAGTGACCCATGTGCATTTTTAACTAAAAGTGGAAGAATTTATCAAAATGCATGCTACAGGAGACCCAAGCAAGGGTTTTTTTTTTTAAATACAAAAATAGATAGAAAATCACAAATGCAAGGAGACCAAATTTACATAATGAGGGTCAAGCCACTTTTGGCTTTTTCTTTTCAATTTTCCAGAAACCCATCTGGGTTATTAACTTTATCAAGATTTGTTAATGTAAAGGAGGAAAACAAAAGAATGCATGAGGGTTAAGAGAGAAATGAGCAGAAACATTTTTTTTCTATTCATGGTTGTGGCCAGTAAGTCTTTTCCTTTAGGAAAATAATAGAAACACAATAAGGTATTGTTATTTTCAAATGTAGAATGAAGACAAGCACTTCGTGCTTCATGGTCAGCTGGAAACAAAAGAAAATATAGCTTTTTGTTGCTAAAAACCAAAATGGAGGAGCTGATTCGAATCACCTAGAGGTTTTCTCACAAGTTTTGTGAAACTTTCAACCTTGTGCTTCTAAAAAGCTTCATTGAGTTCTCATGGCGGTTGTCAACAAGAAGAGCAATAACAAAAAAGTAGAAATGAACCAACAATGGTCAGAATCCTCTACAGGTCACGGCTGTTAAACTCATAATGGCCTTCAAATGATACAAAAAAACTTAGTTTTGATGCAAAAAGGGGCATTTACCTTGTTTTCCACTGTTTCCATCAAAAAGTCACCACAAAAACCAGTCAAAATAACCATATTTTGTGCGTGCAATTGAAACCCTATGGTGGCAACATCATTTTCTCCAAAATGTTCAATGACCAAATGATGATGTTTTCTCATCATTTTGGTGTTTTGTTATTTATGGTTTGACCCTTGAGTGCCGATGGGATTTTTTTTCCCATGTTTTAAAAATTGTGGCATGAGGTAAATACAATGGGGGCTGAAAATCACATGCTATTTCCTTAGGCATTTTATGCCTTAGAAACTTTCCATTTTATTTAAAACATTGCCAAGTCTTCATGCCATGTTACATCATATGTTAACACTTGGGTATTTTATGTATTAGGGTTGTTCCCCTTATTTCTAATCATTGCTTGGTGTTTTTCAACATACAACAAGGGAGTGTGGAACAATGTATTTTCCATGTGACCATTATGTGATGCCTTGTGTTTTCCCAATGCAATGCAACTTGGAATATGCTTTCCAAGGAATTTGGAGTTCAGCCATATTGGCCAAGCTATTGAAGACTATAATGCCTTTGCAAAAATGTCTTTTTCCATGTGTGATCAAGAATGTAAAATGAGGTAGGTTGGTGGTCAAGTGCTTTGAAACTTTTGTGGACCTTTAAAGCTATGGCATTGTATGTTACATTTGTTGTTAGTTTTTGAAAATAGCTATAAGTGATTTGAAAATCATTTTCAAATACAAATGTAATACATTTTAAATGGTGGGGCCATTTAAATTGAACTTAATTGTAAAGTGATTTGCTAAGTGGTGTTTTATAAATCACTTAACAAAATCACTATATTTAATACTTTAAAAGAACATGTGTTTTCAAAAACACACATATTGCATGATGAAGAATGTGGTCAAGTATTGGATTGGACCAATGATGATTTGCAGAGGTGTGGGAAGTGTGAGTTGTTGTTTGGATTGATTTTGGTGAAGGGGGAGGCCAGCTGGAGGTATTTTATCACACTTTTGGGATGGCTATTGACTTAGCTTGTTTTTTCTCCATGTAGAAGACATTTTAGAGACTTCTAGAAGGTTCTTTTGGGGCCATTTCTGTTTTATCCAAGGTGAATCTTCTAGAAACACTTGTGTGGGGTTTTGGATGTTTTTTGGTTTAAATATGTTGTTTAAGTCATTTTGGAGGAGTTCTTTCTTTTTTAGCAAGAGGATAGCTTACTCTCTTGGAGTTATTTTTCATTAAGTTTCATTGTAACTCAAACAGACCTAATATACAGTAAGAACTTTGATTTAATAGATTGGAGCATTTTTACCTTTTCTCTTCATGTTTTGTGGTGTGTCATTAATGGTTGATTAGTTTTTTTTGTGAAAAGTCATTTTCATTACAAACTTGTCCCATGTTTCAAGCATCCATTTGACAGAAAATGCATGTTTACAGGTTATAAACTATGTTGTTTAGTAGTGTTATTGATTGTGAAATCTTTTTTTTCCTTTTGAAAACACTGTTATAGACCTCTTTATATATTATTGATGTGAATTGCATTGGATAGGGAATTGTGTGAGTTAGCTTTGAAATATTAATTTGAGTGTGCAAGGCTATTAGTAGGTCTAGGTTGTTTCGGTGTATCACCTTAGTTTATTTTTAGTATCAAGTTTAGTTTATGCAAAAATATTACCCTTATCTTAGAAGATCAAGTAGTTAGGTGGCATCAAAAGGGGAAGCTAGCCCTTATCACTGGAGGTTTGCTTTCAAATAGGTTACCCACAACCTAAAATTAGTCCAATGTTAGTCCAAATCTGTTAAGTTCTTTCAAAAGGCTTAGCAAATAGGGTGCAAATTTGGTGTTCTAACAATTACAAAAACCTAGTCTAGGCAAGCATACTAGCAGGAAAGAACCAAGAAGAAAACCTCTAGTTATAGCTCAAGAAAGTACATAAATTCCTATCATGATCCTACGACTGACTCAACCCTAGTATAGACCTCTTTACATTTTCAGATGACAAACCCACTTTACAATGTGAAAAGATAAACCCAATTACATTTTGAAAATATTGACCCTTCCCAATTGTACATTGAATAAATCCATTCACATACCCCTTTACATTGTGAAAATACATCTCCCATTACATTTCAAAAAATAGACCCTTTACATTTTCAGATTATAAACCCCTTTACATGGCATTCGATGCTCATTACAAAACAACATTATGCTCATAACAACCAAAAAACCTTGGTTACATATTTGTCCTACAAAATATGAATAGAGCATGAACCAAAAAAATGATTAGAAGGAAGTTGATTTGTTCCCTGATCATCAAGGGCCATTAACAAAACTTTCATCATATACTTGTTTCTTCTTATAATCATAATCCTGTGAAGGAACTATTGCTTTGATATCAGGAACATAACGATAACAATATGTAACGCCCCGCCACGCAACCCTAGGGGAAGTTGCAATTAACTACTCAAATGCAATAATTTTTTTTTGGTTCAAGTACAAATAACATGCAAGTTCACTACCCATTGCCAACAAGCCCTAAGGTTACGAGACTGAGTTTACTTAAATCCCAAATAAGAAACATGAATAGAAACCGTAACATTTAATTATTTAATAAATTAAATACACATACATTCCATACATGATAAATTACATCAAAGCATAAGGGATACCACATGTTTCCAATAATATAATGTACAATATAATTACAACTCTCATTCCCCGAATGAGGTAAATCCAATAAACATGGTTCCAAATTACATCTTCCACCTCGATACAAAGAGGGGTAATAAATTACAATAATAAATGAAAGGAATAAAGCATGAAAGTAACTGGATCCCACAAGCTCTCCAACTGGAAATCTCATCCACATGAACAAAAGGATGACCCAACAGATTAAGGTGCATGTTCCTCCCAACCATGTGATACCTGAAGGCTCACCCCCCATGCTAGGAGATAGTAACAAGGAATCCTATACAAGACCATCAACCACTAGAAACAGGCTAACTCACACAGACACAACCAATCACATGAACCACACAACCATATGAATAACACAAGTACAGCTCTAACATCACTGAAATAAGTCACATTACTTCTAGACATAAAATAGATCAAGTATGATAAGAAGACCATACACATAAAATCATGTACCAACTATTGTCGTAGAAAGAGTGTCATCACACAGCTCGTCATGGGATATCCTTTGGGAATATTCATAGGCTCAAGCCCCCACTATGGGTTATCCTGGTGGCCTCAACCGAATCCCAGAACCCATACTCACTCATGTGGAATCAAATACCTCTTGTAAAGACAAGATAGATGACCTTGCCATTCCAGGCCTTCCCACTCATCCCAAGCCTATACGAGCACTTGCATCCATGAGTGAGGCTCAATTATCTTAATTAGTGTGAAATACTACCTAACTTCTAAGTACATTGATTTAGTTATCACTTGATTAAACCACCTCTGAATGTTATCCAATTTACCTCTTTGGGCTCTGGCCCCTAACAGAAGCCACTCCTTTACTTGACAACATACCAAAAAAGACCAATCACCAAGAGAATCCCAACTGCATACCAATGAGATAAAACCACTCCAACTCTAGGAGGAACATATAATGAAAACCCACTCTAACACAGGAGGCAACAAAAGTCAAAACCCTCTCCAAACACTAGAGGCTACAAAAGTCAAAACCCTCTCCAAACACTGGAGGCAACAAAACAGATAAACCACTCCTTCCAAAGGAGGCACGAACCATCCCCATTTGTGAAAACCGGGTAAAACAACAGGATACAACTATATGCCCTACCAAAGGCAATACAACAGTTGACTACATATTATGACAACCCATGCCATTAAATGAAAACTCCATCTGGAAGACTTACATAAACAATTCACTTTAATTGCCCAACAATGATAATGAGAGAAAACACATAACGAAAAGACACTTCTAACAATTAGAGAACCTACTTTAGGATTTCCTAAATCCAAACAACACAATGACATATTGCATGTAATCAATTAAACTGGGATTTACTAAATCCAAGCAAAGCAATAATACATCATTTGCAAACATCCAAAGCAAGTAAAATTACTTCAAAATCAATTAATCTTGCTATTAAACACCTTTCATTTAAAACCAATATTTCTCCTTTCAAATATATTATTTTAAAATAAAATCAATAATTTGATTATGAACACAATATTATAAATTCCTTGATACACATTTCATGAAAATAACTAATCTTATCATACATTCGTTGCGACCAAAAGGAACTATAAATAATTAATAATTGCTTTCCTAAGAAAATTTCATTTCATTGAAAGCAAATAACCATTTCTCATATTTAAATATTCACCTATTAAACCACATCCATATTATCTATTTTCCTTCATTACCCAAAATGATCAAAATCAACTTGTAAATAAAATCATTTGATTAAAAAAAATCTATATATATATTTATTTCAACTACGGTAATGAAGTAATCACCTTAAAATAAATTGTATTTAAATACAAATATATATATTAAATATATAATTATTAATTGAATATATCCATTTAAAATCAACATTTAAAATTCCAACTCCAATTATTTAATAATACATAATATATACATTATATATACAATATATATTATATATTTAAATAATAATAAATTAAATAACCTTATTTAAATATTAATATAATATATATTTATACATATAATATATATATATTACATATATAATATATAAAAATTAATAAAATTTAAAATATTAAAAACAACCCACACATTAAGGGTTGCGGGCCCCTCCCAAAGGGAGAGGCTAGGCTGCCACATAGCGTCCCCCATATGGGGGTGCGCTATGTGGGCAGTGTTGCTGCCTCCACAGCACCTCCCATGGGGGGTGACTGTGGGGGCAGGCCCTCCCCCCCCTTCAACACTTAAATTTTTTTCTTTTTCTTTTAATACATATTTTTTTAAAAATACACAAACCCATAAAAAACAAAAGAACATATGGCAAAAAAGCTTTGTTTTCTAGGTTTTTTCTTCAATAGAAAATAAATAAATAAAATCTGGGTAAATTTTTTTGAAAAAGAAAAATTCTCAGCATATATTTTATACAAATATATATATAACATATATATATATACCAAGTATATATATGTGTGTGTGTGTGTGTGTGTATACAAATTCCATTGTTTTACAGACAAGTTGCGCAAATTTTTCCTCCAAACAAAATACACAACAAACTAATTTGCAAGCACAAATTCTTAATTTCTAGTTCATAACATAAATTATTTTTGTTCATTTTTCTATTTTCTATGGTTTCATTCTTTCTTTGTTTTCTTTTTCCATGATTTCAACAAAAAAATTTGCAAGTTTTGAAACAAATTTGACATGGGTTTTCCTTGCAATTCAAACAGAATTTTAAATTTTTTTCCAACAGCATAATAAAATTTGAAAACTCTTTCAAAATGAAAACCAAAATCATAGAAAGAAACCTAGTTTTTTCTCCAAAGCTTGAAAGATTCCAATGCTGCTTTCAAATCTTATTTTGTCTTCTAGCTCACCCAAGAAATCCAATCTTCTTCTTCAAAATCCAAAACAAAGCCACAACAAATCCTTTTTCTTTTTCTCCACAAATTCCCAAAAAAAAATAAAAAATATATTTTTTAATTTAAATCTAAATATCCAATAATGCCAAAACAACTATCTTAATTCAATTTATCACCATTAACTTAATTAATCAATAAACTAAATCTAATCCAAGATTAGATTATTTTATTAATTAAATTAAATTAATCAATAAAATAACTAACATTTCAACATTGCAACCAGATATATTTAATCATCATTTTAACTACACAAGCCATTTAATAACCTTTATAATTTGAAATTAAATAAAAACCAAGGTGAAAAGGACAACATTAAAACAACTAAACCCGATTAACACTCGACGAGACACTATGCCTAGGGAGATGACTTGGCACAAAAAAACTAGCTACTATCTCCCAATCGATTACCGTTGGTCAATGGACATGCTCAAACCTATGAAATCAGGTGGAGTCGATGTCCGGTACCTGTCAACCTACAAACAAATAGTATATCGAACATGCATATATATGATATAATAAAACACACCATGAAGAGGAAATCTTGGAATCGTAGGGCACTTGCAAGTGAGTGATACAATCCTATCCCCTTCACCAATACAAACTTTCTAACTGGCGAGTTTAACATCAACAATATACTCAAAAGCATAAAGCATCATTAATTAAATATCTGCTAAGCTAATTCAAAATATACCATAATGATAACATCAGAGTAAAATACCTTCACCTCAAAATATAACATTCGCATCGCTTAATAGTTTGCGATCAAATAGTAACCAAGTACCATAGTCAAAGTAATAGCAAAACAAAGCATAACAAAGATAAAACGTTGTCCTATCAAAAGAGCCAAAATGGAGGGGTGCTACACAATATTTCCCCTTGGTAGCTTGTGGAAGGATTGATAATTGCAAATCATGCACACATGTATGATTCCTCAAGAAGGAAATTGCATGAAACTTTCTCTTAATTTGATCTATGTCCTCCATAGTGAAAGAAGAATGGTATTTATTAAGAGCTTGGTAGAGGTAAGATGAGGCACAATACATTGTTGACAGAAGCTTACCTTGAAATACTTTTGCATGTCACTTTTTGTAATTAATTAGATTCTTGGGGAATAAACCTCCTACTAGACCATCACCCTTGGTGAAGTCATACTATTGAACACTTCAAGGTAATGCATCATATTCCAAGTAAAGCCGAACAACAAAATTTCTAGCTATAAGTTTTAAAGCATTATAGTTTTGAACCAAATCCAGTGTGTTTGATAAGAAAATAGACAGTAACTTCATTGGAAAAAATGATCCTTTGAAGTTCTATGTCCAATACGTCCTCACCAATGATGATTTTAATGCAATTGAAAATAGACATATAGTTTACTTTGAAAACTTTTTGCAATTCCTCCTTCTCAATGCATGATGAAAAGGGTTCTTCCCATGGTTTCACTGTGATCAACACTCTATAATTTCTCGCTTGAAACTCCTTAAGCTCCATGAACCTATGAAATTTTAGGGATAAAACAGTGCTCTGCAAAACCACTTAATTTCTTATACGAGCCAAATGAAACAAGATGGGCTCTATTTAAAGACAAGCTTTTCACAATTTCTTGAAGATGACATCTTATAAGGATGACATGCTTGGATTGACTTGATATTGAAAATGACTGCTATATTTCATGTTATCATATGAATTACAAAGCCAACTTTGTACTAGTTTCAACATCAACACAAGTTAACAAGTTAAATATGTAATCATTAAAGGATATGCCTTTAAAATGAACATTGCTTAGTAACCCAAACTTGGCTAAGCTTTGATAAAATTCAATGCTAAAACTATTACAAATTTAGTTTTGTACTTTGCAAAGAGATATCAGGACAACAACCAACCATGTTGTCCTTGTAAATCCTATTGAATATTTCTTATTAGATGTGCCATTTTAGAATTATCTAGTTTGTATGTGTGGAGAATATACTTTTGTGCCATGTTATGACAACTTGAAAGCATGTGTTTGATGTTTCCAATTGAGAACCCCACACTTTCTAGAATAGCATATAATTAGTACATGAATTTTAATAAAACATGACTTAGCAAAGTGTTCATCATATGCATGCTTTAGGAAACTTGTCGACTTTCCCTCTCTCTATATAAAGGAACTTTAAATTTTTATCTCTACACCCTTAGCATCTTGCTCTATTATTTCAAGCAGATTAGGGAAGGAATTTAATGCACTCAAATAATTAATTTCCCTAATCTCTATATTATCACTTCCTAACCCTGCTAAGAAGTCTGATACACTGTTTCCTTCTCTATAGGTGTGTGAAATTATTGAAGCTTCAAGCTTATCTAGTAATGTCCATGCATTATGCAATATGTAGCTTAAGTTCCAATTATGAATTTTCCTTTCCCTAAATGCATTGATAATTATCAATGAGTACCCTTCTATATGGAGATCTAAGAATTCTAATTGGATCACTAATTCCAAACCCAAAAGCAATGCTTGAGCTTCTACACTGTTATTTGTGCCAGGTAGATGATAAGACGAGGCTACCAAGACTATCCTTGATGCATTTCTGATGCAAATTCCTGCTCTTGAAGAACTTGCATTACATTTAGATGCTCCATCAAAGTTTAATTTTACAAAATCCTTTAGAGGTGGGTTCCATTTAACTGATGCTCTGTCAACTTTTGGAGTGAAATTTTTGAGTAGGCTACCATCAAATGGCAGCTTGATGTCTTTCCAATTTTTCAAAATGGAACTATCCCAATTTGTCAATAATGAATTAATGAATTTCTCTTTTTGGACACATGAATTAACCCCTTCTGATATTACCTTTTCTATTTTTACTAAAGTCAACTCTATTGGAGATTTTGTTTTTCTGAATATCCTCATGTTTCTTTCCCACCATAGATTCCATACTACAATCATCGGGACTATATACCATATGAATTCAAAGAATGAGGACTGATACAATAATGGCCAACTTTGGAAGAGATCCCAAATCATATTTGGTAGGGGATTAGAGAGTTTCAACTTATTTTTAATAAAGTTCCAATATTGATTGGCAAAAATACACTACAAAAATAAATGATCTGTTCTTTCAAATTCCACTTCACATAATGGGCACTTGAATGGATCAACAATCTTCAATTTAAATATATGATCACTTATTAAGATTATTTTCTGTAAGGCAATCCATGCAAAGCTTCCTTCTTTTGGTAGGACTTTATTATTCCAACAGAAAGAGAATGCACATTGGGGTTGTGTAGAATATTTAGATTGTGCTAATATCACATATCCTTCCTTAATAGAATATGAGCCTTCTTTTGATGTTTACCATATTATTTTATCTGGTTTTGAAGATAAATAAACTATTATTTCCTTTGTACACTTACTGAAAAAGATCAAAATGTTGAGTGGTTAAAAGACTATTTGAGGGACTTTTCCATACTACTTTTCCAATCAGAGAATTTGATGACTAAACATAATCCAAAAAGTTTTCTCCCCAAGCTTGAGATAGAATTTTTCTTACCTCATGAAGATCTTGATTTGTTGACAATGGAGGCTTTCCTTTCCATGAGTCTACCCAAAACTTTACACTTTGACCATCATTTACCTCCCAAGATGAAAATTTAATGATGAGGTTCCTACTATTTATAATGAAATTCCAAATAGTAGAATCGTTTGGAAGATCTACCATTGTAAAAATTCTTGATGGGTTTGCATTGTATAAGTATTTGGCTTGCAAAATTTTGGACCATTTAGCCTCTAGATTGGTGTACATTTTCCATGCAAGTTTGGCCCCAAATGCTTTATTTTTTAGTGAGAGATTTTGAATTCCTGCCCCTCCTTGTTTCTTTCCTTTTGACAACCCTTCTAAAGAAATTAAGGGAACCTTTTTCCACTCATCAATATTTCCTTTCTAGAGAAAATATATTATTATCTTTTCTATTTTTGAGATTATAGAAGTAGGATCTTTTAGGACCACCAAGAAATAGTTTGGAATTGATGCTAAAATTGATTTGATTAAAAGAATTATTCTTGATAATGACAACCATCTAGCTTTCCAAATTAATATTCTTGACTTAATTCTATCAATGACCTTATCCCAATAGAAAGTTTTATTTGAACTTGTAAAAAAGAGAATCCCCAGGTAGGTACAAGGAAATTCTACTTCTTAAAAGCCTAATGTTTTCACTATTTTCTTTTTTAGATCATCAAGAGTGTTTAGGATATAAATCTTTGATTTTACTACATTTATCTTCTGCCCAAAAGTTTATGAATATTTATCAAGAACTTCTTTGACTTTCTTAACTTCCAATAGAGATGACTTGTTGAATAAAATATACTTATCATAAGCAAAGAGAGAATGAGTGAATGATATTCTTGAATTTGGAATCTGCACACCTTGCCATAGATGTTGATTATGCTTTAAAAGAATGTATTTGCTTAAGGCTTCTGCCATAATTATGAAAAGGAAAGGAGAAAGTGGATCCCCTTTCTTGACACCTCGTGTGGAATTGAAGAAGCCTACTAGATTCTCATTTATAATTACTGAAAACTTTTCCCTAGATAGACAAGACATTATCCATTTACACCATTGAGAGCATAACCCAAATTTTGTCAATACCTTATTAAGGAACTACCAATTTACCTTATCATAATCTTTCATCATATCTAATTTGACAATGAAAGAAGGTAGTTTTGACATTGTTATTGTATGCAACACTTTATGTGTGAAAATTCCTCCTTCATGTGTTTCCCTACCAGGGACAAAACCTCCTTGCTTGAGAGATATAATCTTTGGAATGAACGGTTGTAATATCAAATAGATCACTTTTGTGAAGATTTTGTAAGTTGTATTGCATAATGAAATAGGCCTAAACTCAACAAATGTTTTAGGCTCTTTGACTTTTGGTAAAATTGCAATATTGGTTTATGAATTTTCTAAAGATAGACCCATTTCTCCTAGACTCTTCAAGTGCCCATAAAAGCTCAAAGCATAAAAATTCCCAACATTTCTTAAAAAACAAGGTCGTGAATCCATCAGGGCTAGGGGCCTTTTTCTGAGGAAAAGAGAAAAGTACATGTCTCAATTCCTCGAGAGTAAAATATCTCATCAGGAGGTTATTATCTTCATTGATGATAAGATGAGGGATTGTGTCCAATAGTTCATTTTCATCTATAATTCTAGTGACATCTATGGACTATGGGGCTGAAAGAAGTTCTAAGGAAAAAAAAATCCTTCATTGTTGATATCCTCTTCCTTTGTTAACTAGTTACTTATGGACAACTCTTGAATTGTTTGAATTGATTTAGTTTCCTTTTTGAACTATGGAGAAGCATGAAATAATTTTGTATTGTGGTCACCTTCTTTTAACCAAAGCTCTCTAGACTTTTGTCTCCACTATATTTCTTCCTAAGAGCATAGTTCTTCCCATTCTACCTGTAACAACTTATGTTTGTCATAAAGAGAAACATCTAACCCATTTTGTAGTATACTCTCATGAATTGCTATGAGTTCTTTAGACACTAACTCTTTTTGATGAAAAATGTTTATGAAAACTTGCTTATTCTAGACTTTTATTTGTTGCTTCATGTGTCGTAGAAAGATGGCCCCTTGACATTTTCATGGCCTTTTATGTCTTGTTTCATGATGTTTGGTCCATTTTTCTCTGATTCAATGATGTAATGTGGCTTGAACATGCATATTTATGTACTAAAATTCAAATAATGATGTCTTGTGAAGGTGTTGTGAAGTGTTGTAAAACATTTCTACACTCTTCTAAACTCTATTAATTGTAATTCACCTAAAAATCACCTTTTCATCACTAATCAAGTCCTATTTTGAAGTGTTGTAAAGTCTTATAACAAGACTTCACGCTTTTCTAGGCACAACTTCACTATTTACACCTTTCTTATGCTTTATTTGACCCCTTTATGCACTCATAAGGCTTAATTAAGTGTATTTTTGAATGTAAGCCTGACAACAAAATACATTAAATACAAGATAATTCCCGAAACCCATTTTTAGGTCCTAAGGGGGACTCATTCGCCATGGGTGGCGAATGAGTCCCCCTTGGCTTCAAATTCAAAATATTTTAAATTTCCCTTTAGGTTTTTATTCAAAATCACTTGATGTTGTCCTGTGATGAAGTATCAATGGGTTACTAAGGAACAAGAATGTCTAAATAAGTTTTTTTACATCCATTCTAATCCCCATTCATCAAGTTCACTCACTTACCTATTCACTCAAGCATTCAAGCATCTTACAACATCAAATCAAGCACTATTCAAGCATTGTGGAGCATCCATTGACACAACTTCAGGTTTTCATCAGCAAGGGTTTGGTAAGTTGATAGTATTTGCATGTTATTTTTTTTATCATTCTCTTGCATTTCATTTTTCATTAAGGGTTTGATTTCCAAAGTGGGGTTTGACCAAGGCAAACCCCTATTTGCTAACCCTCAACCATTTTTCTCCTCTTGAATGTGTGTTTAAAAACCTATGTATGTAGATTTAGCAAGCATTTAGGTGATTGAAGATTGGTCAAAAAGTCAATTGGGTGCTTCAAGTCAGATCAATCATATTTCAAGCTTAGAGAAGGTTTTATGTATGTTTGCCACATAATTGACTTTGACAATTTGACAAGCAGACATTTCTAGATCTAGTGTTGTAGAGTTCTCTTTTGATTTCTCAAAATTTTGGGAGAGGACTGATTCACCACCAGCAGTGAATGAGTCCCACCTTAAGATTGAAAATCTAAGTTTTGTCAGATTGTGGATCCTGACAGTTAGAAACTTATTCCCGACAGTTTTTCACTAGTAGTCCTGACTAATTTTCCGCCTTGGGTGAATGATTTTTAGGTGAATTCAGACCATTCTAGATTCCTCAAATCTTTCCTAGGTGCATTGTGATTCAACCTTTCTCTTTCTATTTTTCATTTATTCATCTTTTAGTTTATTGTTTACATATCATAATGTGTTTTCCAACATAGCCTAAATCTTAGTTGTGCATTCATAATCATCCATTCAAATCACTTACTTGCATTAAATCACTTCATTTAGCTTGGATAACATCATACATAACATAATTTGAATGAACCCTTTAGCATTTTTGGCCCTACCTCTCTCCTTTTAGGTGAACAACCCTAGAAGAGCTAGAGAATTCCATTGGTGCCAAAAATCTACGGTTCACTTCACATGGATCAATTTTCTATGAAATTGAAACATTTTAGTCCCCTGTTCATGTGGGGCATTAACCACCATAGCTTCAAAAGATCCATGAATTGGGGATGTCTAAACCACATGCTTTCAAATTTGAAGGAAGATTTTTCTCTTGACATGGTAATGTTTGATATGTCCAGAAAAAATGCACAATGATCTGACCTTAGATATGGCAAGATTTTAGATTTTAATTTATGTGTAGAGATGAATTGATTTGGAGAAACCAAGAATCTATCTAGTCTCTCTAAAATTTGTAGAAAACCTTTCCTTTTATTAGTCCAAGTGAACTTTCCAGATATTGGTTGAACATCTCTCAAGGCATTCATTACTATGAAATGACTAAAATCTTCCATCACCCTAGGTGGAGGATTTATTCCCCCACTTTTTTCTTGCTAAGAAGATATTGCATTAAAATATCCTGCTATGATAATTTTCCTATTGTGAAGTGAACCTATTTTCTTGGAAATTTCATCCCATAGATTCTTCTTATCTATTGTGGAAGTAGGGCCATAAACATTTATTGGCCAAAAATGTAGGTCAAACTTTGTTACTTCTACAAGCTACCAAGAGTTCTCATTTTTACGTGATTTGACACTTATTGATTTTGGATTCCATAGAATCACTAGACCTCCTAATGCCCCTTGAGCTGGTGAATGAGTAGATTTCCATTTATTCTATTTCTTTATTGATGATTCAAATACTTCTAAAGTGTTGGTTTCCTATAGAAGGAAAATTTCTACTCCACAAGCATCTATTAGTTACTTGATATGAGCACATTTGTCAGGGGTATTGATGCCCCTGACATTCCATGAAGAGATCCTCATTGGGTGGGAGGAGAGAAACATGCTCTCCTCGGTCTTTTGTTTGACATGGATTCAAAAATTGTTTTTTGCACCCCTGCTTCTATTTGTTCCTTCATCTTAGTGAGGTTTGATTTCCTACCTCTCTTCCCAGGCGATTTCTTAACTAAGGGTTGAAGAGGGGATTGTGACAACATAAGAGTATTATTGAAATCTATCATTTCATCTGAAACCCCTTTCATATGATTTTCTTGAGTTAATTTTTCTTGAGTTACTTGATCTCCCCTTTCCTCCAAGAGTTGGTCTTCCATAAGAAAAATAGCAAACTTTTTTTCTTTCAAGTCAATTTTATGTTGTAACATCTCAGCGATCTGTCCTGAAGACTACATTTCTAACATAATACCAGTTTCCCATAATTCTTCCTCAACTACTATTTCATCAAATAGATCTAACCCTACTGATACCAATATCTTATTTTCTAAAAACTCAAGTTCAACATCTGTAGACCTCCTATTTTTAACTAATGATAGACCCTTACCTTCTTCAATAGAGATTAAGTTATCTTGAGCAACCAAATGATTCATATGTACATTATCTTTGAATGACCAAGTAGATAAATGGTCCCTAGTACCTTCAAACATTAGTTTCTTCACTATCTCTGTTAAATGATGTTCTGAACTTAGTTTTTCCATTATAGAGTATAATTTGAGTGATAGGCTAGAAAAAGCTTGCATTAAACTTCATATGTTTTTAGGCACTTTAAAATTCAATGCAACTTTCTATTGCTTTGAGATAGATTTCTCATTGTAACATTCTTGTTTCTTATTTTTGTAATCTTTCAATGAACCCTTAGCAGTGAGCCCTTATTTTCTTTTGGGTAGTCAACCCTCCAATAGTGAGCCTATTTTATTCAGTGTTACAATTAATTTATACTATGAAATAATCCTCATTGTGGTTTTTCCCTTCTTGGGTTTTCTAGATAAATTTGGCATTCTCATGTGTTTGGATGTGTTTGCATTAATGTTTCTCATGTTTACATTATGCTAATGCATGATAGGGGTTTAATAGTTGTTAAGGGTATAAAGACTAATGCATATTTGAATGTTAATGAGGGATTTGATGTTTTAATGTACAACTTATTCACACCCCTCTTAGTTGTTTTGTACATTCAACATTTGGTATCAAAGAAACATTCCTTAAAACAAATATTAACTACTTGAGGTAAATCTAGGATGGAAAACAAGGAGGCTCCTTTATTTGATGGATTAGATTATTCATTCTAGAAGACTGAGATGGAAGGTTCCCTTATTTCTCTATAGTTTGGAGTTTAAAATTCTATTGAAATTAGATATGCAATGCTTGAAAATGGTCTAAGTACTAATGATGAGATCAAGGCATATGAGAACAATGGGAAAGAAAGGTACAAGCTCTTTTGAGTGGGATTTCTAATATGAAACTTGTGAAATTTATGAATCTCAAATCTATTAATGAGATCTGGAAGAAGTTGGAAAGTGTCTTTTAAGGAGATGAAAATTTCAAGAAAGCTAAGATGTATAACCTAAAAATCAAGTTTAAAACCTTGTGGATGTTAGAGGATGAAGATATTACAAGATACAAGTATAAATATAGGATTTCAGGCATTATAGGATCTACTCCATAGACTAAGTGGTAATGGGAATTCCACAATGTAGATTTCATCCTAGTATGATCTACCCAAAGGGTGAATTTCAATAGGGAATGTCATTCCCTAGGATTCTTTTCAATAAGCCTTCTAATTATATCTATTAGGTTCTTGTTCAATGATTTTTCTAATCCATTTCCCTATGGGTAATAATTAGATGAGAATTTCAATGTTATATTGTATTGAAATACCCAATTAGAAAATTTCAATGAGGAAAAAGCAAGGCCATTATCAAATACCAAGGCATACAGTACTCCAAACTTGGTAATAATGTTCTCCTCCATGAATTTAATTACCACCTTGAGGTGAATTGCTTACTATGGCATGCTTCAGTCCACCTAGTGTAATAATTAGTGGCATTTAGCACAAACCTATGACCTGTGGATGAAAAAGGATTAATTATGTTGATGAATTCTAACCCCCATCCATCACAGACTATAATGGTTGTGCATTAAATGTCCCTTTATCCATAGTAGTTTGACATGTGTAACAGTGCTTTACATGCTCATATGTATCTTTAAAAATAGTTAGCCAGTAGTAGCTAGCTCTCAGGATGAGGTGTGCAGTAGCCAAAGGTGCTCTGTGAGATGTACCAAATTTGTCATGTAGTTATTGTAGAACTTCACTCACTTCTATCTTATCGAAACATCTCAAATAAATGCCTTCATGATTTCTCTTGAATATAACCCCTCCTTTAATCATGTTACTCTATTCTTTAATTTTTAGGAATCTTCCTTGATTCCTTTGCATATTTTTTGGGAAATTATTGCTAACCAGATAGTACCATTTATCTAAATACCAATCATCTTGGTCTTCTACATCTAGGGTGTACTACTTGCTAGAAATTTGTTGATCAATCCCAACAATGGATTTAACTAAGGATTGCACATGAACCAGCTTCATGGTTATAATCTCTAAATCAAATTCTTGTAGCATTGTAACCCATTTAGCTCTTTTTTCTCCAAACTCACTGTATGTTAGTAGCATATTTACTGCAACATGGTGCACAATCGCCTTGACTATACTTTTGAGAATGTAGTGTCAAAATTTTCCTACCGCCTTAACCAAAGACAAAGCTTGTTTCTCAATATCCATATATCTAAGCTCCACCTCTTTAAAGGGAGCACTCATCAAAGTAATTGGCTTTTCTTCTTTATTATTGTCCCTTTGTGTCAATGCAACTGCACATGTGTGATTAGAAGTAAAAGAGTAAATATAAAATAGTTTAATGTAATTTAGAATTACTAGAACTGATGCTTCTAAGATTATAGCTTCCATAGTTTCAAAGGAGAGCTTGGTTTCATTTTTTGACTTTATTTTTACATATTTCTTCAACATATCATTGAGTGGTTTCACTACCTCAGTAAATGCTATGATAAATTTTTAAACAAAATTGATCTTTCTAGAGTATGAATTTAATTCTTTCTTATAGTTTCCTAGGGGCTATAACTCGAGTAAGGCACTCACTCAATCTAGGTCTATTGAAATACCTCTTTGTCTATTGAAATACCTCTTTTATAAATAACGTGTCCTTACAATTTTCCTTTAGTCACCCTGAAAATGCATTTCTTAGGATTCAGTGAAACTTCATAAGTTTGAAACTTTTGTAACATTGCTCTAAGATCATGAACATGATCCCCTCTATTCTTAGAAAATACCATGAGGTCATCCATGCATATATTAATTCATTTTCCTACCAAATCTTGGAAGGCATAATCCATAGGTCTTTGGAATGTGGCTCTAGAATTTACATCTTTCTATAAGTGAAAGTTCCCGACTTTGTAGTGAACGTCGTGTTCATATGTTCCTCCTTCATGACCATTACCTTTGCTAATGACAATTTCACTCACAACAATAGTGAAGATAAAATCCTCATAGGAAAACCGTGAAGAGCCTATCCTTCTTGAAAGACTTAACCAAAGGCAACCTAGAGGTGTCTGTATAATAGGAAAATATTGGTTAGTTCAATCCCAAGTCTTTGATAGTTAGGTCTTGACCGTACTAGGTTCACTTTAGGGTATGATGTGATATTAATTTTAATCTCAAATGGAATACGGTTAGCTCTAATTTCATTAAGAATCATAAGCCTTCTACACAAGATTTCCAATTTAATCATAAAATAGCATCATGAAATCAAAAGATTTGAAATAATATTTCATGAACATAAAATTTTTTGCTATCACTCAAGTAGATTTAGCTTTAAGTATTCAAAAATTTCATAGAAAACAAAATATTTTCAATAAATTTCCATTCATTCATCTATTTTTTGGAATATTTTCAAGAGCTTAAACATCTATTCTAAAATAAAGCATAAAAATACTAAAAATTAAAATTTATCCCGATTATTCTCCATGCATGCCCCAAAGAGTTAATAAAATCAAAGCAAACTACTTTATACTTCACCAAATTGATTCACAACTACATATAAAATGGTGCGAGATTTTAAAGAGGGGTTTTATTTTGGACACTAATTAGGTTCTGCATGCACCCTTAAATGGAACAACACATAGTCTTGTTTGGCTAAACTAACAAAACTAGCAATAAAAATTCATGAGAGAGGTAGCTATCAAATTGGATTTGATATTTATTAAATTCTACATGCATATAAGTTTTTAGTCTAGAATGATTTAGAAAATAGGAAAAAAGAACAAAAATTAAAGAATTTTTGGCTCTTTCGACATCCACAAATTTTGAACTTAAAATAAAAATAAAGTAGTAAATGACCTTTTATAGGAACAAGACCTCAAAATTTCAAACTTAAAATTTATCTAGAGAATCAAAAATAGCAAATCAAAATGTAGCACATGGCATATGCCAAATTTCATTAGAATTTCTAGATGAAGTCAAAGCTTTGACTTCCTTAGCAACAACACTATTCAATTTCAAACTCTTGTATGCAATAATCTGCATAAATCAAGGCTATTGGCATCCTTTAGAATATCGAACAAGAGACATCCACCGGGATCAGCAACAACTTGCAAAAATTAATTATAACAAAATATTTTTGTGACACTTCAGGTATCTAATATCTAGTACTTCCTTTCGTCGTTTGGGGATTGGGTTATGGGATCTTTTATTCACTTTTCTTCAATTGATATTCTTGAAAAGCATTCAATATTTGGTGCATACGCTCTTTTAAAATACATTGTATTACCTTCCAACTGAACTTGATTCTAGTGTATTATTCTGATATCTAGAGTATACTAGCATTCCTTCGTACTTTCTCTATTTAATATCTTGCTATAGTGTTCCTACACTATATGATTTCATCAATGACCTCCTGGGTTAATAATTGAATGTGGTCTTTATTTATCCTTTCAATCCATTCCTTGAAGGCTTTCACTTCTTTACCCTCATGTCCTAGTTCTTGGGGATCACAATCTTGACATGCTTGTTGGCATATGGCTTGGGGATATTATTTATGGCTTATAGTGTTCTCACTGATGGCAACTAAAGTCATTATCTTGGTCTGCATATCAAGATCTATTTATACCAGCAGGAAATGTAGAAGACGGTGTGTTACTAACAGAAAGCATGAAGAATAGGGTATCTGGTCAGTTAGTCAAGCTGTATGCTTCACCAGATCATCATTTTTTGTAGTGGATCTTGAGGAAATTTTGTTAAGCATGTATGTCACCTTATTGGTAAGTTTTGTGATGTTGTAGCAATCAATGTATGAGTTAGGAGATTCGATAGAATGATTTTCTGTTTATTTTCTCATTGTGGTTGACTCAATGAATGTAGCGTATCACAAATGTATGAGTAGTTGCTTAATTATTTCTAAGTTTGAGAATATTTTTTTGGGTCCTAGCTATGTCTTAGCCGACTTGTGTGGGTGCACATTAAAGATTGCTCATGATTTGAGCTGATTGTTGGAGATTATTTTATGTTTTGTTGAAGCCAACTTAAGTGATTAAAATCTTTGCTAGTGGATATATATATGAGATTGGTGATTCATTTTTGAAAAAGAGGATGAAGTGGTGAGAAGGCGTGAATGTGTGAAAAGAGAAAAATAGATGTATGAGAAAAAAATAGAAGATTAGTTGAGTAAATTTTGCTTGAGTAGAAAAAGATTATTGTGAATTAAGGTAGAGGAAAGCAAAGTGAGTTGCAAGATCAGATAGAAGGTTCAAAATCTGTTTTATGTGCTTCACTAGAATTGAATACAAGAATTTTTGGATGTTATCTTCTCAGTTCAATTTTTGTTGTAATCGCAAACATTTTTTAAGGCAGTGAACCTTCCTTATTTCAAGCAGTGAACTCTAGGTAGTGTTCCTGAATGCAAGTGTATTCCCTTTTATTCATACTTTTAACAGAGTATAAATCATGGATTAATCTCCACCATGGTTTTACCCCTAACAAGGTTTCCACGTAAAATTATTTGTGTTATGGTGTTTTGATCATCTTGTTCATGTGCTTGCATCTTTATTTTCGTTTATGTACTAAAAATGGTTTAAAATCTGAATTGAAAGTCTAATTTGCTGAAGACTAATTTACCCCCCCTCTCAATGTTCCTTGAGTCCAAAAATTGGTATCAAAGCACAGTTCCACTATAGAAGTTTAACAGCTTGAGGTGGATCTTGAAATACAATGGAATCTAGTGGTCTTCAACAATAGATTATGGTGGCACTTAATGATCTTGATCAATCTAAAGTAGAAGTCATGGAATTAAAAGAAAATCTTGTGGATGCTGAGAAATTAATTCAATCATTGAAGGATAAAATCAATGAGTCAAGAGAAAAGAGGAAGGAACTTTGTGATTAGCTGAAGAAAAAAGAAATAAAAGCATGGAAGATGTTCACTTGAATCATACCCTAAAAGAGATAATTGAAGAATGTGAAAAACTTGCTAGAAATAATGCTACTCTGAAGCTTGAGATGGAATCTACGACAATAAAGCTAAGGAGATTTCAGAAAGGAAGAAGAATGAGGAGAATCTGGCCTAGTCTTTAAAAAAAAAAATTGAAGAATGCAGTAGAGCAAATAATTGATTCATTTAGTTGGAGATTGAATTGCAACAATCTAGAAACAATGAACAAGAACTTGAAAGATAGATAGTTATTCTCAGTGATGAACTCACTACTGCAAATGAGTACAAGGAGAAGATTAGGATCAATTTTTCTAAGCTTGATGAACTAACTAAAGGACAGAAGGATGCAAATGATAAACGAGGCCTTGGATATGAGAAGGAAGAAAGCTTTGGATCTGAACATAAGGATTCTAGACAAAGAAATCAGATGAACAAAGGAAGAAGATATCTGGTAAGACAACCTAATGCTCAAAAGTTTAATGGTTACTACCTTGCTTGTAATTAATTTGGTCATATGGTTTCTTAGTGTAGAAGTAAAATAAATTCAAGCAGCCCATCATTTCCTAATTAATGTTTTAATTGCAAAAAGATTGGTCAAAAGTCTATTGAATGCAAAAGTATGTCTGTCAATTTAAGAAATGTTAAATGCTATACTTGTGGAAGGTTTGGGCATGTTTCTAATCAATGCAAATTAGGAGGAAATCAATGGAATGAGTGGTCTATACAGAGAAATCTGGTGTGTTATAGTTGCAACAAATTTTGTTACATTGCAAGATTCTGTAGGAACAAAAATATGGATAGAAGAGGTCTGGTATACAAAGGAAAAATGTCACAAAAAGATGATAAAGGAAAAGGGAAAGTGACTATGGAAGAGATAAGAGATCAGATGAAGAAAACATGGGTAAATAAGAGTGGATTTGATGAAGAAAATAAGCTCGTACTAGAAGCAATCTCCAATAATTCCTCCCAAAATTTATCTCAGGCCATTGGCCTAGGGGGAGTTTTTTAAGGAAATTCCTTTGGCCCCCTGTAGGTAGCTGGCACCAAAATGCAAAAAATTGTTAGTAGCTATGATAAAATTTTGAAAGCACATCAGTGATCACTTGTGTAGGAACATGAGAAGTAGAAGGTTCGTAGACAAATTTTTCTTTTGTTGTCTGTGAAAACAAAGTTACTGGAACTCCTAGGGAAAAGTATTTAATGTAGCTAAAAAGGTTAGGTGTGTGAAGACATAAAAGGGTATTTGGAACCCTCATTTGTCACCTTGCATTGAAGAACAAAAGGAGAGCATCTGTAGTGAAATCTCAAAGGAGTAAAGAAAATTCTACGGGGAATTCTTCACGTATTTCAGTTGCTTGTAGAATTTTGAAATTTTTTGCTCGATAGAAAACCTTGTTTGGTACGGAAAGTAAAATGAAGAAAATCAAAGGAATGGTGACTTTGGATGAATATAGTACTAGGAAGATCAGGGATGTAATAAATTTGTTTCTAGCCGGTGAATTGAAGTGGCTTGAAGGTGATAAATATAAGAATTTGGACATCTGGAATGAGTTTCCTTATTTCATTAATGCGGAAGTGGTAAAGTTTATCTTGAACAAATTGGATGATGATATCCTTACTTTGGATAAACCCTATCAAATTTCAAAAGAGGTGATCATAAATCTAACAGGATTATGCAATATTGGAGATGTTTCAAAAAGAAGTTGATTCAGAATCAAGTGGTCAAAACCCTAACCAGAGTAAAAGGAGATCAAAGAGCTTTGTTAATTTCAATAATCAAAGATCCAATAATGAGGTACATTGCACATGGAATTTCATATAAAATTTTCTTCAGAAACAGGGAAGGATCAACCTCGATAGGTGTAGTTTACATTTCTCCCAAAATGATAATGGAAGATTAAGACTTTGATTTATGTGGATTTCTAAAGGATAAATTGATGGAAAATGTGCAATTGAAAAAGGATGCAGATTACCCCTTCAGGTTTGGTACCCTAGTTATATGCATTATGATATATTTTTTGAATTGCTTTCCTTAGAATGATAATGTGGTATGGAAGAAAAATGAACTTGTTTGTAAGCAAAATTTTAAACATTTTAATACTCTAGAAAATTGTGAGCAAGTTCATGAAAATTTATTTAGAGAGTTGTTAGGAAAGTTTGGAATAGTTGACATCTCTCTTTTGGTAAGAGCAGTTGAAGTTGGGTCCTCTTCTGGTAAGATGGAGAAGAAGCAGAAAAGGGATTTGGAGTTTGCAGATGGCATTCCTCCAGCACACAAATCTCCAAGAACTGAAGAAAAAGGAAAAGAAAAAGCAATTGTGGATATACCAGATGAAGATTCTGATGATTACAGTCCAAGAGATGAACTGGAATCAGTTGAACCAAATGTGATGATAGCAAGAGAAAGTAATGAAGAAGGTGATTTATTTAAAACAAAGATACTACAAATTGTTCAGGAAGAAGATGGAATGAAAAAGATTGCTAACATATGGTTAAATGGACCATCATATGAACAAGACTTCATTGAGAACACTCTAGGTAGATGATTTGTACACAACAACATTAAATTGGAATGTTTGTAGAATGTACTTCTAGAATAATTGATTGAATGTATTAGGAAGGCTATGGCCTATGTGCCTCAGGACAGAAAAGAGGAAGAAGTAATTCTACATCTGAAGGAGTAGTTTAGGCTATCTCTTGCCAAACTGAAAAAGAAAATGAATGTGTTAAGGAAATGTATTGAATCAACAAATAAGGTCTACAATTATTTTCTTCGATGGCCTCATGTGGTTGGTAAATACAAGGACAAGCTGGAGAAAATTGAGAGTGAGTTGATCAAAATTGGTGAGGATTACAATATGTTTCAGGACTAGGATGGAGCAGTCAAGAAAAAGATTCATGAGTTGCAGGCTAAGCATGCAAAGGCTCACTTTTATAGAAACACTCTTATGGACACTTTCTGGAAAGTGAAGGATTTAAATGAATGTGGAATGGAGTAGCAAATTGAGATTATAAAGAAAGGAGAGAAGTTGGAAGAAGTGATTATAATTCCAGAATCCCTTATCCAGATCATCAACCAAACATCAAAAAATAACATTTTGTTAATAATTATTGGGATTATAGTAGATGCTTGGAAGAAATTTCTTTCGAAGATAAAGGATAATTATAAAATAATTTTATGATTTGTGCAATATTTGTAATTAATCTCCACTGTGTTTTTTTCCCTAAGAGGGTTTCCACGTAAAAATATTTTTGTTATGATGTTTTGGTCATCTTGTTCATCTGCTTGCATCTTTATTTCTATTTATGTGCTGAAAATGGTTTAAGATCTGAATTGAAAGTCTAATTTGTTGAAAACTGATTCACCCCCCCTCTCAGTGTTCCTTGAGTCCAATAGTGCTAACATTTCAATGAAACCTTGATCTTTATCAAGAAACTTACTACATTTCTCAATGGCCTTTTCAAATCCTTCAATACATTGTATCAATGTGTCACCTTCCCATTTATATTATTTCTTCCATTTTTTAGGAAATGGAACTTCTTGTTCTAAAATTTTATTTTCTCCTCTCAATTCTTGGACATCTATTTGCATGAGAGTTTCAACATTTCTCCTTTCAGTATCAACCTATTCCTAGCAAAACCTGCATTCACCTTGAAATTTTCTAGATTTCTCAGACCAATAGTATGCTTCCTTATACTTCCCTATTGCATCTCTAATAGATTCTTCTCCTTGCCTCACCCAATCCTCAATTCGTTCTTCAAATACATTCATTTTGTGGTGAACTGTTGTAATTGCATCCACCTGTTCTTGTGACATTAGTATAAGATTTTGGGGAAATTTAGTTTGTGTTTGGCCAGATATGATTAATGACTTTATAAAATTTTCTAGGCTAGAAACCTATTAATTCAACTCTCTTTTCCTCTTTTTATTCTTTTGTACCCTAGCAAGCATTGCATCTAAATTCATCTTTATTTCTTCTAGCTCTTTTGTCCAGGATGAGTGTCCAAGATTGATACTTGTTACCTTATACTCCTTGGGTGTTATCTCATGTCTATTTTTATCAGATATTGGAGTAGCTATGTGGGTTGTTCTACTTCCATTTGTATTCTTCTGTATGGCATGTTTTGCTTTAGCTCTGTGCTTGGGCTTAGGAGTATCTACTTATATAAAACTATTAAGATCTAGAGGCACTATTTCTACTTCCATTAGAGAAGCCAATTCCCTAATCAACCAATTAGGTGCATCCTCATCATGCTCTACCTCAGTAACATTCATTTTTTCCTAGTTTTCAATTGATTTAGGAACTTCTCTTATTTCTTCAACTTTATTTGCTACATCCTCTGAAATAGGAATCTCTTCAACAATTTCTGGCATAGATTATGGATTACTGGGGTTTGACATTTTCTCCTCTATTTGGAGACTTATATTTTCCTATCTAGCTAGGTGTTCAACATTAGCTCCTTGGACGTCACTTTCCTTGTATCCTATCACATCAAGATTTTCTTCATTTCCAACTTTATCACTTGAAACCTATGGAGTTTCTTCATTTTCAACTTCAACATAATCCTCCTTTGAGTTTTCAAAGACTTGCAACTATTTATTATCATCTGAATCATTCCCAAGCAAAGGTTGGGAATCAAAGGTATCTTCATTAACTATTTCATGAATAGGATCCTACCTTGCAGTCTCCCCTATTTCCATCTCAAGAACATTAGGGTTCCCAGCTTCTAAAGCAAGTCTTCCTTGTATGAATTCTTCTTCTTCAATATTTATAGGAGTGGACCCTATGTCTAGAATTTCTTCTACCATTGGTTGTACCATGAGTTTATCCTTATACTTATTTTCTTTTACCTTTTCCCGCATGACACCCCATTTATCCATATGCTCCTTAATCCAGGCTTCATTTTCCTCAAAAATTTCATCCAAAACCATAGGAGTTCCTCCTAATGCCTGTTTCACACTAGCCATATTAATTGAAGGGGGAGAAGTAAACAATGTTGTATATCTTTGAGATGCAAACCTTGTTTATGTACCAATATTTTCTATTGCCCTTGCCTCGTCATCAATAGTAGGTTGTCCTTGGTTTTGCTATGGAGGAAGATGAATCTTTAGGTTTTACTTTTGATTTAACCTTTCCTAACTCAACAAATTTTTTCTTATCAGTTGGCTTTAGTGAAACTCCTTGACTTGAAGCCTCAGGGGTTTTCTCTTCAATTCTTATACCAGCAGTTGTCTTACTATTTTTCATCTTCTTCTTAGTAGGTTCCCCACTCTCAAATGCAATTTCATTTCTTTGTTTCCTTCTTTTATCTTGTGAGTACATGGGTTCAATTCCTTTTTCTCTTAAAAATTTACAAAAATCATTTATCCAATGTTCAGTATGTAATAAAATTGGTGCAAATAATTCTTCAATTGATGTCATTTCTTCGCCCTTGTAGTCTGGATGTGGGATAGGTTAATCACACATCCTATCTTCATTGTAAGCTTTAATCAACACTTCACCATCATCTTTTTCCAATTGATCTAGAATATCATAAATCATAAGAATCTGAGTAGATTCTAATGACAATCTTTCATATTTTCTTTTCCTTACTCTATGCTCATCTTCACAATTTATCCAATAATACTCTAGGTGTTGTACATGAGCACAATAACTAGCTATGTTCTTGGAAATATTTTCTTCAAAGTCATAATACATCCTCTGAAGCGGGAAATATTAAAAATTACATGTTTTCAATTCTTCTTCACACAAGTCAGTTGTCTTGATTGCACTGCATTTATAATTTCCTATCACAATAGGAAATCTAAAGGAAGCCTTCTTATGAGCATTGCTATAAAGATCCATCTTCAGATGACTTTAACTTTCTCACTAATTCTAATAACACAATTTTGTCTGTAGGACACCTAGGCATCATGAAACGATGTCCATCAAACCCTTCCACTCTAATGTATGAGAAAGTGGGGAACTAAATGTACCTGCCTCCCATCGATCTAATAACACTTTGTGCTTCCAAAGAAAATCTTTTTGCTTTGTCACCTTCCATCGTTCTGACCAGCTTCATGGAAAACACATCATTAACTCTTTTGTAATGCTCTTTGTATCCATGGATAGTGATTTGGTGTAAATGAGCATATATTAAATTATTCCCTACTTCTCTGCCCAAAGTACTAGTCCCTTTCAACCCTTGTTTACTTGCCCTTATTGTGCCACATATGAAGACATATGAAAACATCTTGTTTTAGGAAATCCCTTTATTTTTTCATGTAATTTGTCACTAATAAACTTTCCCCAATGCATTTTCATGGGACTATCCATCAATCTGGATGTTATCACAAACATCTAGGGTTCAAGTTTATTGGCATCTCATAACCTAGCTATCTTTCTTGGCATAGTTATAACATTTTAAACATCTAGGTTAAATATAGACCTTAGAATTAGTTTTGTTTATTTTGTAATATGCTCTTGGCACCATTGGGTATTCATAATTTCTCTATTGCGCTCCTTGATACTTTGATAATTTTTGGCCTTGGCCCTCATATCAGTATTCTACATTTGAGTGAACATAAGGATCCCAAATGTGTATGTAATTCCTTTCTCAGAGAGATTTGCATAAGTTCTTCCCTCCTTCACAATAATTATTTTGTTTGGGTCATAATGATTTATACATTCTATGACCAATTCAAGGGTCTCCATTGCAAGTGAAAACCCTTGGGTGCTAAAAGCAACCCACTTGCTATAAGATTTCTGGTACACTAAGAAGAATTTTCTTGTCGTACCCGAGTGCAAATTTCAACATCAGAAGACCACCCCATATGAGCATATGTAACTACCATGCCAATTGGTATGGCTTGTGAACTACATTATTTAAATTCATCTTCCATTTTTGCTGGTGTGTTCTGTATTTTCAAATGTGTTTCTTGTGTGTTAGGGTTAAATTTAACCAAATTTTCTTACAAATTTATAAAAATTTCATTTCACCTTTTAGTTAAATTTAAATAAAAAATAATCAAAATTTCAATTTTCAAAGGGAAATACCATTTTTTTGAGATTTTCATTTGTGAAAGTGATTAACAATTTTTTTGTTATTCAAAACATACCTAGTTCTGGTTGATGATGACAATCTCTTCAAAATGAAGTCACAAAACCTTTGGTAGTTGTGTTCTTAGTTTCTCAAAATTTACCTTTCCTTATGTGCCAGTATTATTTCATTCATTCAATGTCCTTTGCAAATTTGTAGCATGATGTAAAGTGGAGTATTATAAAAGAAATTACATGCTTGAGGTGATGCCAAGTACATGAGTAGTTTGTCACCTTCATTAATTACCTATTATAATGCATTAATTTATTGAATAAAGGTGCAATCTTTATGAATTAGTGTTCAAATTATCAATGCCTATGTTTCTGTGTTGGATCGCTACTAGAGGAGAAAGACTACATGAAGATCTTACGTGGAACTCTAGTGTCACTTTTATTTTTTTGAGGCAAAATCCTTTAAGATATGTAATCAATTGTGATCATCGAGATTAAAACTTTCGGTACCAAATTTTGAAAAGAATATTGAGGACCGGGGTACTTACCTCCAAGATTTAGAGAAAACCAAAACAAAAGAAGAGATTGGGAACTGGGTTCAAGAGATATCATAAAATAATTAATACATTTCATAATAGAACCTCTAGTTTTTGAAATCTGACTAAAGACAATGAAACAGAAACTATCAAACTCCAATACAAAGAAAAAGTACTACTAGGATTAATAACTTTCGGTTGATGACTTACCAGGTGGGACTAGGACCAATTGAAGATACAACTCTCTTTGATTCAACTACAACAACTCCAATATTTTAGTTTCTGGTAAAATACTAAAACTTCGTGAACAGACCAAAACATCAAATCTGGTAAAGAATAAGGATTAAAACAAAGACCGAGCATATTGAAAATGAAACCTACATTTTACCAATCCATAGAACCAAACCAGAGCAAATGGAAGTGGAAGAGAAAAAAAAAAGAAAAAGGGGTTCCACATTTTTCCAAGGGGAAAAATGGGGCATGTTGTGAGACCATACAACAACTAGCAACCAACAAAACTAAACAAAATAATAGAAAATCAATTATGGATCTAACATTAGCACACCAACTTTTTTTAGTCTTCTAATTATAAATTATTAGATCCTTATTTTGATATTCAAATTTCACTTCATCTAGCATGTAAGATTAAGTATTACTAAGCTCACGTGTGTGCAATTGATTATTTTTTCCACAATAAACTTATAACATAGCAATTATTTGCATTAACCTACATAATTTGATAATTCCTTTTAAGCTAACTAAGGATAGAGCCTTGTTTCTAGTCAAGTGTCCATAGCTCAAACAAGGTTATCTCTATAATTCCCCCTATGATAAGAGAAAATAACCAAGAAAAAAGAAAGCATAACAATAACAACAATCACAAATTGCCTAAATAATGCTAAGATCCCCAAATCGATAATGAAGTGCAATGCAACAAATAAATCCAATAAACAAAAACCATATCACCCAATTCCCATGCTTGCTTGACTCATCTCCATTATTCTTATCAACTCTGATTTGAAATACTCATTTCCCTTAGATTGTGAGTGTGCAATATTATCATGTAAGTATTTTGACAACAAAACTTTTAAAATTGTGATTCTTTTAAAAATAGAGTTAAAAATATTCTATTATAGAAGCTTCACCGATTCAACATTTGAAAATGATTTGCATTTGAATGGTCCATATAGAGTGTGAGGATTTGATTGAATATTTAAGTGACTTGATTTATTAGATTGATTGGATGGTTAAATGATTTGATTGAAAAATTGATTGAATAGTTAGTTAATTTGATTGATTAGTCAAGAGATGTAATTGAAAGAGTGTGTGAGTCAAAAGGAGATGACAGATCAATTAGGTGAGTGAACTAAGAGAGAGTGTTAGTCAAGAATGGAGAGAATTATGCATTAGGTATTAGATTGAAAATGCAGGAGACATGTGCTCAAATAGAAGAATTAATTATAAAATTAATTCATTTCTTTGTGGAAGAAGTGTGTATGTGATTCCATAATAAAAATGATATTCAATTTAAGGAAGAACTTGAAATGAGAAGATAGAATTAATAAATTAAATGAATGATCATTTATTTAATTAAATATGGGAAATTAAATAAATTTAAGAAACTTATTTAATTAGTAAGAATATGAATTAATTAGATGTAGGGAGAATATTATTTAATTTAAATGACTTAATTAAATAAATTTAGGAAATTTATTTAATTAATCAAAAGAGGAGATTATAATTAATTAGCGATGTAATTAAAGTAAATTAATGTAATTTACCTAATTAACCAATTTTAGAAGAATAATGAAATGGATTAATTAAATGGTTAAAACTTATTAATTAATTAGAGGAATTAGGATGTTAAGTTATAATTAAATGATAAAATCATTTAATCACACTTATGGGTATCTTGAATTGATGATGAAAAATGTAGTTGCAGGCCTAAGCCATTTTTTACTGTCTACATTTTGCCCCTCTTTGACATAATGTCATTTTGACATTTGTGTCAAAGAATAAAGAATAACATGCCCCAGTCATTCCCTAGTCTGAAATGGGTAAAGGTATGCCCTCAACAAAGAAATAATAACAATGACAACAATCACAAATTTCCTAAATCATGCTAAGATCCCCAAATCGATAATGAAGTGCATTGCAACAAAGAAAATCAATAAACAAGAACCATGTCACCTAATTCCCATGCTTGTTTGACTAATCTCCATTATTATTCTCAAATATTCTTTTAAATTCTCAATGCCCTCAGATTGTGAGTGTGCAATATTAGCCTGCAAGTATTTTGACAAGAAAACTTTGAAAATTGTGATTCTTTTAAAAATAGAATTAAAAAGCTTATTTTATAGAAGCTTCACAGATTTGACAATTGAAATTGATTTGCATTTGAATGGTCTAGATCAATTATGATGATTTGATTGAATAGTTAAGTGACTTGATTGATTAGATTGATTGGATAGTTAAATGATTTGATTGAAAGATTGATTGAATAGTTAGTTAATTTGATTGATTAGTCAAGAGATGTAACTGAAAGAGTGTGTGAGTCAAAAGGAGATGACAGGTCAATTAGGTGAGTGAACTAAGAGAGAGTGTTAGTCAGGAATGGAGAGAATTATGAATTAGATATTAGATTGAAAATGTAGGAGACATGTGCTCAAATAGAAGAATTAATTATAAAATTAATTCCTTTCTTTGTGGAAGAAGTTGTGTATGTGATTCCATAATCAAAATGATATTCAATTTAAGGAAACTATTTAAATGAGAAGATAGAATTAATTAATTAAATGAATAATCATTTATTTAATTAAATATTGGAAATTAAACAAATTTAAGAAACTTATTTAATTAGTAAGAATATGAATTAATTAGATGTAGGGAGAATATGATTTAATTTAAATAAATTTAGGAAATTTATTTAATTAATCAAAAGAGAAGATTAGGATTAATTAGCAATGTAATTAAAGTAAATTAATGTAATTTACTTAATTAACCAATTTTAGAATAATAATGAAATGAATTAATTAAGTGGTTAAAACTATTTAATTAATTAGTGGAATTAGGATGTTAAGTTATAATTAAATGATAAAATTATTTAATCACATTTTTTATTATCTTGAATTGATGATGAAAAATGCAAACATAGGCCTAAGCCATTTTTTAGTGTCTAAATTTTACCCCTCTCTGACATAATGTCATTTTGGCATTTGTGTCAAAGAATAAAGTATGATATGCCATAGGCATGCCTTAGTATGAAATAGGTAAAGGTATGCTCCCTTTGGAAAATTGACGAATTTGAAAAAAATTCAAAAAAAATAGAAATTGTCTTGATTAGGTAATTAGATAGCTAGGAGTTTAGTGGCGATGAAAGAAATCAGTTAGTTTGAAGATGATGGAAGAAGATTGTTAGCTTGAAGATTATTTATGTTAGCATGAAAGAAAGATATGTCATCACTTTGCTATCCTTATACTAAGAATTTTCATTTTAGTCATCATTGAGTGGTTTATTGCAATGAATAAGAAACACCATGATATGAGGTAGACCAATGGTGTGCAATGTCATGCCTTTGCTAAAAAAAAATTGTTGCAGATAAGGATTGTCGTGACTCTTAGGAACCCAATTGTTCCTAGTCTTTTTGTTGAGACAAACCACAAATAGCATTTTGAAGAAAACATGTCATGAAACATCATTGCTCCTCTAAATATTGGTGCCAAGACATCCTTGAGTTGGTTAGTGACATGACAGATTTGAAAGATAAGACAATCATCATGATACATCATTTCTCCTTTAAATTCTATTATAAGGACATCCTTGAGGTGGCTAGTGACATGACAACTTAAAAAAGATAAGACAATCAATCAAAAAGAAAGATATGCTCATGTAACATTGTCACTCCTCTAAATCCATCATAGGACATCATCGAGGTGGCTAGTTACATGACAATTTCAAAAAGATAAGACAATCAGTCAAAAAGCAAGATATGCTCATGTAACATTTTCGCTCCTCTAAATCCGTCATAGGACATTGTCGAGGTGGCTAGTTACATAACAATTTCAAAAGGATAAGACAATCAATCAAAAAGCAAGATATGCTCATGTAACATTGTCGCTCCTCTAAATCTGTCATAGGACATGATTGAGGTAGCTAGTTACATGATCATATTAAATCATAAAAAAATAAATAAAGAAAAATGCTTTTCAAGACATGTGTATTAAATCTTTGTTTGTTTTCCAAGGTTGACTTGGTGATGATGAGGGTGACTAGTCATTCTTTAGGAAGGACACATCCGAAAGAAGATTGAAATGCCAAATTTGATTATTCCCAAGGTCAGGATTTAGGAAGGACACATCCTGAATAGATGACATGATAGGGTGCGATGCCAAGAAGGACACATCTTGAAGACCCATAGCTAACAGGAAAGAGTCTGACATCAAGGACACGTCTTGAAGACTCTTTAGTGATTGATTTGATAGATTTGATGTTTATTCAGGAAAGACATATCCTAAATAAATTGGTTGATTGAAAATATTCTGACATCAAGGACACATCTTGAAGAATCTTAAATGACTAATTGGATAGATTTGATGTTGATTCAGGAAAGACATATCCTGAATAAATTGGTTGACAGAAAAGAGTTTGACATCAAGAAGGAAACATCTTGAAGACTCTTAAATGACTAATTTGATAAATTTGATGTTGATTCAGGAAAGACATATCCTGAACAAATTGGTTGACAGAAAAGATTCTAACATCAACAAGGACACATCTTGAAGACTCTTAAATGACTGATTTGATAAATTTGATGTTAGATTGATTGTCGACTGGTTGGATTTTACATCATTTTTTACCTTGCATTTGACTTGTTTTTTGTATGACCATGTGATATGACTGACATGACAAACCCTAAAATGAATGTCATCTAGGCCCCTAGAGGTTATTAATCCTTTCCTACATTGTACATGCAAAGACCACATAGTTCAACTAGACTTTGACTTACAGGACTAATTGAAAAATATTTTTTCTTTTCAAGATATATGACATGTGTGAAATTGAATGTGATGAACCCTAAAGGACTGACCTAGTGTGGCCTCAGGGGCTCATCAATTGATGGGCTTGCCTACGTTATACATGTAGAGACCTTGTAGTTTGACACAACCTAGCTTTTCCTTATTTGACAAAGAGTAAGTCATGATTTTCATTCTGACAAACCTAAAAAGACTGGCCTAATGCCTCAGGGGTGCATCAATAGATGGCCTTACCTATGTCCAGTCACAGAGGCAATGTAGTTTGACAATGACAAAGATAGACCCGATTGACTCGATTCTTCATTTGAGTATTTGGATGTTTTGATATTTTGACATTTCTCGAATGTTTTTGTGTTTTTGACATGTTTTTTGAATATTTTTTGGTATTTTTGACATGTTTCTTGAATATTTTTTTCACATGTTTTCCAAATGTTTTTTTGTTTTCCAAGTGTGTTAGGACCTGAAGATCTAGAGGTTTATTCCACCAAGAATGGGTGTTAGGTATTTCCTCCCAGTTAGGTATTATGAAGGATTGGATTGTAAGAATGATTTTGCATGGTATGTTGTAAGCGTCAACTGATCTCAAGACATAGGACAAACAACTACTTTTATCATGGGTGTTGTAGAATGGAGGAATAATTATATTAACATGGGTGAAGGTGAAAAGACCATGTGTAGTGATAATAGGTGATGGAGTGAAGATTGTCTACACATGGTGCCTATTTGCCAATTTTTCACCATGGTACTTATCCAATGCACCACTGAGATGGTTTTCACTATTGGATGTATTATTTCTCTTTACTCTTTTTTGTTTTTGTTTTATTTTGTTTTATTTTTTTTAATTCTTTTGTATTTCATGGTTTTGACTGAGCTTTCTAAAGCTATGTGTAAAACTTGCACTACTGCAAGCTGTTTATAGGCTCAGATAATGCTTCTCCCTCTAGAGTAGACAACTAATATGCACTAGAACTAAAGGATGTTATGATGAAATAAGGGACTAGCTATTTAGGCTCAAACTTACCAAGTTTATCTCATTTTTCCTAGTTTTTAGGATTTTGCATTAGTACCAGGTTGTCGATGTCAAAATTTTTGACTAGGACACTCTTGCAGTAACTTCTACAAAGATAGTTCTGATATGCTTGTAAGCAAGTCAATGCTTTATGTCTTTCCTCATCCAATAATTCCATCTCATGTAGCCTAGATAATATGTACTCTTCATCATTGATTAACCCTTTTCATGGACACTCAAAGAGGGGACTTTGACCTCAATGGGGAGAATAGCCTCTAAACCAAAGACTAGGGAAAACAAGGTGACTCCAATGGGAGTATGAATGTTGTTCCAATATGCCCATAAGGTAGGGTTTAGCTATTTTGACTCAGAATGTCATATGCATTTTCTATTGAAGCAGTTACAACTCAGAATGCTAGATGTGGATTTTTGTGTGACAAATGCGGTTTACTGTAAATAAGATTTGGGTTTTCTATAAGTTTTAGAAAAGTTTGTAGATTTGTTTGTCTTATAGTAATTTTTAGAATTCAAGGATGTCCTATTGTCTAAACTTGATCAAATTTTGGCGAAACCAAAGATAGTTAGAAGACACTTTGTTTCATTGATAAAGAAAAAAAATATTCTAAAAACAAGCACAAGTCTTAGTAGAAAAGGAGTGTATACTTGGTATAGCTCACCAAAATACCCTGGATCAGTGCATAATACTTTACCTTCTCAAGAGTAGATAGCTTAGAAGTTTTGGTGGCATAGGATCCCCCTTACGGTGCACTCAATTCTCAAGCTCACCAACTTTGAATTCCTAGGTAGTGACTTCCCAAGAATTTGCTATCTCTACTCAAGGGAGTTAGTAGTGAGTAATCTTCAGGCATGATATTGTACCTTGTAGTATACCAAGCAAAAACCAAAGGTGAGGCTTCTATAACAAAGGTTTCTAGTAAGGGCTTCCAGTTCAGGGGGTACTATGATAAACTCCCTTAGGAGGTCTCCCTACCCTTAGAACAAGGGTTTTACGTGTTGTAAAGATTCTAGGGGAGAGCTATCATGTACCATGTCCCATTGATTGTGAACTTTCCTCACGATCACAAATTTGTATAATTTTTGGATGGACTTGGATTTAGTCCATTATCCCTTGGGTCTTCCCTTGGGGTGAGTACTTTTTCCCACCAAGGCAAGCCCTCTAGAGTTAATAAAAATTTCTCTTACACCTAGAATCACACAAGTGTGCAAGGGGAGAGGATACTCCTGTTATTAAATCAGGATCTAATCTAAACAAAAGTGTGTAAAAGCACCAAGAACAGTAAGAAATTGTTTATTTTAAGCACTAAATGAAATATGATCTAAGCTACATAAACAATCAGTTTCAAAATCCATTCTTCATCAAATGTCTTGCAAAACCACATGTTAGAAGTTTGAAAGTTTGTATTTTGTCTTCTATCAATTGTCCTACAAAAACTAGGTTAACTCCAATAGATCACACACTGTCAACTCTGAATTAGTAATAAAAAACTTTAACTATTAAAATCAAAACTTGGAATTTCATAATTCAAAAAATTATTTTCACTAGTCAAATGTGTCACACCAAGCCACAAATGTGTCATTTCTAGTCAGATGTGTCACACAAAGCCATAGATGCATCATTTATAGTTAGATGCATCACATGAAGCCATAAATGTTTCATTTAGAGTTAGATGCATCACACAAAGCCACAAATGCATCATGTCCAGTAAAATACATCACACGAAGCCACAAATATGCCATTTCCAATTAGATGCATCACAAAAAGCCACAAATGCATCATTTTCAGTTAGTTGCATCACATGGAGCCACAGATACGTCATTTCTAGTCAGATGCATCACATGAAACCACAAATGCATCATTCTGTACCTATTCCTACAAAAATGAAAATTTCTATAAATTTTCTCGAAGTCTATAACTTCATGTCAGGTTCACCAAATGTGATAAGGGAAAATAACTAGGAACAAAGAAATAATAACAATGACAACAATCATAAATTTTCTAAATCATGTTAAGATCCTCAAATCGATAATGAAGTGTAATGCAACAAAGAAATTCAATAAACAAGAACCATATCACCTAATTCCCATGCTTGCTTGACTCATCTCCATTATTCTTCTCAAGTCTGCTTTGAAATTCTCAATGCCCTTAGATTGTTAGTGTGCAATATTAGCTTGTAATTATTTTGATAGCAAAAATTTGAAGATTGTGATTCTTTTAAAAATAGAGTTAAAAAGATTCTTTTATAGAAGCTTCATAGATTCAATAGTCAAAATTGATTTGCATTTGAATGGTCCAAATCAAGTGTGAGGATCTTATTGAATATTTAAGTGACTTGATTGATTATATTGATTGGATAGTTAAATTATTTGATTGAAATATTGATTGAATAGTTAGTTAATTTGATTCATTAGTCAAGAGATGTAACTGAAAGAGTGTGTGAGTCAAAAGGAGATGACATATCAATTAGGTGAGTGAACTAAGAGAGTTTTTTTGTGGAAGAAGTTGTGTGTACATGATTCCATAATCAAAATGATGTTCAATTTAAGGAAGCACTTTAAATGAGAAGATATAATTAATTAATTAAATCAATAATCATTTATTTAATTAAATGTGGGGAATGAAATAAAATTAAGAAACTTATTTAATTAGTAAGAATATGAATTAATTATATGTAGGGAAAATATGATTTAATTTAAATGACTTAATTAAATAAAGTTAGGAAATTTATTTAATTAATCAAAAGAGGAGATTAGAATTAATTAGTGACGGAATGAAAGTAAATTAATGTAATTTACTTAATTAACCAAATTTTGAAGAATAATGAAATGAATTAATTAAATGGTTAAAACTTATTAATTAATTAGAGGAATTAGGATGTTAAGTTATGTTTAAATGATAAAATCATATAATCACTTTTGTGGGTATCTTGAATTGATGATGAAAAATGCAATCACAGGCCTAAGTCAGTTTTCAGTGTCTACACCCCCAAACATAGCTCTACTACTAGCCAAGTGTCTATAGCTCTAGTAGAGATATTTGCATATCCTAAAGATTTGGATTTTGTTTCTTTTGATTCTTCATTGATAACTCTTTTTTTTCTTTTGATATTTCTTTGATAGCTCATTTCAACTTCCAAGCAATGAAGCCGGCTATTAGGTTGGGAATAGAACTTAACTATGCTACATACTTTGGTGAGGTTGTCTTGTCCTCTAGTGGCAAAAGTGAAAATGAAAAAAGTAAAAATAAAAATAATAGGTTTTCAGGTGAAAACTGAAAGGCACTTTTTGACTGTGAAAAAGTAAAAATAAAGGATGTATCCAAAGGTGAAAACCTCTTAGAGGTGCTCAAGGATGGAGGAAAGGAATGTATCCCAATAGACTAAGAGAGATTTCCATTTCTCAAAGAATAAAAAGAAGAAGTAAACATTGGAACATCAGATAACTCTAGAATAATATAGCTAGCAACATCCTTGACCGCTAAGAAAAAGCTTGAGTTCATAACATTCTTCTCAGAAAGACAAGTCAACTTTGCATGGTAATATGCCAATATTCCTGGATTAGATCCCAAATTGGTTCTACATCACTTACCATTGCTACAAAATTCCAAGCCATTCAAATAGAAGTTAAGAAAAATGCACCCCTAGATCACACTCTTTGTCAAGGTAGAACTCAAGAAGCTCTTGGATTCCAGATTCATTCACCCTATTGATTATACAAAATGGATATCAAACTTATTTCTTGTCACAAAATTGAAAGGTCAAATCAGAGTTTGCATAGATTTTTGAGACCTCAATAAAGCTTTTCCCAAAGATGACTTTCCTCTATCGAACATTGACATCATAGTAAATCTAATTGCTAGACATGAAATACTATCACTAATGGATAAATTATCAGGTTACCATCATATCAAAATTTCCACTGAAGATCAACCAAAAATATCTTTCACATGTTCTTGGGGAACTTTCTGTTGGAATGTCATGCCATTGGGATTGAAAAATGTTGGAGCCACCTATCAGAGAGCCATGACCACAATTTTTTATGACTATATACGTGTCTTTATGGAATATTATGTTGATAACCTTCTCTCCAAATCCATAGAATGAAGTGTAAACTTAGCAGTATTAGATATATAGTCTCTCGCAGAGGAATAGAAGTTGATCCAACCAAAGTAAAAGAAATCTTAGACATGCCATCACTAATCAATACCAGTCAGTTAAGGACATTACAAGGAAGACTATAATCAATCTATAGGTTCATTGCTCAGCTAGTAGATAAGACCCATCCATTCCAACATTTTCTAAGAAAAGGCATTCCCTTCAATTGGAATGACAAGTGTTAAGAAGCATGTGACCAAATAAAAAAGTATCTATTAACTCCACTAGTCCTTATGCCACCAATTGATGGAAGACATTTGATACTATATGTGACAGCTACTACATCAACATTGGGGGAACTTTTAGCACAAAATGATAATGATGGAAAGGAAAGGGGAATATATTATATCAGTCACACTTTAGTCAGGTATGAGCTAAACTATAGCCCTGTAGAGTGAGTAAGTCTAGCAGTCGTATTCACAACATAGAAATTGAGACACTATATACTAAATCACAAAACAAAGTTGATTGCCAAAATTGATCCTTTGAAATATCTTCTCAACAAAGCAACATTGACAAGAAGACTAGCTAAATTGGTTATGATCTTCAGTGAATATGGAATTGAGTATGTTGACCGCAAATAAATAAAGGGACAAGTAATAGCCAACCAAATCAACAGATGCACCATTAAAAGTATACCATCCTTTGATATCTAAAGTCCCAGATGAATCAATCCTTGTCATAGACACACCAACAACATGGAAGCTATACTTTGATGGATCTTATACAATTCATGGATCAGGCACTGACATTTTATTTATCACACCTCAAGGAGACTCCATTCCTAAGTCATTTCGAATAGTATTTTGTGCACAAACAATATGGCTACGTATGAAGCATTATTGACAGGACTCCAAATGATAATAAATTGGAAAATCAAGGACTTGCAAGTCTATGGTGACTCTCAATTAGTGATTAAACAAGTTAATGACAACTATGACACCAAGGATGAGAAATTGATGCTCTACAAGTGCATGGTTGATAGATACAGACTATACTTTGATAATATTTCCTTTGAAAATATACCAAGAATCTAGAACAAGGTAGCTGATGCAATGGATACAATTGGATTTCTCTTGGAAATTCCCAACAATGTCTAACAATATGAGTTCTTGTTGGAACAACTATTTATCCCTGCATTCGATGTCCCCAAAACTGAACTTGTGTGTGAACTTGTTGGTCTTGAATCTCCTTGGTACAAAGAGATTTATGCCTACTTGCATGAACAAAGTATCCCTCCTAACTTGTCCCTTAACCAATGCAAAACCTTTATCCAAGAAGCATAAAAGTATTCCATTATTGGAGACACCCTTTATCGTCATAGCCTAGATAGTATCCTCCTTCAATGTCTCAACTCAAATGAAGCACAAATATCCTTACAAGAGGTACACTAGGGTATATGTGGAGCTCACTCTACTGGTCCAACCTTAGCTAAAAATCTCATGAGAATGGGTACTATTGGCCTATGATGGAACATGATGCTTATCACTTTGTAATGAAGTGTCGCCAATGTTAGATTCATGGAGATCTTATACATGCACCAGCTTAGGAACTTCAACAACTTACTTCACCTTTTCCATTTTCTCAGTGGGGAATCAACCTCATAGGAAAGATCCATCCCACCTCTTCTAATGGACATAAGTTCTTCCTTGTCACTACTAAGTATTTAACAAAATGGATTGAAGCCGTCCCATTGACTTACATCATTGGAAAGTAGATAGCTAAGTTCATCCTGAACTATATCATTTTCCACTATGGTATTCCATAGTCCATCATCACTACTAATGGTTGCCCTTTCAAAAACTAGGATTTTCATGAGCATTGTGAAAAATTCCATATGCAGCATCATGTTTCCACTCCATATTACCCCCAAGGCAATGGCCAAGCTAAGGCATCTAATAAAACCATCCTAAAAATCCTAAAGAATATAGTCAATGATGTTGGTCGCGACTAGCACTTACAACTCAATCCTACTTTATGGGTCTACTGTACTAGTTTCCACACTCCAACTAGAGCTACTCCATATTCCCTTGTCTATGGATCTAAAGCAATACTTCTTATAGAAGTCAAGTTACCTTCTTTGTGTGTCTCTATGCAAGGCTTGATTGATCAAGAAGAATATCATGTATCCCATTTAAATGAGCTAGAGTTACTAGATGAAAAAAGACATAATGCTTTGACACATCTACAAGCATACCAAAATTTCCTTCGATGTAGCTATAATAAAAAGTTCCAACCCATAATCTTTGACATTGGTGACTTAGTCCTAAAAGAAAATCCAAAGAATCAAGTAGAATGAGAAAAACCTAGAAAGTTTGAACCTAATTGGTTGGGCCTTTATATCATTTCAGCATCATATGGATCAGGTGCTTATCATCTTTCTACTCTTTAAGGAGAGCCATTGTTTGAACCTATCAACAACATGCACCTTCACAAGTATTACACTTGAATCTCAGAGTATCCCTTTAAAAAGTCAAAAAAATAAAAAAAAATGGTTACCCTGATGAAAACTTAGCAAACAAGCGTCTTAGTGACAACAAAAAAATTAAATTAAATTAAAAATTAAAAAAAAATAGTAAAGAGAAATAATTCATCCAAAAGTGAAAACCACTTCAGTGGTGCTTTGGATAAGTACCATGGTAAAAACCTAGCAAACAAGCACCATGTGTAGTCAGTCCCTACTCCTTCGTCTACTATCACTCCATTTGGTCTTTCATCCTTCCCCTCATCCATTCGCGCATATCATTCACCCATAATAAAATTTGTCATCCTCCCATGGCCTGGAAACCATTGACACGTGGGTATCCTGATAATCCCTCACATTCTTCTATTACCTCCCCTTTGCGCATAGTAAATTTATCATACACCTAACTAGGGGAAATTCCTCGACTCATTTCTTCATGGGAAATAACACATGGTATTAGCCTTTTAAAACATAAAAAATGCAAAAAAATCAGAAAACTTCAAAAATAAAAAATAAATCAGAAAACTTCAAAAATCCAAAAAAAATTAGAAAACTTCAAAAATCCAAAAATCAAAAACATCAAAATCTTAAAATCCAAAAAAAAACATCAAAAACCCCAAAAACAGAGTCTGAGTTTGAGTCTAAGTTAATTTGTTTTAGTAGGGTCAAACTACGTTGCCTCTGTGTGTTTGCTACATAGGCAAGGCTCATATAAAATGAGCCCTCAAGGCATTAGGTTAGTCCTTTTAGGTTGTCCAGATAAAATCATGACTTAGTATTTTGTAGAACAAGACAAAGCCAAGTGGTGTCAAACTGTGAGGTCTCTGTGCATTGCGACGTAGGAAAGGCCATCTATCGATGAGCCCTCAAAGCCCCCTAGGTCAAGTCCCTTAGGGTTTGTTGGGTGTGGTCATGTCCTTGGTCTGAAAATGATCATCATTCAAACCAAATCACAAATCAAAAAACACACATAACAAATAAAATCCTTCAATAAATCAATTATCTTATCATCAATCAATTAATCTGGTCATTCAATTGGAATGGGGCATTAATTCATTTGTCTCATTCGGTCTTATCTCTTGTCTTCTATCAGGATGTGTCCTTCTTGAGATTAGATTCTGCCAAATTGGTCATCCACCTTAAGCAAGATATGTCTTTCTTGTAGATAGGTTCCTTGTAAACACTTGTCATTTGATCAACTCTATCAGATGTGTATTTTTCCTTAAACAAGATGTGTCCTTCTTGCAGTTAGGTATCGTCACATCACATGGTCATATTCATAAATCTTTGTCAAACAAATGATCAATCTTTATCATAATCAATCTTGTCAGCCTAGTCAATCAATCTTACCTTAATCAGGATGTGTCCTTCTTGAAAAAAGGTACAATCAATCAAATCAATTTTGCAACCTTGTTTTCTTTGTCAATTAATATTTTTCAACCTATTGATCAAATCAATTTTTCATCTTTATCAATCAACTTTGTCAAATCAATCAATCTTATTAGCTTGGTCAATCAATCTTTCCTTCATCAAGATGTGTCCTTCCTGAGGCTAAGCATGGTCAATCAAATCACTTTATCAATCTGTTTCAACCTATTAATCAACTCATTCATCTTGGTCAACCAAATCAATCAATCAAACAATCTTATCATTATGATTGGAAAGCACTATCTTGGAAAACACTTTATTGGTCTAGATTTGTCTTATCTTTTCAATTTATTTTAGGTCATGTTACTAGTCTCCTCGAGGATTTCCTATCAATAGATTTAGAGGGATGATGATAGATCATGGCCTCTTTTCTTTTTCTTTTGTCTATGGATTGTCTTGGAAAAAAGACTAGGACAATTGGGTTCTTAGTATGTGCTAGGGAATTCCTTGTCTTTTTCACTACTTGTCTCTCCCAAATGGTCACCTTGCACACCTTGGTCTATGTCATACCATGGTGTTTGTGGAACATTTGTGACATTTTTGATGCCTAATGATGATAAATATAAAAATGTAAGTATGAAATTTGGATCTCTTATCATTCCTAGCCTAACTTTCCATCTACTTTGTCTTTTCCATGCTAACATTTATCTCCTCCATCTTCTATGCACTAACATTTCTTTTGTCTACATCTTGAAAAAGTCTTGTGACACACAAAAACATCTTGCATCCATAATCATGTGAGATTGTATCATATAAAACACCATCATCATAAACATCATTTTCCCATTAGGTCACATATATTTTCATAAGAAAATACAAAAACACAAATTGCATCCATATAACATCATGATCGTATCATTTGCATCATACATTTTAGCATTACATCCCATATCTCATAATATTACATTCCATAACATGTTGTATCACAACCCATTTGCATTACATTTCATATAACACAACATATCACATTTTACATCACACTTCACATTACATATCATATATACTAATTTCCTATTATCACATATCACATTAAGCGTCACATTTGGCATTTACATTACATATTTTTCATCAGCCATTTTGCATTAGGACATTTCCAATTACATTACTACATACATTAGGACATCATAAACATTGCATTACATTAATACACTCCATCTCAAATTGCATTAGGTCATTTCCATTACATTCATCATTCACACCTAGCATAATAAAAACTTCCATAACCATAAATGCATTGCAATACTCATAGCATAATCATGTAGATCATCATCACACTACATTTAGTACACATTAGTTCATCCACATTGCATATAACAAAAGCATAAACATTCATAACATATTCATAAGTGCATAATCATAAAGCATATCGCAACCATTGCATCATCATATAGAATCCATCAACGAACATCATAATCATAGCATAAGAATCCATCACATAGTACATCATCATAAGTTCATAAACATATCATAATACATATCATTAACCGCCACCAAAATCATATATATATATATATATATATATATATATTTATATATATATATCACTCAAAAAAATAATGTGTCATAGAACAATGTCAAGATGTGTCCAATGAAAGTGGAGCTTGCAGGCTCAATAATAAAAACATTAGTTTCTAATACATAACAAAAAAGGGGCCCTATCCCAAACTGCCCTGGTCACCTATCCTTGGGGAATCCTCTCTCTGTGGTGCATCTCTAGCCTTGTGCTCTATAGGAAGAGGCCTATCATAGGGAGTGACTCGTCTAGCATCCAAAGTCTAACCCTGGGACCTGCTATGTGACTCCTAGCTATGTGTTCTATTGTGCCCTCTACCTTGTGAACCACTATCTATCTCTAAAAATGTGGGCTCTCTCCTCTTGGGTGGTACTAGTCTCTTATATAGATCTTGGTAATACTAGCTAGTCCTACTCACCCTAGCATACTCTCGGGCAACCTTAACCACTGATCCACTACATGTGGCTATGAACTTGATCATCCATTGATCGGTCTACTATCGGCTAATGAGTGCAAGGTCTCTCTCCACCTAGAATGCATCTATCTTGGCCTTAAGGTCATCCCTCTCTATAGTCACTATCCTCAACTATGCCTCAAGGGCCTACACCTGAACCTGTAGAGTGGCTATCCTTTACTTCACTAACCCTTCTCCCTCTCTGATCCCAACCTCCTATGGAATCTCCCCCTCTCCCATGATGATCCTCTCATAGAAAATCCGCTCTACCTCATCTATATCGACCTCCTCCTCTCCTCCTACCTACTTTTCCTTTCCTCCATCACCACCTCCCTTGACCTACATAGCCTCTATCTGTGTAGCATCCACTACAGGAACCTCCATATGCTACTCCCCAACCTCCATCTTTGCCTCCTCTTGGATGGGTGGTAGTTTCCTACCCTCATTTCACCCTCTATCCCTCCTTAGGTATCTATCACCTCTTCCTCATCCTCCTCCTCCATCACCCCCATTATCCCCACACCCTCCTCTATCTCCTCTACCTCTCCTACCTCTGCCTCCCCATCAACCCCTCACACCCCTGACTCTACACTCTACTAGCATTAGGTGCTGTGGATTTTTAAGTGGAATGGGCATGTGAATCTTCTACTAGTCATCATACTCTAGTGTGGTTCCTACATCTACATCTCATCCCTGCCACTCCCAATCCAAGGCCTATAGGGCATCTATCTCTTGCTTAGCTTTGGTGACTACAATCTGTGGAGCCCAGGGATGCATCTCGTATGATGATCATGCATGCTTTGTTCGGCCTACTAGAACTCCCTACCTCTCCCCAAACTACAATCAAACCCTCTCAAGTAGATACATCTCAACAATGTGTTGACTCTATACTATCTGTCTCATCAGATATCTAGGCTGTCTGAACCAAAGTAAGTGGTCATCCCCATCTATCCATATCAGGCATGTCCTATATGGTCTCCAAATGAAACTCACCAATGTATCAATTTTGTGCCTCCAATATCCCACATCTCTAACATGTGTTTGATTCAAGGCCCCTTGATATAGATAAGAGTACAGTACTATGCCCATTTCCTATCAAACCACTGGTGGTTGAAACATAGCTTTGTGCTCTCATACCCAAACTGTAAGAAAGGTTACACCACAACTCAAGCTCTTCTCCTCTCTATAAAAATATCATGCAACTAGAAATATAACATCACCAAAAGACATGACCCCCATGCGTACATTGTCCTATGTCGAATCATCGACCCTAACATCTATCCCCAACCAACCTAGGAATCCATGGCCTCTATGATCAAAAATCATCACTCTCGCTATTAGTGCACATAGAACACAATCAAATCGGTCATATGTCTCTACCAGGATCTCCCACTGGATCTCATATCCCTAGATCCCAAGCTCAACATCATCCTTGGTCTCATAATACTCATAGAATTCCTGAAGTCCTTGAGCCAGATTATACCACACATGCTCATCATGAATGGGTAATCTTATGATCCTGTACACGTCCTCTAGGGTGATTATTGCCTCCCCCATAGGAAAATGGAAGCTACTCATCTCTAAGTGCTACCACTCTACAAGTGATATCAATATGCCCCTATTTTCCCTAATCATGGGCATATATGTCACATAAAAAAAAACCTAGTTCCAATGACACACCCTTCTCATCATTTCCTAATTATTCCCACAGTTGGAACACATCTACTCTAGACTCTCATGTGCAAATGGTGAAAGATGCACCTAAAAACAAGCAACCAATAAAGTCAATCCAAAACCTTTATTTGATCTAGCAAGCCTAAATTGACCAAGTCAAACTTTCCTAGTCTGGGAAAAATCCTTAACCATGCAATTGCATCACACTTTTTATCTAATGTGTCACATAAATTATAATTAGCCCACAATTGCAAATGTATCACAATCTCAACAAATGCATCATTACATGCAACATATGTGTTGCACTTAGTCATTTGTGTCATTCTTGATCAAATATGTGACTCAAAAATGAATTGCATCACACAATTTTATGCATCACACTGCAAATGTTTCCTAACCCTATCCCTTTGCATTTGTGTCACATCAAGATGATTGTAGAAAATTTATTATTGAATGTGATTAATGTGATAATATATGTGTTGCACGGCATGCAACGTAATTGTCTGTTAAATTATTTCCTAGCCTAAATGCATGTGAAATGAAAAAATTAAAACCTAGGTTCATATTAAATACTTGGGCAGGAACTCCCTCAGGTCGGTGGTGTGTATGGATCATATACACATAGTGGGAAGCCTCTGGAACTGGAGACATTTTTCATTATCTAATCACTCTAAGATCTTCAAATTTCTAAATTGGGAAAGTGAAAATGACCCTTTTTCAAATTCAAATTGCCATTTATAGGTCCACATTTAGGGTTTTTGACCTACCTTTCCTTCTGGATGCACCTTTTGATACCTTTGACTTTGAATCTAACCTTGTTTTTGACCTTGACCATCAATTCTTCCTTCACCGTCTCAATCCTAGCCATCCTTTTTATTGTCAAATTTTCCCAAGGAGGCATACCCATACCCTACTATCACCGGGGCATCCTAGAGCATCTCTTGACTAAGTTTCTTTGGCACAATGCAATGAACTACATTCTGTCAAAGAGGGAGAAAATGTAGACATTGAGAAATGTCCTAAGTCTACGAACATTATTTTTCTTGGTCCTCATCCTTTGATAATTGAATAATTTTAATTATTCAATTATGTTTGATCATATTCCTCTATTAGTTAAATAATTTTCAATTATTTAATTAATTCACCTTCTCATTTCTATCCTAATCAATTAAAATTATTTAATTGCATCACTAATATAACCCCTTCTTCAATAATTAAATAAATTATTATTTAATTATTTTTCCTTCATCTATGGTCTAATAAAATTTATTATTATTCAACATTTTATTCTTCCATGATTAAATAATTGTTGAAATTATTTAATTCCTCTTTAATTTCCATCTTCCCATTTAATTAAATTGATTAATTTAATTAAATGCTCCCTTTTCATTTTATCCAAATAAATAATTTGAATAAATTATTTATTTGCCACTTGTCCCTTTCCTCCATTTTCCTCCATTTTTGAATAAATTATTTATGCACCTCCTCCAGTCAAAGATGCCCTGTCATTAATCTGTCATAACCTTCACTTTTTTCATAGTCGTTGGCTTCATACTTGTCATGATTCCTCCAAGAATAGCATATTCTTGGTGCATCAATTTTGGACCATTGATCTTGGTATCTTTTTGAGACTTAATCTCAACCATCCATTCTATAACCTCCTTCTCATGCATCCTCCACCATTGATCTTGGAAACCTTCTAGAGGATTAATCTCAAGCATCGATTCAAATGGTTGTCTATAAAACAACCTTCCTCTCCCATTTTCAATTTAACAACTAACTGTCTCCAACTTTCCACTTACTATTTTGTAGGTATTTGCACATGTGAAGCAACAAATTTGAGGGAAAAGATTGCAAAAAGGAGAAATAGGAGAGCAAGGGAAGTGATTCAAGATTCAAGAATGGGGAGTATTGTGATTGCATGTTTTATTTTCCTTGTGATTTCATTGTTTTCTCTTTTTTAGGTGTGGTTAATGGTCTAGAGGTGTTAGTTGTCACTATTCTAGGCTAGAAACTCTCTAACCCCATCTTACACAATCACAAAATAGCATCATGAAATTGAAAGATTTGAAATAATATTTTGTGAACATCAACAATTTTGCTATCACTCAAGTAGATTTAGCTTTAAACATTCAACAATTTCATAGAAAATGAAATATATTCAATAAATTTCAGTTCATTGATCTACTTTTTGGAACATTTTCAATAATTTAAACATCTATTCTAAAATAAAGCATAAAAATACTAAAAAATTAAATTTTCTCCTAGTTATTCTTTATGCATGCCTCAAAGAGTTAATCAAATCAAAGAAAATTGATTTATACTTCACCATATTGCTTCACAGCTACATATAAAATGGTGCAAGCTTTTAAAGAGAGGGGTTTTAGTTTGGACACCGAGTAGGTTCTACATGCACCCTTAAACAATGTAGCACATAGTCTTTTTCAGCTGAACTAACAAAACCAACTACAAAGATTCATGAGATAGGTAGCTATCAAATTGGCTTTGATATTGATTAAATTCTATGTGCATACAATTTTTTAGTCTGGAATAATGTTAGATTTGATTGTGAAGTCACCCAAGATCAAAGTGACTAAAGGAAAGCAAGACAAGAACCCAAAGATGAATAAACTCTACACTCTCCTAGCATTGAACAAGCACTTATGAATAAGTGAACTAGTGAACTTAGCATAGGGAGATGAAGGCTAATTATATAGAAAAGTAGAGGAAAATAAAACCAAGAGGAATAATAACTCCCTTTACCCATAATAGGTGGGAGGTTTTAACTACTTGGTAAATTTCAAATACATGATTATGCCTACTTAGGTAAAGACAAAAAATGGTTATGGGGAGGTGGCAAATAAGTCCAAATGAGGGTGTGAAATTCAACTACGCAAATGTGGGTGTGAATGACACATGTGATTCATGGATTTATGCCACATACCCTCATCCTAACTGTTAGAACTGTAAAAATATGATGATTTTTACAGTTGATTTCACTCATAAATTTCTAGATTGGTCCTACCTTGTGCATATTTCACCCATATTTTTGCCATATGGTCCCATAGTTTCCATCGGGTCATGCATTTTTTACATTATGGTCCATATCAGCATAAGTCTATCAGGGTCTCCCCGATCCATTTTTCTGATAAACGTCTGTGTTGCCTATCATCAAGACATTTCTAATGTCATGGCGATTGGATTTCATCTACTAATGGCTATCGGCAAGACATTTTCATTGTTTCAGTGACAGAAAAGGAGCACATCGACAAAAGATTTTGGCTTTGATGAAAGGTCATAGCGAAATGTATATGTCTTGCCGATTTATTTCAAAGGGTTTCTATCAAAATGCTCATTGGTGAGAGATTTTTTCTTCAGAGTAAGTCATAGCGAATTCAAAGGATCTCACTGACCAACACAAAAGGAAATCTCAGTAAGACTAATGGGCTTCGATGTAACATCTTGGCGAACTCACCTAGTCTTGCCAATAGCCGATAGCCAAATACTTATTGGGAGGAGTTTAAGTTGTATCGGCTAGACTAAGTGATATCAGAGTGATGTCTTGGTGAGTGACCTTCGGTCTCGCCAACATTATACAAAAGGTTTCTATCAAATGGCTTTCAGTGAGAGGTTGGTTATGTCTCAATGACTAGCACATGGAATAACGTTTCGATAAGACTAAAATGCATCGAGGAGATGTCACAGTGAATTCTTTTTGTCTTACCCACCAACGATAAAGGTACACATCTCGACAAGACTCATATGCATCAGAATAATGTCTCGGTGAGTACCTTCAGTCTCGCTAACAAGCAAAAGAGTTCTATCAAAGATCTTTGGGGTGAGGTCTCATAGTCTTTCCAATTCTTATGTCTCGCTGATATGTTATATCATTGGCGAGAGAGCCTATATGTCACGGCGATAGGAATGATCACGTGAAATTTTGGTGAAATATAATGAAATCTACAAGAGGTCTCCCTGATATCAGAATATTACTGTGAAACATAGAGAACTAAGGGGTGACTAACAGCGATATAATTGCCTTTGGCATGACTACGATATGTCTTGGTGACTGTTCCAATGTTGATTAATAAAATTCAAATGTTGTTGGCCGACATGGGATCTCGAAGTGTTATGATTTTATGATGCTGGTGTATAAATATGCATTTTGTAATTGTAAAATGATCATCAGCTATTAGTTATTCAATATATAGTAGGAAAATTAGATGGATACAGTACAATAGATTTATTAGATTAGAGACTATGAGGCATGTTTTCAAAATGGAGGTATTTATGAAAGTCAATTGATGTTGCTACATATTTCTGGTGTCAATTATCTGTTGAATTTAATGAAAGTATTACTAAGTTGTCTCCAAAATGGATTCTTTCTGATTGTTTAAATTGATATAAAAAGTTTATATTCAATTCATCAGTGCACATTTGTTGTATATGTATGGTTAATTGATTGGTTCTTTCAAGAAAAGATTAAATGCTTTTAGTTGATCATAGTAATCAAAGAGATTCATTTGGATTGTTAAAGTAGAGCTTAGTAGTCATAGTCTTGCATGTTTATACAAGTTGTAAATAGAATATATGCTAGATAACTTGAGTTCTCCCCAGAGAAGTGTTGCTCATTTTGATTTCATTTGACTCCGCATACCCAACAAGGCACTAGTCTATGCACTTCATCATTTGGATTCATTCAGTTTCTTTACATCTGTTAATTGAATACTTTAGGATTTAGCTTTAAGTATTGCTATACATTTTGTGTACCAAGTTTGAATTCATTTGTTCACTACAAGAAGGATAATTATAAGTCAAGTCTGCTTCATTCAAATAGGTACACCCGCCTAGGTCAGGCAACACCTAAAGAGTAGAAGGTTTAATTCATTTGACCTTGTCTATTACCCTAAAACATGCCAAGAGATTGGCAGCCTCTTGAGGCATTCTGCCTGCGTTTTCGAGAGCTAACAAATTGGTGACTCTGCTAGGGAATACATTCAAAATCAGGGCCTTAATCATAGAGTTAGAAACTTTATACAGACTTCGCTAGGAATAAGAAATATCAAATATTTTCTCACTTTTGAGAAGTGAGTGGCGACTCTTACAAGAACATTGCAAACATGAATGGAAGAAGATCTCAATACAGGGGAGGTCATACTAGAGCTCTTGTTGGCAGTAGTAAGTGGACACACAAAGATGACAAGGTTGATAAGGGAAAAAGGATAAGTGAGGACATGTGCATGATAGACAAAGACAAAACATCAAGAGCACATTGTGAAACATATGATCGCTATGATACATGGAGAAACAATTCAAGCGTAGAGCCTTGTACCCTAGAAGATCAAAGAAATCCTTTCCCTTTCCTCGATCCTCAGAAGCAGGATGAGTTTGATGCTATACTTGAAGCAGGAGGACTCATATATCAACGAGAATGTGAACAAAGAATGGAAAATAATCAAAATCAGATCAATGAGAATACGATTCCTCAAGATGATTATGAATCTTTGACTTATGAGGAAGTCAAAGCACGGTTTGAATCTCAGGAGAAGAAGATAGAAGAACTAGAGGCTAAATTGCAGAAAGCCCAAGTTACTGATTAGACAACTGGTTGCCCAAAATATGTACCACCTCATAAGCAGGGTGATAATGGTGTAGGGCCCTCTAATCAATCAAATGCTCCTTACAATCAGATAGGGAATCAATACAAATAGCCAAATCATCCACCTCATGTTCCCACACAACATATGCAGCCACCTCATGGTCAACATTATATCCCACAGCATAATGCACAATACAACAATCCTATGTACCAATATCAATATCCACCCAACCCTCCCCCTCACCAGCATATAACAACAATCAGACAGTTTGATTTAGCATGTTTTCAATTATACCCTCACCCTATGGATGGCAGTTGGAGGGGTATGGTGCCTAAGTTTATAGGGAGTAATTAAATTACTGTTGAAGAACATTTAAGGAGTTTCAATGTTTTCATCCAGGACATAGATGTGCCATATGAATATTTACACATGAAGCTATTTATGATGTCACTTATTGAAGATGCTAGGGATTGGTTCAATAGCTTGCCTGCTTTCTCAATTAATTCTCTCCAAGGATTCCAAGACTGATTCCTAGAGCAATATGGGAATCTAAATGCACCAGATGTTTCTCTTCATGAATTGATGTGAATTCAGAAAAATCAGAATGACTCAATTTATGATTTCAATCGGAGATTTAATAAATTGTAGAATAAAGTACCTCCTAGATCAAAGTTGCCAGATTATGTAGCATTGAATGTCTAATTGAATGCGTTTGATCCTAAAACAGGGTATGAACTGAGAAATAGATTCCCAAGAGATCTGGATAAAGCTCAGAAAATAGCACTGACAATTGAAAACAAGAGGAAGGTTGTTGGGATAGTTAGTAAAAGAGACAACCCTAGGGCTCCTCAACAAAGCAACAATTATCAGTATAGACAGGAGAATACATATAGGAATGAAAGGCCGAGGTTGCATTATATGCCTTATAATATAGTATGGAAGGATGGAAAACCTATAATAGCTAGGCCTAGAAACAAAGAGACTCTCGATCCATTGAATAAGAAAGGAACCTATATGGTAAGTAACAATTATTTCTATAAAGCTTGTGATAAGCCACATTCCCCAGATTATTGTGTTGTGGCCCAGAGAATGCAACAAGAGGGAATGCTGATAGGAAACAGTGGAGAAGATTACACAGTATATTTGACTTCAAATACCTTTCAACATGTTGAGGAGAGGTACTCATCTTTATAGAATGAAGGTTATGAGTATGATGTTTCAAATTAGAAATATAATGTCCATATGGCTGAACAGCAGGTCCTTTCTAATTCTGAAGAAGATTATACAGAGCCACATTCTATTAAGGTACCTGCTCAATGCAGTATGAGGAGACTCACCAAAGATGAAATAGAGAGACTAACTGTTGCTGTAGTTGAGAAAGCAAAGAGTAAATACTGGTTGAGAAAAAGGACGGTAAATGAGAAGGAAGGTGTCCCTAAAGGAATCTTTATGAAGGAACAAAAAGTGACACAAGGAATTGTGAAGAAGCTAGAAAATAAACAACATGATAAAAGTGAACAAAGGCTTGGCCAAAAGGAGGAAGTGAAGGAATTACACAAAGAGATGCAAAAGCCTGACCTGCCTAGTAAAAGAGAAAAGGAAGAAAATAAAGGAGAAATGTCAGAACAAAAGAAAATTGTTAAGGTGGAGGGCTCTTCTTTTGACTTCACTCGGTCCTTATCTCAGATAAAAATGTCTTTTCCACTACTTGAGATGATGAAAAATAAGGAATACAGAGATAGTGCGGTTCAATTGATAACAAATGGAAATGAAAAACATATGAATTTTGAAAATAGAGTAGCTATTAAAGCAGTCAACAGGCAGGAGAAAGTAAATATCCTAGAGGTCTGCTTGAGTGATGTGTTAGCAACTCCCCCACAAGTTGATCCTTTTTTCACTACATTACTCATAAATAACAAACTACTGACAAATTGTATGATAGACTCTGGTGCTGCTATAAATATCATGCCAGTAGGAGTTATGAAGTAGCTTGGCATGTGGGTTGATACATATGAAGGGAAGTGTTATGCAATGGATAACTGACCTATTCCTATGGTAGGCATTATGAGAGATGTTGAAGTCAAGCTAGCTACTTATCCACAGGTGGCTTATAATATAGATATAACAGTGATTGATACTCCTCCTCAGTTTGGGATGCTTCTATCAAGGCAATGGACAGCAGCAGTTGGAGGAAATGTTCAATTTGATCTATCTTATGCTACAATTCCAGTGAATGGTCAGGAAGTCAAATTGTATAGGGAGCCAAGAATGAACTAGCTGGTTGATTATGTACCACAAGATCAAATCAATTGTTTTTGTGATGTTGATCTTGGAATTTTTAAGATAGAATCAGCCCAGCCAAAATTAACCAATAATGATCCAATTGAAAAACATGTGGCACAAAGTTGCAATGAAGTGTGGAAGATGTATTTTGATGGAGCATGCAGCCAAGAAGGTAATGGAGCTGGGATTGTTTTTTTTTCACCTAAAGGTATTACATTTAAATATTCTTTCCTGTTAGCATTTGAATGTACAAAAAATGTGGCAGAATATGAAGCTTTATTGATAGGTTTGAACATAGCTGTGAAACATAAGATTAAGTTGCTAGCTATTCTTGGAGATTCTGAGTTGGTTGTTTCACAAATTAAGTCAAAGTATGTAGCAAAGCACAAAATATTGAAACAATACAGGAACATTGTATGGGACACAATTGAGTTGTTTGATGCCTTCTCGATTGAGTGGATTGACAGATCAAAGAACATAATGGCTGATTTTTTAGCAAATGTGGCACTGAAAAGAGATGATATCACATTGGCTGGGGTGTCACAGATTGAGTTCAAGACAAGGCCTGTTGTTCTTGATAACATCTATAGTTGGCAGGTCTTCAATGATGATACTAACCTTTTGAAATTCCTTCATTGTATAGATCAATATGAAGCCCAAGAAATTGACTTCAATGCTTTCGTTGAAGAAGTGGATGGGAAGCAAACAATGTTTGGAAAGGAGATCTTATAGCTCAAAAAAAATAAGCTTCCGAAGGGCTTAGTGGCATTAGAGAGAGTGTATGATGGAAATGATCAGTCCCTCATGAAGCAAACACCAGTCAAAAGAGAGGATGTTGAAGAGATTAACTTGGGGACTGAGATGGCACCAAGAAAAGTGTACATAGGAAAGAAGATAAGCCCTACAATTAGAAGAATGTTGATAGAGCTACTGAGAAAGTATAAGCATGTGTTTGCTTGGTCTTATGAAGATCTAAAAGCATACAAGGAAGATTTATTTCAGCATGAAATACCATTGAAATCAGATGCTAAGCCATTCAGACAAAAGCAAAGGCCTATAAATCCAACATTGGAGCCTAAGATGCAGGAGAAATTGGCAAAGCTCAGAGATGGAGGAATCATTAAACTGGTCAGGCATTCGACTTGGGTCTCGAACTTGGTCCCTATGAGAAAGAAGAATGGAGACATCAGACTATGTGTAGACTTTAGGAATTTGAATATGGCATCTCTCAAGGAAAATTATCCTCTGCCCAATATGGAGGCTATATTGCATAAAGTAACAGGGTGCGAGTTGTTGTCTATGATGGATGGGTTTTCAGGGTATAACCAAGTTAAGGTCAAAGAATTTGAGCAATATAAAACAACATTTATAACTCCTTTTGGAATGTATGTATACATAAGAATTCCATTTGGTCTCACTAATGCAGGAGCGACTTTCAAAAGAGCTATGGATGTGGCATTTCCAGATTTGATCAATGCTATCATGGTCGTGTACCAGGATGACTTGACTGCTTACTCGAAGAAGGCTGAAGATCATGTGCAACATCTGGAAAAAGGTATTTATTAAAGCCCTAGAATATGGTATCAATTTGAACCCTAAGAAGTGTCATTTTGCAGTCACAGAAGGTAAGCTTTTAGGACATATTGTCTCAAAAGAAGGGATTAGGATAGATCCTGAGAGGGTTGAAGCTATTGACAAAATTCTTGTTCCCAAAACTATTAAGGCTATACAATCATTCTTTGGACAGATTAATTTTGTTAGGAGATTTGTTTCCAATTTTTCTAAGATCATTAAACCCATATCAAAAATGTTGAAGAAAGGACAGAAAATGGAATGGACTGCAGAGGCCTTGGAAGCTTTTATATCTATCAAAAGGGCCATCAAGGAGGTTCCTGTCCTTAAATCTCCAGATTTTGCAAAGCCTTTTTAGATATTTTCTTTTGCTTCAATGCACACTATTGCTGTTGTTATGCTACATAAGAATGAGGATGGTCATGAACAACCTATGTCTCTCTTCAGTAAGTCATTACAAGGGTTTGAATTGAAGTATGATATAATGGAAAAACAAGTGTTTGCATTAGTGAAAGCTACTAAAGCATTCAGACCATATCTTGTTGGAGCAATGGTGATTTCCTATGTCCCTCATGTAGCTGTCAAAGATATCCTGACACAATCTGAAGTAACAGGAAAAAGAAGCAAATGGATTAACATGATCTAGGAGTTTGACATGGAGATACATATTACCAAACTTGTAAGAGGTCAAGGTTTGGCTAGGTTGATGGCAGAATCAAATATTGAGGCAAATCAAATCTGCAATATTGAAGAAGGAACTGCAATTGCAAGCATTCACCACACTCCTTGGTATAATGATATCATGCATTACCTTAAGTACATGAAGTGTCAGAAAGAATTGAGTGACAGCCAGAAAAGAACTTTGAAGTTGCAGGCATCTAAATATGTTTTCATGGATGGAGATCTATTTTGGAAGAATAGGGATGGTATAATGTTATTATGTCTTGATGAGTCTCAGGCCAAACATGTCCTAAGTGAAATGCATGAAGGAGTTTGTGGAGGACATTACTTAGCAAAGACAACTGCACACAAAATTCTCAGGGTAGGTTACTACTGGCCTAGGGTCTTTAACGACTCGTTTACACATGTAAGAAAATGTGAGGCCTGCCAAAAATTCTCTAGAAAATTGAAATATCAGGGTGCTTTGCCACTTAGACCCTTGCAGGCTGATGCCCATTTTCATCAATGGGGAATTGATTTCATTGGAGAAATACAGGAAAAATCAAGTGGAAGACACAGGTGGATACTGGCTGTCACTGATTATTTTACCAAATGGGTAGAAGCAATCCCAACTAAACAAGCTACAAGTAAAGTGGTGACAAATTTCCTGATGGACAACATTATCACCAGATTTGGTACACCACTAAGGTTAATCACAGATAATGGGATGTGTTTTAGGTCAGATGAATTCAAAAGCTTCTGCGACACATATGGCATTACCATTTATTATGCAGCTCCTTACCATCCACAAGCTAATGGTCAAGAAGATTCCAACAATAAGAGTCTTTTGAAGATTATAAGGAGGATGTTAGGACATAACAAGAAGGCTTGGGATTCAAAATTAAAGTTGGTTGTATGGGTTGACAGGATTACTGTGAAAAAGGCAATTGGAAAATCCCCATTTGAACTGGTGTATGGAGTACAAGCTAGGATGCCTTTGCAAAATTTGTTACCAGTCTACAAGTTTGTCCTTCAGGAAGATTTGGATATTCCTGAACCTATGGAGGGAAGATTGGAGCAACTAGATGAACTTGATGAAATAAGGAGAGTTTCCCAAAACAAAAACATGAAGTTATAGACATAGATAAAGTATCTATTTGATAGGAAGGCAAAGGATAGAAAATTTGAAGAGAATGACTTGGTGTTGATGTGGAACGCAAGGTGTTAGGAGAGGGGTAAGCATGGTAAATTCGAAGCTTTGTGGCTGGGACCTTTTCTTATTGTTAGGAAGAGAGGTGAAGATTCATATTATCTACATAATATGGCTGGCGAAGATCAGGAGTTTCCTGTTCATGGGAAATTCTTGAAGCATTTTTTCTCTTGAGCAACATAGAGGATTAAGGGTTGCCATTGCATGGACAACTCTTGATGGTCCTCTTTAAAATTCTTTTCCATGCACAGTAGTTTAGGGTTCTGGTTCACCTCCATTTTGCATTCATTTTTGCATTCATCTCCATTCCATTTTGCTCACTGGTTCATCATTTTGTGTCTGGTCTGCTCACCCAAGGATCTAGATCCTTGCAATGATCTTACTATCATTCATCCCCAGATGGAGCCACTGCTAGAACTATAAAAATATGATGATTTTTACAGTTGATTTCACTCATAAATTTCTAGATTGGTCCTATTGTGTGCATATTTCACCCATATTTTTGCCATATGGTCCCATAGTTTCCATCAGGTCATGCATTTTTTACATTATGGTCCATATCGGCATAAGTCTATTAGGGTCTCCCCGATCCATTTTTCTGATAAACATTTGTGTTGCCTATTGGCAAGATGTTTCTGATGTCATGGCGATTTGATTTCATCTATTGATGGCTATCGAAAAGACATTTTCATTATTTTGGTGACAAAAAAGGAGCACATCGGCAAAATATTTTGGCTTCGATGAAAGGTCATAACAAAATGTATATGTCTCGCCAATTTATTTCAAAGGGTTTCTATCAAAATGCTCATCGGTGAGAGATGTTTTCTTCGGAGTAAGTCATAGCAAATTCAAAGGATCTCACCGACCAACACAAAATGAAATCTCGGTAAGACTAATGGGCTTCGATGTAACGTCTTGGCTAACTCACCTAGTCTTGCCGACCGCCGATAGGAAAATACTTATCGGGAGGAGTTTAAGTTGTATTGGCTAGACTAAGCGATATCATAGTGATGTCTTGGTGAGTGACCTTCGGTCTCACTGAAATTATACAAAAGGTTTCTATCAAATGGATTTTGGTGAGAGGTTGGTTATGTCTTAGCGACTAGCACATAGAACAATGTTTTGGTAAGACTAAAATGCATCGAGGAGATGTCACAGTGAATTATTTTTGTCTTACCGACCAGTGATAAAGGTACACATCTCTGCAAGACTCATATGCATCGAAATAATGTCTCGACGAGTACCACCGGTCTCACCGACAAGCGAAAGAGTTCTATCAAAGATCTTTGGGGTGAGGTCTCATAGTCTTGCCAATTCTTATGTCTTTCCAATATGTTATATCATCGGCGAGAGAGCCTATGTGTCATGGCGACAGAAATGATCACGTGAACTTTTAGTGAAACATAATGAAATCTACAAGAGGTCTCCCTGATATCAGAATATTACAGCGAAACACAGAGAACTAAGGGGCAACTGATAGCGATATAATTTCCTTTGACATGACTACGATATGTCTTGGTGACTATTCCAATGTTGATTAATAAAATTCAAATGTTGTTGGCCGACATGAAATGAGCCCGAATTCAGCGGTAGGTCGACATGGGATCTCGAAGTGTTGTGATTTTCTGATGCTGGTGTATAAATATGCATTTTGTAATTGTAAAATGATCATCAGCTATTAGTTATTCAATATATAGTAGGAAAATTAGATGGATACAGTACAATAGATTTATCAAATGAAAGACTATGAGGCATGTTTTCAAAATGGAGGTATTTATGAAAGTCAATTGATGTTGTTGCATATTTCTGGTGTCAATTATCTATTGAATATAATGAAAGTATTACTAAGCTGTCTCCAAAATGGATTCTTTCTGACTGTTTAAATTGATATAAAAAGTTTATATTCAATTTATCAATGCACATTTGTTGTATCTGTGTGGTTAATCAATTGGTTCTTTCAAGCAAAGATTAAATCCTTTTAGTTGATCACAGTAATCATAGAGATTCATTTGGATTGTTAAAGGAGAGCTTAGTAGTCACAGTCTTGCATGTTTATACAAGTTGTAAACAAAATATATGCCAGATAACTTGAGTTCTCCCTAGAGAAGTGTTGCTCATTTTGATTTCATTTGACTCCGCATACCCAACAAGGCACTGGTCTCTGCACTTCGTCATTTGGATTCATTTAGTTTCTTTACATATGTTAATTGAATACTTTAGGATTTAGCTTTAAGTATTGCTATACATTTTGTGTACCAAGTTTGAATTCATTTGTTCACTTTCATCTGCCATTGTGGACAAATCACTGCAAGAAGGATGAAAATGTATGATTTCTTTGAAAATTTCTCATGTGTCTCCATGTTGATGTTGAAAGCTACCACCATCAAATTAGGCATTATAGGTGACACTGTTGAACATGACAATCTATAACCTAGTAGAGATGTATGTAGAACAAGATCCAAAGACTCAAATACTTCCTCTCAAGACAGAGGTACCTCCCCCAAATGTTGCTCAAAAGTATCGACAATCATGTCAAACTATGAGGAATGATCATGTGGAAAATGAAGAAGAGGATCCAAAGGTTCCTCCACAACACCTAAAGAAGAATCAACTTCATCAAAGAGAAGATCCAATTTTGAAATATGAGACTCCATAAACAAACCTACAATGTCTGTTAAGTAGTCATCCAAAGTAGCTATATTTGGAAGATGATGTGTATCTTGCTACAATGATTCACAAGAATCCATGAATGTAGCAACACATGTCTCCTCAGAAGTAATAATAGATGGAGGAGAAGGAATGCAAGGATCAAGAACTGGATCACACGTGAGAATACCCAAGTTCAAGTAGCCAAAATTCTCCTCAAAATATAATGTCACATAAGGAGTGTGATCAACAACCAAAGGATTAGAACCATCATCAGGTGCAAAATCTAAAAAGGTATACAACCAAGATTCATGATCAACCATCCTAGTAGAAATTATCTCTCTACTCTCCAAGTCTTTGAAGATAACTAAATCAGGTGTGAATTCCATAGTCTTCCCTACTACACCATCAGTGATTTGATAGATGGAAAGAAGATTATTTGTCAAGTGAGATACACACAAAACATCATTGAAGGTGCCATCCCCAATATCAACAGATTCTCTCCCACTTACATTCATGTAAGTATTGTTTCCCATTAGAATAGGTGGCATAACACAAGGATCAAAAGAAGAGAACATAGACTGTTTCGAAGCCATATGATGAGAAGCTCCAAAATCTATGAGCCACTTCCCTAATTCATGACTTGTAGAAGCACAAAAAAATTTACCTTTATTTTTCTTTAAATCAGAAGAAAACCCTGCATGACATTTATCCTTACTAGATCCTAACTATTTAGAATGTGAAGAAGAAGAAGTGAACTCATACATTCTAGAAGGTAGATCAATATTGTTCTTCTTAAGAATATGTTTCAATTCATCAATATCCTTCTTATTACAAGAATGTTCTTCATGTCTAGTCCTTTTGTAATATGAACAAGTAGACTTCTCCTTCTTAAATGAGTCCTCCTTTAAAGAGGATTTGTTCTGTGCATGATTTGTATGTGGATTTTTTTGAGATTTATTTTGTTTCTTGTTAGATTTTCCTAACTCTTTCTATCCCTTAGGATGACCAGCCAACAAATCCCGAGTCTATGATGGCTTTATGAGACCCATATAAAGAAGCTTCTATTGTTCATGTATTAACATCTAAGAAAAAGATGCAAATGAAGGCATAGTATATGAAAATCCCATAGTCAATCTGTGAGTATGAAAGCTAGAAATAAAAGCTGCAAATTTAGGACCAATTTTATTTAGTGTATTATAGATTAACTGAATGTCCTTTTTCTCAGTACCAAATGCTTTAAATTTTTCTCTCAGATCATTCCAAAATTCTTTAAATCAAGGTTCATCAGTTCATTATCAATCTAATAGCCTTTGACTTCATCTGCTATACCATACAAAGATTTTAGCTTTTCCCAAGCATCATGTGAATCTATACAAGATTCAATCTGAAACATAAGATCAATGGAAACAAAGCTATGAAAGGAATCCAAGAGCTTTTGTATGTTCAAACATCCATTTTATCTTTTCCTTATTATATGTAGGTTCAGCTACCTTCTTTTCAACATATGGAGTATACCCAAGTTGCATTAAGGCATTCCATGCATGTTGATGCCATGTTGCATAATTATAAGGTGTTAGCAAAGGAACCTTAGAATGATCCATGTGTGAAGAAAAAGAAGAGAACAAGTGAACAGATCAAAAAAACACACACACATAAAGAGAGATACTCCCCTTTTAACTCAATTAAGAATCCCCCCAACAAAAAATAATTTGGCACTTTATAAATTAGTTCATTTACAATATTGGAGTTGTTTTCCAAAGTTCTATAAGTGTCCAAAATGGACTCAAATACTAAAAGTACAATGAAATATCATAATAAGAACCTAAAAATAGTACTAATGTGTAGTTCTCAAAAAAATATTCACTTTCAAAAAAATAATCACCTTAATACATGGTTGTACATGAAAGTTACATCTGTTTGAAGTTAAAAAAATGATGACTATCCCTAAGATCTGATGAGAAAATTGAATTTCTTGCAAAACGAGATTACTTGAGAAAAAACCAATCACTCCACTATGAAGAGTGTGAAATTTTACCCCAAATCAAAAAAATTGCACTAAAAATGTCCTCTATATGCTTGAGATCATGCTCTGAAGTTCAGCTCCCAAACGTACTTTGTGTTGGTGGGTCATATGGCTCGCCTACCAAAAAAAATTCCTTGAAAATAACTTTCTTCAAAATTGATGAATTGGTAGTTTATCTTTAGGTTTTGATTCCTTTTGAACCCGTTGGTGAGGTCCGTTTGGGCCAAAAATGCATCTATTTGATGGCTACCTTATGGAACCTCTCAAAAAACCTCTGTCTTCAACCCTTCATAGATCTCACATCTGGTGTCTAATTTGGACAAAATAAAAGCCAATTATGAATTTTCTAATTGTTCTAAATTCAATGGTGAGCTCATAATGTCTCCTAGAAGCTCCAAAATACATGCAACAAAATGTAATAGAAAAGAACCCCCTAGAAACTAAGATCTCTATCAAGTGTTTTTGATTCTCTAGGTGATCATTGGATGCAAGAGAAACATACTTTTCTTTCAAGAATGGATTGAAACAACTACTAACACACAACTCACAACCATCTTTGATACCATGTTAGATTTTATTGTGAAGTCACCCAAGATCAAAGTGATTGGAGGAAAGCAAGACAAGAACTTGGAGATGAATAAACTCTACACTCTCCTAGCATTGAACTAGCACTTTTGAATAAGTGAACTAGTGAGCTTAGAATAGGGAGAGGTGAGTGTTGATTATATAGAAAAATAGAGGAAAATAAAACCAAGAGGAAAAATAACTCCCTTTACCCATAATATGTGTGAGGTTTTACCTACTTGGTAAATGCCAAATACATGGTTATGCCTGCTTAGGTAAAGATAGAAAATGGTGTTGGGGAGGTGGAAAACAAGTCCAAAAGAGGGTGTGAATGTGACATGTGATTGATGGATTTATGCCACATGTCCTCGTCCTAACCATTCTAATATAACCTAAGAAAGCTTAATAATGTGTGTAGGAAAAATAAATATTCCCTAACATAAGGAAAATAAAAAACCTACACTAAAAAATGATTCAGAAAACAGGAAAAAAAAAAAACTTAACATCCAAAAATTCTGAACTTAAAATAAAAATAAAGTAGTAAATGGACTTTTATAGGAACAAGTCCTCAAAAGTTCAAACTTAAAAGTTTATTGAGTGAATCAGAAATAGAAAATCAAAATGTAGCATGTGGCATACTCCAGCTGTCATCAGAATCTTCTAGATGACATCAAAGCTTTGACTTAGCAACAACACTTTTCACTTTCAAAATTTAGTATGTAGTACTCCACATAAATCAAGGCTATCAACATCATTTAGAATAATAAATAGGAGACATCCATTGGGATCAGAAACAACCTGCAAAAATCAATTGTAAAAAAATATTTTTGTGACACTTCTAGTATCTGATATCTGGTACTTCCTTTCATCATTTAGGGCTTGGGTTCCAGGATTTTTTCTTCACTTTTCTTCAACAGATATTCTCAAAAAGAATTAAGTTTTTGTTTGACCAAGTAGGGTTAATGAATTTATAAAAATTTTGAGGTTAGCAACTCGTTCTTTCAACTCTCTTTTCTTCCTTTTATTCTTATGTACCCTGGAAAGTGTTGCATCTAAATTCATCTTTATTTCTTATAATTCTTGTGATACTTGTTACCTTATACTCCTTTGGCATTATCTCGTGTCTATTTTTATTAGATATTGGAGTAGCTATATGGATTTTTCTACCTCCATCTGCATTCTTTTTTATGACATGTTTCACTTTAGCTCGATGCCTAGGCTTAGGAGTATCTACTTCTTGTATAAAATTGTTAAGATCCAGAGGCACTATTTCTTATTTTATTGGAGAATCCAATTCCCTAATCAACCAATCAAGTGCATCCTTGTTATGATCTACCTTTGTAACATTCCTTTGTTCCTAGTTTTCAATTGATTCAAGAACTTCTTCTCTTACTTCTTCAACTTTATTTGCTACATCCTCTAAAATAGGAATCTCTTCAACAATTTCTAGCATAGATTCTAGACTACTGGGGTTTGACACTCTCTCTATTTGGAGACTTATATTTTCCTATCTAGCCAGGTGTTCAACAACATATCCTTGGACATCACTTTCTTTATATTTTGTCACATCAGGATTTTCTTCATTTCCAACTTTATCACCTGAAAGCCTTTGTAGTTTCTTCATTTTCAGCTTCAACACGATCCTCTAATTTTTCAAAGACTTGTCGTTGTTTATTATCATTTAGATCATTCCCAAGCAAAGCATGGGAATGAAAAGTATCTTCAATAACTGTTTCAAACTCTCCTATTTCCATCTCAAGAACATCAAGGTTCCTAGCTTCTAAAGCAAGTGTTCCTTGTATGAACTCTTCTTTCAAAATTTATAGGAGTGGACCCTATGTTTGGCATTTATTCTACCATTGGTTGTACCATGGGTTTATCCTTAGACTTCTTTTCTTTTACCTTTTTCCACATGGTACCCCATTTATCCATATATTCCTTAATCCTGGCTTCATCTACCTTAGAAATTTCATCCAAAACCATAGGAGTTCCTCCTAATGCCTATTTCACACTAGCCATATTAATGGAAGGGAGAGAAGTAAACAATGTTGGAGCTCTTTGAGATACAAACCTTGTCTGTGTACCAATATTTTTTGTTGCCCCTTCCTGTTCATCAATAGTAGGTTTAGTCCTTGGTTTTTCTATGGAGGAAGGTGCACCTTTAGGTTTTACTTTTGATTTAACTTTTCCTGACTTGGAAACTTTTTTCTTATCAGTCGATTTTAGTGAAATTCCTTGACTTGAAGCCTCTTGGGTTTCTCTTCAATTCTTATACCAATAGCTATCTTACTAATTTTCCTTTTCTTCTTAGCAGGTTCCCCACTCTCAAATTTAGTTTCATTTCTTTTCTTCCTTCTTTTATCTTGTGAGTACGTGGGTTCGATTCCTTTTTCTCTTAAAAATTTACAAAAATAATTTATCCAATGTTTAGTATGTAATAAAACCGGTGCAAAGAATTATTCAATTGATGCCATTTCTTCACCCTTGTAGTCTTGTTCTAGGATAGGTTCATCATACACCCTATCTTCATTTTAACCTTTACTCAACACTTCACCATCATATTTTTCCAACTGATCTACAATATCATGAAGCATAAGAATCCAAGTAGATTCTAATGACAATCTTTCATATTTTATTTTCCTTACTCTTTGTTCATCTTCACAATTTAGCCAATAATCCTCTAGGTGCTAGACATGAGCATGATAATCAGATATGTTCTTGAAAATATTCCCTTTAGGGTCATAATACTTCCTCTGAAGTGGAAAATATTCAATATTATATTTTTTTTTATTCTTCTTCACACAAGTCAGCTGTCCAGATTACACTACATTTATAATTCCCTATCACAATAGGAAATCTAAAGGAAGCCTTCTTATGAGCATTGCTATAATGATCTTGAGATATCTTTAACTATCTCACCAATTCTAATAACATAATTTTTTCTATAGGATACTTGGGCAACATGAAATGATGTCCATCAAACCCTTCCACTCTAATGTATGAGAAAGTGGGGAACTAAATAGACTAGCCTCCCATTGGTCTAATAACACTTTGTGCTTCCAAAGATAATATTTTGGCTTTGTTACCTTCCATTGTTCTAACTAGCTTCATGGGAAACACATCATTAACTCTTTTGCAATGCTCTTTGTATCCATGGATAGTTATTTGGGGTAAATGAACACATATTAAACTATCCCCTACTTCTCTGCCCAAATTACCAATCCTTTTCAACCCTTGTTTACTTGCCCTTATGAAACAAGAATAAATCACATATGAAGACATATAAAAAAATCTGGTTTTTAGAAATTCCTTTATCTATTCATACAGTCTATCATTAATAAAATTTCCCCAATGCATTTGCATGGGAATATCCATCAATCTAGATATTATCACAAAAATCTAGGGTTCAAATTTACTGGCATCTCGCAACCCAGCTATCCTGCTCAGCATAGTTATAACATCTTAAACATATAGGTTGAACATAGACCTTAGAATTATTTTTTTCTATTTTGTAATCTACTCTTGGCACCATTGTGTATTCATAATTTCTCTATTGTGCTCCTTGTCACTCTAATATTTTTTTTTCCTTCACCCTCATATCAATATTGTACATATGAGTGAACATAGGGATCCCAAATGTGTGTGTAATTCCTTTCTTGAAGAGATCTACATAAGTTCTTCCCTCCTCAATAATTCTTTTGTTTTGATGATAATGAGTTATACATTCCATGACCAATTTAGGGGCCTCCATTGCTGGTGGAAACCCTTCTGCTAAAAGTAACCCACTTGCTATAACATTTTTAGTACATTGAGAAGTATTTTCTTTCCATACCTGAGTGTGAATTTCAACATCAAAATACTACCCCATATGAGTATCTATAACTACCACACCAATTAGTATGGCTTGTGAACTAAAGTATTTAAATTCATCTTTTGTTTTTGCTTTAGAAATACTCATTTCTGCTGGTATATTTTTCATTTTCAAATGTGTGTCTTGTGTGTGAGTTAGGGTTAAATTTAACCAAATTTTATTACAAATTTATAAAAATTTCATTTCATTTTTTGGTTAAATTTAAATAAAAAATAATCAACATTTTAATTTTCAAAAGGAAATACCATTTTTTCAAGAGTTTCATACATGAAAATGATTAATGAATTTATTTTTATTCAAAACATACCCGGTTTTGGTTGATGATGACAATCTATTCAGAATGAAGTCTCAAAACCTTTTGGTGGTTGTGTTCTTAGTTTCTTGAAATTTACCTTTCCTTGTGTGCCAATATTATTTCATTAGTTCAATTTCCTTTGAAAATTTGCAACATCATGTGGTGTTATAAAAGGAACTGCATGCTTGAGGTGATGCCAAGTACATGAGTAGTTTTCCACCTTCATTAATTACCTATTATAATGCATTAATTTCTTGAATAAAGGTGCAATCATTATGAATTAAGGTTCAAAATAAGAACACCTAGGTTTTTGTGTGGGCTCGCTACTAGAGGAGAAATATGACGTGAAGATATTATGTGACACTCTGGTGTCACTTTGATTTTTCTAAGGAAAAATCCTTTAATGTATGTGATCAATTGCGATCACTATGATTAAAATTTCTGGTACCAAATTTTGAAAAGAATAATGGGGACTAGGGCACTTAGCTCCAAGCTTTAGATAAAAATAGAACAAAAGAAGAGACTGGGAATTGGGTTCAAGAGAGATCAAAAAATAATTAAAACAAACATTTCATAACAGAACCTCCAATTTCTGAATTCTAACTAAAGACAACAAAACAACAACTATCTGAATTTGATACAAAAAAAGTACTACCAAGATTAAAAACTTTTGGTTGATGACCTACCAAGTGGGACTAGGACCAATTGAAAATAAAACTCTCTTTGATGTAACCGCAACAACTCTGGGATTTCAGTTTTTGGTAAAACACTTAAACTTCATGAAAAGACCAAAACACCAAATCTGGTAAAGAATAAGGATAAAAATAAATACCAAGTAGATTGAAAATGAAACCTACATTTTACAAACCCATAGAACAAAACCAAACCAAACTAAAGCAGAAGAGAAAGAAAAAGAGGGTTCACATTTTACCAAGGGGATAAATGGGGCATGTTGTGAGACCACACAACAACCTGGTTACACCTGAAGAATCCATCCACGAAGGACACCATTTGTGAACAATTAAAAATTTATAGCACTTCATCCAATGAAGGTAGGGGATAAATATATCTTTTAGATGTCTTTTTAAGATTTCAAAAATCTACACAGCCAAATGTCTCCATTCTTCTTTTTGATCGACACTAAATTTTCCACCTAGGTAGAATGTATGATGGGAAAAAATTAGTTGGGTTAAGAGGAATTTTTGTACTTTTTGAATCAAAGGTTCTAGATGTGCATTTATAGGCTATTGTTTCTGCTGGAAAGGTTTTGCATTAGGATTTAATCAAATGGTATGAGTAATGATGGATGTATCATAAGTCTTCAAATCTTTGTATGTCCATGCTATAACTTTCTAATAGTCCATAAGTGCTTGAGCAATGTTTCTTCATTATTCCTCAGTACATACCTTTCCTATAAACACATTATTTGGATCTTCTTCAATATTCAAATTATATAATTCAAACTATCCTCCATTGGTTTTAGGTAGGTCTTTCTACTAAACTATTTAATCCACATCAAATAATATTTCCAGCTCAATTATTCCTTTTGGCATATTATTATCTTTCACTTGAGTTAATTCTTCATCTTGAACTTTATTGTTTTGGTGATTGATTTCTTTAATTATTTATGCCTCATAGACATGCTAGTATTAGTGATAAATTCCAATATGTGATGGTCATCTTCAAAGACCTAGAAATTAGTAACATTATCAAGAATTGAGGGAAATTGTAGCATCTCAATAGTAAACCTTCTCAAATTGGAAGCATCTAACTATTCTAGAGCACTGGGAGCAATAACCAAAGCATCTACTCTCTGATTGAATCTTTGTGGGATGTGAGTGATGCTAAAGGAATCAAAATATTTTGTCAGGTCCCACAATCAGTGTCAATAACTAGACAAGTCATTATAATGTAAAATATAATGTTTTCATACTTTCTTGACCACCAGTTCAGAGTCATAAAAAACCTTAAGAATTTTAACTTTCTTCTTGATTGCGAGTATCAAACTGTGAATGAGAGCTTCATAGTCCACCACATTGTTAGTACATTGAAATTACAATTTCTAGGCAACAAGAATGACTTACCTTGGGGACTGGTGAGTTCAACCCAAAATCCAATTCCTTGTTTTGATTTTGACCCATCCAACCTAAGGGTCCAAGTTTGATGCTCAATAGCTTTGAGCTTAATATTCTCAAGAAATGATAATTTGATATTTTCAATATGCCTTTCCTATGTTTTATCTTTGAGTGTTTCAGGCACATACCTATTAAGAGTAGTATTTTATTTACATTTCTGATCTCCAACTCTATGAATGATCTCTAAGCACATCATGCAACTATCTTCTGAATGTGCGGAGTTGTGTAACCTGCACCAACCTTGCAACAACAAATTTTTTAATGAATCTTTAGTTTTCCTACTCTTTTGATCTTCTTTAGCAATATTCTTCCAAAATTTGTCTAAATGATTATCTTCTCCTTTGAAAGAATCATAATCCAATTTTACTAAAATATCCATCATGGGAGTTATCTAATTATGCTTTTCAACATTTCACATGAAAACTTCCTTTATCTTAACTCTGGAACTTTGGATTCGATATACTCTTGGTTCTACATCTATGTATAGAAATTCATTTTTCTAATTGTAATTTGTGTTCATATGTTTCATGCACAACTCTCTCTCAAGCCTGGTCTAAATAGGGACTCCTTTTTTGGGTAACCACATATGTGAGAGGTTAGTGGTCATATATCCATTCAAAGTATTCGACCAATCTCTACTTAATAACATCCCATAAGTATCTAGTATCTTGACCACTTGTATATCAATATAATACTAAATCCTGGGGTCTGATGCTAATTGCATATGGATGTTGGTTAACTCCCCAACTATATTTACCTTAGTTTTATCAAGTTGAGTACCTTTCTTTAGGGTATTTGCTGAGGTAAAGCCTAGAGTTTGACATATGGAAAAATGAATCATGTTGGTAGATGCTCCAAAATATACCAAGTAGTTACAAATATTTCTACCCAATATTCTTAGTGTCTGTAAAAATGGCAAGGATTATATCTTCCCTTTATAAAAAGCTACTTGTGCATGTGCCATAGGAACTGTGTTTTTTTCTTTTTCCTTAATAGATTTTTCCTTCACCTATGTCTCTTTACTGAGAGTGCTTTCTTTGTCAAAATCTTCAAATGTATTTAAGAAAGCTTTCCTAATTATAGTATTTTTGAGCAATTCTGATAGAGAGAGGTTGATTTTTACCTTTTTAATTTCTTCTACCAAATAATTAGTTAGAATATTTTGATCGGTGCATTTTTTTCCACTCTACAAAATGCTCAATGAGTTGTATTGAGAGGTCACCTTGGGTAACCTAGGAGTGTTACTTTATTTGTCATTGGGTGTTCAAAGGCCCTTTGAATCCACTTCCACCATTGGCATTACTTCTCAGGTAATAGGTATGTCCTATTGAATATTGTTGAAAAGCATGAATTTTTTCATCTTCATCCTAAGGTTCATTTTCATCTTGATAGGGAAATGTATGGGTTTCTAAAGTCATGGTTGAACAATCTTCTTGATAAAAAATATGGCTCTTAGCAATAATGGGTGACTCAAAACACTCATAAGTTTCAAGGACTTGTATTGATAAAAAAATATACTCCATTCTTGGAGATAATACAATTTCACACTTCTTTTTAACCCATTTTAGCACCTTTGCATTCATGTCCTTTAAATCATCATTAATAGGCCCCCAAGACCCTTTATTACAAATCCTAAGGCTAATTTCAATAGAAATCCTAACAAATTCAATAAATACATTTAATATTATAACCTCCCAACATTCTCTCACCCCAAAAATCTAGGGTGGTACCCATACACCACCTTCAACATATGAGTCCCCCTAAGTGGGATGCATACACCACCTTGGGCATATGAGTCCTATACGAGGTCCTTTTAGGGTTTTGAGTGGGAAATCAAGGTTTTAATTCAAATTTTGCAAATGTTAGCATTTGGGATCTAATAAACAGTAAATTAGATAGGATGCCTATAAATGTTAATCCTCACATTCATTTTTTCAACTAGAACTAGAGAGAAAAAGAAAAGAAATCAAGTAAGAAATAGATTCAATAATTTGCATTCAAGAAAAAAGAGCAAGAAAATTTGAAGTCTTCAAGTAGCATTATAGTGTTTTTGTAGGTCTTCAAGCTCACTTTCATTTCAAGATCAGGCATTGTCAAAAATTGATGAGTTAGAATTCAACATGCTTTGATACCATGTTGAGATTAAGGATGCATAGGGTCCCTTAAGTTGTAGTCTTCAATTGAGGACCTTTGCCAAGAAAGATAATCAACCACATAGAAAGTGTTGCAACTTAGGCATGCATAATGGAGATTCTATATTGATCTACATAATGAGATGATTACAAATGTACAAATGCCCTGAATATATAGGAATGAGAGAGATGCAAGATGCAAGATGATGTTGCCATGTTTCATGATCTAACAAAATGTGACAACATGTGAACCCTATCTAGGAAATGATAAGAAGATAGAGATAAGTTCTAGAAGGACAACTCATCTTCTAGAAGGAATCTTATCCCCACAAACAAGGAAGGGGAATTACCCCATTATTAAATGATTTATTATTAAAAATAAACCTAGGACTAACTGATGCAAGACCTAAGTTAACTTATGCTAGTGTAATAATTAATTTAATTACACTAACACCCCCCCATAAGTTCAACTTAGGGAGGAAATGCAATGATTATGTAGAGATGATGGGTCCCAGCTATGAGGCCATGTTAGGTACCCATGTACGTGATAAAGATGCATAAAATCTCCCACAACTAGAGAAAAGGGGAAAACTAAGTGGGAACAACACCCCTCTCCAAAAAGTAGATGAAATGTAGAAAAAAAAGTGAGATAGGATGGAAAGGATGGAGGACTCCCAAATACCCCCCAAGTACACCATCTGTCACATGGATACAATACAATCAATAGCCTCCCCATAGGAGGGAAAGAGAGAGACTATGTATGCCCCCCAAAAGATGTGAACACCTGCAAAAATGGTAAGTGTCTGAAGACAGAACATGATCCAATGTCGACAAACAACTTGTCCCCCTTTCAAAAGAAACAAAACCAAGTGCAAGTGTAGAGATGCTTCCCATTCCCAATAGGAATTGAAGGAAGGATGAAAGTGGATGTTGATGTCTTTGAACTCTACTCATGTGTCTCCTTGCCTGATGATGAAGATGCCATAGTTCCAAACAATGAAGAGGGTGACAAACCAAGATGATGTGGAAACTGATGTTGAACAAGTTCCAAAGATAGTGATGTGATGGATGTGATGGAGACTTGATAGCCCCCCTGAATGAAGTGTCCTAAAAACCACAAAAAGAATTTTGAAGCGAATCCAATGGTAGATACTGAAGAAACCTCAAATCATGAATGGAATGATAGGGAAGAATTCTCATACATGAAATCTCTGAAGAGAAAACAAGTGCCTCCAAGGTAGTCTCTGGATCCCCAATCAAGGTCAAGACAAACGAATAAGGAGACTCAAGAAAACTCTCCAAAGTGGAATATGAATAAAGGAGTGATATCCCCTCAAGAATTTCTTCCAAACCTATAGAAGTAGCCAAGTTAGTGATACCTGAAACGAAGCCATCCTATGATGTCAAGTCTTGAAAACAAAATGTGCCATGATGGATGATGATGATGGAAGCCTCAATCAAAGAATTTGGACAAGGAATCACTAAATGTGAAGGGATACCAACTATCTCTAATGGAGAAGAAGCATCAGAAGAAACCTTGTTAGCCTCTTTGGAAGATTCAAGGAAATCAACCTCTTACATAACAATATCATCATGGGGTACTTGATGTAAAGAATGACATTGTGAATCATGACCATCAGGGAATGGTGGAGTGTTTGAATCTCCATATATCTCCCAAAACTTAGTCCAAAGGATATGAGGACAATCAAAATGATCAATAGCATTCAAAACATCACAATCAACTTGCATTCCAATGATCTCCAAAACAGTGTACTTGCTGCAACTCCAAGAAAATTTATGAATACCTTCATTTGGATAGGGAACTATACCATACAAATGTGGCAATCATGAAAGTGATTAGAGATGGTGTGTGATCCCATCATTCCATTGCAAATAGTTTCCCTTGTGCAACATAACCAAAGAAGGAGTATATGCAAGCCCCATAATGAACTATCTCCAAAAATAAAAAGACACTAACCTTCAATAGAAAATAGAAGCTTCCAAGGATGATGTGCAACTGAAGTGATGCTACCCAGATTGAAAAATATTTTCCCAAGCTTTAGGGTGTCCAAGTTATTGAAAAAATGAACCAAACTAAAAAAATCAATGCAAGAGTACCCAGAGTTGAAACTGATCAAGATGTTTGGTCTAATGAGAAAAGCTCTAAAATATCTTCCTAATGCTGCTAGAATCACCAAAATCTAATGAATGATTGTGAAGGCATGAGCCTTTAAGTCCAAATTAGGGTTTGGACTTCAGTTGGGTGAAGCTTTTTTTGCAAGAATTTTTTTTCAGAATTGATGTCACCATTGGAAAGTAGATGAAATTCTCTTTCTGATGGTATCTCATTTGCCAATTTTTGATACCCTGGTGAAAAGTTATGATAAAATGAAAAAAAGGCCTAGATTAGGCACTTGGCAAGCTAATGAGGAGCAAAAATTAAGCCGCTTCGGGCTAGCACTCGGTTCCTCATGTGACTACAGTGAAAAAGTTGGAAAAAAAAACAATGCTCTCTCTTGGAGTGGCATGTGGGCGGAGCACCTAGGTGGAGTGGCCTCAAACAGTGGTGCCGCTCACATTAGGAGACCCCTTAGTCATTGATAGGATTGGGATCGAGGCTGACGATGGTCAGCGGTGGGGGCCAAGGGAAATACATCGAACAAAATGGCCAATGGGAGGAGTTTTTCAATGGACAAACAATGACTGGCTAAGGAGGTTGGTGGTGAATGGGCTTGCCAGGATGGGAACACCGGGGGTTAGGAAGAGCCCCAACAGTATGTAGAGCATAGGTCGACAATGAGCAGAAAAGACCAACATCGGGGACCACAACACCCAGCGAAAGAAAACAACACCAACATACAACACTGGTATCAGTTGACATGATGGAATGCTGACAAGGGTACCCTCCCTGCAATAAATATGCTGACCAATGCCCTTCTACAGACTTTGATTTAATAAGTCAACCACAAATTTTTGATTTGATTTTTATTATTGCTAAAGGCAAATAAAAAATCAAAAAATTCTGCTGATAGAATTTATTCAAACCCCACAATTTTTAATAAAATGCCAATGATTTAAAAAATAGCATGCCATCTACAATTAAAATTGAAGTTTCTCCAAAAATATTTTTCTGAAAACGATAGAAAAATTCCCAAAAAAAATATTTTTCCAAATACAAATAGAGAAATTGCCCGATTTTTTTTTTGAAAAAAAAGTTCTTGCAACTAATTTTTTTTGCCTCAGAGGACAACTGACTGGGGTGATTTTTATTGCAAATTGTACGGATCGTACGATTGATTTTTCAAACCAAAAAGTACCTCTAATGGATCCCTCCCGGGTTTATGTATCCAATCTTGATGATTGGATAGGTGATCCTTGAGTTTTGAGGCCTTCTAAAGACAATGGTGAGCTCAGATCTTACTCTGCTTTAGAAATTAGCTTGGTCCCTAGGTGGAGTCAAATAGCCTTCAATGAAAACCTTCAAGCCTATAAAGAATCTCGCACACCAACTTTCTTGATCGAGGGTTGACGTTTCACTGGACAAGCTCTGATGCCATGTTAGAATTCAACATGCTCTGATACCATGTTGAGATTAAGGATGCATAGGGTCCCTAAAGCTGCAGTCTTCAATGGAGGCCCTTTGCCAGGAAAGATAATCAAACACATAGAAAGTGTTGCAACTTAGGCATGCACAATGGAGATTCTATATTGATCTACATTATGAGATGATTACAAATGTACAAATGCCCTAAATATATAGGCATGAGAGAGATGGAAGATGTAAGATGATTTTTCCATGTGTCATGATCTAACAACATGTGACAACATGTGAACCCTATCTAGAAAATGATAAAAAGATAGAGATAAGTTATAGAAGGACAACTCATCTTCTCAAAGGAATTTTATCCCTACAAATAAGGAAGGGGAATTACCCCATTATTAAATGATTTATTATGAAAAAGAAACCTAGGAATAAATGATGAAAGACCTAAGTTAACTTATGCTAGTGTAATAATTAATTTAAATACACTAACATGATGATGGTTGCCTATGGAGGATCATGATGGATTATAGGTTGGTGAGATGCAACTAGCCATTGAACCAAGCCTAATGACTTGTTTCCTAAGTTATTGCATCTTCCATTAACACTCTACTTTATACCTAAAGGAAGGTACATTCATTCTTATGGATTATTAAAGTGATTATAGATCTCCCAAATTGAGTAATCATCATTGTCATGTTTCATTCATGCACCCTATTCTAGTGCATTAGAGTAGGGTTTATTACATTTTAGATATCTTAATCTTAGGTACAATTAATATTAGGGATTTCACACACATTTCCATTTTAGATCTATATTTTTAATCAAGTTTTAACTGCCAAAGTAGGGGTTTGACAAAGGAAAACCCCCCATAAGAAAATCAACACAACATTTTGTTTAGCAGATTTTTAATAGGTTAGGATTCAAATGAAAAGTTTGAAAGACATAGGAAGGAAGTTTATAGATAGGAGGATAATTTTAGATCTTTATTTTTTAGAAAGGAAGAGTGGGACTAAATCGCCTTATTGGTCATATGAGTCCCAATATACCTTTTTTCCAACTTTTTGTAGATCCTAATTAGTCACTAAAAGATTCTAGATTTTTCCTAGAAACCTTGTAGCGAGACTAAATTTCCCAGTCTGGCCTATCAATCTTGGTGTACCTTAAACATTATGTAGACACCTAAAAATGACCTAGGCCTGCAAGCTTCATTTTTACCACTTTCGTCCTAGCATAATTATGACATTTAATTATGTCCTTGGTTCACATTCAACTATTAATTAAATAATTTATAATTATTTAATTAATTCATGTCCTCTTATTCCCCATGATTATTAAATAAATAAGTCTTATTTATTTATTAAATATGTCTTTAATTGTCTAAGTCTTCCTCTAATTAAATAAATTTCTAAATTTGTTTAATTATCTTTATTCATTAATTCTTCCTGATTTTTAAATAAATGAATTTCATTTATTTATTTAATGTCACTAACTGTCATAATTAAATGAATTGATTAATTTTTTTAATTAATTAATCTTCCCTACTAAATTAAATAATTATCTTTAATTATTTAATTGACAAAATTAATATTCCTCTCATTTTAAATAAATGAAATTATTTAAAATGTCATCATAATCTTAACTGACAGTCCATTTTAGTAAATAATCTAAAAAAGATTATTTATTTGTCTCACAAAATTCATATTTTGAGTTGATTGGTAGCTTTCTTCCAAAAAACAAATAAAGCAAGCAGGTTCTTGATTTTATCAAATTTGCTTTTCAGTCCATCTTTTATGAATCTCACAAAGCAGGCTATCTTTATCTTCTCAATTTTGAAAATCTTTATTTTCAAAATTAATTATATCCTCTTTTCTCCACCACTAATTCGATTTTCTCCTATGACATCTTGACCGCTCACTTAAGGATTTTACTCTAACCCTAATTAGGGATTATCAAATTAAATCTTGTCCTCTGATTTTAGGTTTCTGTCAAGAGTCGATCTCGTTCATCCATTAAAAATTGTGTTTTCTATAAAATAACAATTTTGTTCATAATTTTGGGACCACTTCATTAATATAAGCATTATAGTCATTTAGCATTCATAGTTATTATTTTCATTTATCATATTGTCATAGGCATAGGAATTTAAGATTCAAATCCTTCAAAGCTTGTTTAGGACAATGGCATAGTCAAGATTGCTCACACACTCGATCTGAGGGCAACACAAATCAACAAGTTAGAAGGTGTAATGGAGATCAGCCATGGAGATTGAAGACATTGGGTGAGATTGTTCTATTTTCTATGTTTTCATTTACTTTCCTTTGCACTTCATTACTTCTTTGGGTTTTGTCTTGATTTGATAATTTGAATCTAATCCTTAGAAATAAATCCCTTAGATACATTGGTGAACCTGACGTGAACATGACTCTGTTATTTGCTATTATTTATGTACAGTTTTCGTATCTTTTCTGTCGTTTTGGAAAGTACAGGTATGGAGCGACGCAGTCATTTTTTTTAAATCGTGACACATCTGATGTGTCGCGATGCATTTAATGACTCAAACGCCGCAATTGCTCTGTCGACCCGCAATCGTAGTCCAGAAAGCCACAGTTGAAATACCCAGCCGCATTTGACGAACATAGCAACACATTCTCTCTATCATGACACATTCACTTGGTAATGTTTTCTTCTCATTTACATTCGGGTTTTTGAGGTTTTTCTATTCTTTCTTATTCTTTTTAGCACTCTAGTTTTATTTTCTGCATTCTGCCCAGTAGGGGCTGTCGTGTTACTAATCGTGTTTCGCAGCGTGTGGCGGTTACATTTCATGGGTCCAAGACTGGTGGATGAAACTGCTAACTTGTGGTTTTGCAGCTCCGTTAGTCAAAGATTCATTCCTCAAACAACATGTTTGTGATTTCTATTGTAGAAAACACTTCATTTGGTGCTTTTAAAATGGATGTGTGTTTGAATCGATTTGATTGTGCTTGAAGGTGGTAGGTGATTATGCTCTCACCTTGTGAAACCTAGGTGATCAAAAAACCAGACCCATCTTATTTTGTGTCACCCTCATGATTTGGTAATCGAAGTATCCTCTCCCCTTGCGCACTTGTGTGATCCTGTGTGTAAGAGAAATGGTTACTAACTCTAGAACTTGGGCCTGTTCTAGTGGGAAAAAGTACTCACCCCAGGACGACTCAGATTGGTAGCACCTTGACATCGAGGGACTTTCAGCTGGTATATAAAAGTGGGTTCTTGGGGAAATCCCAAGAATCATGAGTGTGGTTCCGACGAGATGGATCCAAAAGGGGACTCTCACTGCATGGATTATGCTCCACGAACGGAATGCACGTATTAAACACCTCTTGTCTTAGTGTCCAACCATTCTATTGGTTGTTGCTTGATATAGTGTAGGGTACAATATCATGCCCGAAGACACTTACTACTGATCCCCTTGAGTAGAGATAGCAATTCTTGGGATGTCATTACTCAAAGATTCTGAATTTGGTGTGCTCGAATGACATTAATGAGCCATGGAGGGGATCCAATGCCAGCAAAATTCTAGGCTATCCGCTCTCGAAAAGGAAAGGTGTTTATCACCAATCTGGGCTATATCAGTGGGCTATATCAAGTATACAAACCCTTGGCCTATTGGCCTTTTAGGATTGTACTTGTCTTATGTGTGATTGCTTACATTCAAAACACTATGTTTGTCAAGTGCTTTCTAGTTTCATCACATTTACAGTTCTAAACAAAACATTCAACACCAAATAGATCAAACTTGCCATCAAAATGACAAGAAAATCAATTTTAAACAAAATTGTCACATCTGTTGAACCGCAATCAATTTTCTACACCGCAATTGCTCTGTTAAACTACATTTGACATTTAAAATGCTGCATATGTATGTGTTGTGATGCATCTGAACACTACAGATCCGCATATGAAAAACCAAGTCACATCTGACAGTCCAAAAGCTGCAATCACAAAAACAAACCACATTTGACAAACTACGATGCATTCGCAGCTTCAAATGACGCATTCACCTGTCACGAATCAAACCTTGAAATAGATCCAAATTTGAGTCCACATTTTGTCAGTATTTTATCAAACACTATTTCCAAAGGAATCCTGTCAGAAACCAATTCTGAAATTGCTCAAAACTTTTGTCCATTAGTTTGCATTCTTTACCATAGGTTTCACCATTCATTATTTTTAGGTACATACATTTGACATTAGATTGCCCCTAGGCTTCAAATCATTGCATACTTTGGATTAGATAAATCTCAGTACTAATTCGCAAATGTCATTATTTTTGAAACTAGGTTATCCTGGACTTCATCATCATTATCTTTTTCAGTCATTGTCCCTTTTTGTGAGATTTTTTCCAACTCAAAAGTTTAGTTAGGAAAACTCACTAGTCATATTGGCCTTGTCATCTTGTTATTTTCAGCAAAGTCCTTTAGTAACCAAAATCAAAAACAAAAAGTCAGTTTAGAAGTGCTTAGATATCCTTGTCTTAAATTGCATTATAGGTTTAGATATTGCATATTTTATTCCCAAAAATTCAAAAACATTACACATTTTAGCTATCATTTTGAACTTAGACTTCATATAGTGTCATCCTTGCATTTAGTTGTCATCTCCATTTTGAGCAATATCATTTTATGGTGGAAACTAGACTCCAAAAAAAAAGTGACAAATGGAAAACTTTCAGCAAGACCCCACGTACAACCCCAATTGGACTATTGACGATCCATTTGGAAATTCAAACAATCAACCTCCCACGATAACACCATCCTCATCAAATAGTCCATTTGAACCATTATTACGTAAGGATGAATACGGTCAAATACTTGAGGAAAACTTAGAGGTAGCGGCACAAGACCCAGAGGCCTCTCAATTCGTTGAAATAATGGTCCTTTATGATAGAGATAGATACTTGGCTATACTCTTGAGTCAAGGAGACAAATTACCTAAAGGATTCGACATCGACACATTGAGATCAACATCTCCAGACCCTAATGTCAACAACATGCACAATATATCAAATAGTGGTCAACCCCCAAACACTATGAGCAATACTTTCTTTGACACTACAATGATAGTGCATGCTACTCCCAATGTCACAAACACCTCCAACTCAATAAATGCAACATCCATTAGAGGATCACAATCATCCACAATGCCCACAACATCCACGACACTATCACAATCAGCTGGAACTACTCTTGTCTCCTCAGCAATGTGGGCGAGTTACTCCAATCCTCTCTTTACCACTACGGTAAATGCCATGGGGGCATCATCAAGTCACAACAATCCCCCCTTGACAAACACATCTAATACCATGAGTACACCTTCGACACACCCTCTCATTGGTATCTTTCAAAATCCTTTGGGAGGAAGCAAACAACATGTATTCATTCAAGGACAACAACAAAATGTGAACACGTCAATACTATCAAATACCATCAAACCCCAAGGGCACAATACAAACATTCCCCTTGCACAAAATCAACAATTTGGACAAGGTAGTCAACAAACACAACCCATGACATCATTCACAAATCAAAATGTTCATGGTCACCATATTCCCCAAATATCAACACAAATGGCTGAGGGACATATTCCAACCTTCTCATCCCATGTTCATACTCACCAACATACACCCAACCCTAACTTTTAATACCAACAACACACCAATCCCCACACATCATACATGTCACAACAATCCATATCGCCACAATTCACCAATATTCACGCACAAAAAACATGGACCTATGGTGCACTAGGCAACCCAACACACAGGACCACAAATGATCCTGTTATGGATGCCTTACAAACGCGATTGATGGATATAGAGAAAACTATCCAAAACATATACGTATCAGGAAAGAAATCGGAAATATCATATGATCTAAACGTATACCCCTTCGACATGAGCTTATACATGCCTCTGTTTCCTCCAGGATATGTGTCACCCAATTTCACAAAATATAGAGGCAAGACAAACCCCATTGAACATGTTCGTGAGTTTGCAACTAATTGTATGGACATCACTTATGAACAAACATACTAGATGAAACTTTTCTCTAAAAGTCTGGCGGGTCCTGCCCTTGAATGGTTTTCCACTCAAAAGGATATCCAAACATGGGATGAGCTTAAAAGAAAATTCATAAAAAATTACACGTACAACATTGACATGGATACCTCTATCACTAGCTTGTGCAATCTCATGCAAGAGGATGCTGGTGAGACTTTCATCCCATTCTTTCAGAAATGGAGAAGTCTAGCTAGTCGATGTCATATTGATATACCCAAAATGGAAAAGGTCAACATGTTCATGCAAACACTTCTTGGGCCCCTAAAATATACATTGCAAGTACATTGTTGCACAAACTTCACAGACTTAGTTGAAAAGGGGGTCCAGATTGAGAAAGCCCTTATTGCAAAGGGAGAACTAAGATAGGGTCCCAAAAACACAAACATCAATCCACCCACCGACAAAAACAAATATTGGGTTAAAAATAAACATGTTACAAATGACGGTGTTGTTGATGCCAAGACTGCAAACATCGTGGGTCCTGTATTGGCCCTAAAAGGGGTTCAACAACAAAACAAACTGAAAACAACATTGACACCTCCTCCCAATGTCCCTTCAAACAACCAAAGTGGTCAAAACAATCAGGGACAATACTGTCAAATGAGATAATTTCCTAAAGGTCACACATACACTTCTTTGGGTGAGCCCATTGAAGAAGTCCTCAAGAAATGCATCCAGACTAGCATCATCACACTTCAGGAACCAAAACCATATGACCCAAAACAATTCAAATCATCATGGTGGGATGATAATGCATTCTGCGATTATCATCGTACAAAAGGACATAAAACATCTAACTGTCGACAATTGAAAAACCTAGTACAAGATCTTATCGAAAGCCGTATCATTGAAGTAGGCAGATCTCAATTCACCTCCAATTCAGATCATACTATCCATAAGAATCGACTGCAAGACCACAGTTCTCATAATGCTTCCACCTTAGGTCCACAGACAAACAATAATCAAGCTAACTTCGCTCGATCCAAGTACGACTATTCTAGTGGACCAATTATAAATAATGTAAGAACTGATGACGAATACATCAACACCATTACGATCAAGAGAGCACCTCAGTGTAATGCTACTACTCAAAGTGGCAAGGTCACCATAGCTGGTTCGTCTCCTGCTAGGCAACCCAAAATTACCATACCTAGCCCATCTGTTAAACAGTCAAAACCCACCCCGACCACAAAGCAAGGGCAACCCAAAAGTCAGTTCAACCTTATCGACAAACTAGGCAAGACTCCCGCACAAATCTCTATACTTGAGCTGCTTCATATCTCTCCCGTGCACAAGGATATACTAGATAAAACCCTACAAGAGTCTTCAATCCCCAAGGACATTGATGTCAATCATTTTGAGACCATGGTGGGATACCTCACTACGCCTCACCATGTCACCTTCTCGGATCAAGACTATTCATCACCTAAAACCAACCACAACGATGCCTTGCACATATAAACGTTTGTCCACAAACACAAAGTCAGACGGGTTTTAGTAGATGGTGGAGCAGGATTGAACATATGGTCCCTCAAAATGGTTAAGGCTCTAGGATTCTCTGATGCATGCATAGACCCAACAAAGAGTATAGTGATCAAAGCATATGATGACGAAGAACACTCTTCATGTGGCATTATCTCTCTCCCTATCAGAGTGGGACCAATCATTGTGGACACAACCTGCCAAGTCCTAGATTTGGAACTACCATACAATATCTTTCTTAGTCGTCCATGGATACATGCCTTAAAAGCTGTTCTGTCCACATATCACCAATGCCTAAATTTTCCATTTGACGACATAGAAATAACCATATACGGAGACCCCGATCCTTTCCAATATTGTACAAACTTAAGGGGTATCTCTGAAAACCAAGTACCTATTAACCAAGAAGCACCTGGCTCCTCGTCATCCAAGTACATCGACCCATCTGCACTCACATCATCTTCCACATCCGTTCCATCCATGTCTTCCACCATACCACCACCTTCCGCAAACCCTAAGGCTAAATCCATTGTCAAGATCTAGGACCTTGGCTGTGGAGAATTCAAATTGCACACAGCATACAACATAACAACAATACCCAAGTCGCCAAAGGTCTACGGTAGGCCATGTTTTAGAATGGAACCCCAAATTATTTTTAAGGTTCCACCAAAAAAAGTTTTCATTAAATGGGGGGACAAAGAGTAATGAAGACCTTGCTGACATCACAGGATGGATCTATAAGGATACTGTCGCACTACCCCCATTACCAGTTCAAAAATATGGCAAAGGTTATGACATAATGAAGGCTAAGGGCTACGATGGTACTAGTGGCCTAGGCAGAAATAAAGCAGGACGAAGGGAGCCCATTGAACCTTTCAAAATACCAAAGTATCTTGGATTAGGGTTTGGATTGCCCGACTATGATGATCGACGTACCTCGGGACTTTCAAGTGAGCGAGTACATGCTTTGGATAGTGTCGAGACAACTAGGGAGACCCTCACCGAAATTGACTCCGAAGAGTGGGTATTTGGCTCAGAACGATCCCTAAGTGACTGTTTCCTAGATGATTTGTTTGTTGAAGAAGGAGAACTGACCTCTAAACAAAGATTTTGGAAAACATTTAAAATTGATTAGGCACCAAATATTCAAACTCCCATTACCACCCCCCATGATTTACAAACCCCACTACTTGATTCCCATCAGTCCAACCCATCTGAATTACCAAATGACATTGATAGTCATGACTCTAGGTCCTTCACCCCTTATTTCGACAACGAATATGAGACAAGTGAAGGGGAATATTAGATAGAATCCGATGTGGAGTTGGATGATGATAACCTCATCTACTATATCACTGAATCTGTCTACATGCTTTTTGTATCCTCCCCATAATTCACCAACAGTGATGATGGAATTTCCCTAGTTTATCCTCAACTAGTTGATTGGGACCAACAAGGCTCGCCAGCCCTAGATACATTTCAGAATGATGAGGCAATTGCAAAATTTATGGGATTACACGAGGACATACCTAATGGTGACCACAAGGTAGGATTCACTATTGATCTAGATTGCATGGCATACTTCGGCATGATTGTTCCATCCTCTAGTCGCAAAAGTAAAAATAAAAATAAAATAAAAATTGAAACGTCTCTAGGTAAAAACCGAAAGGCACCTTTTGACGATAAAATAGTAAAAACAAAGGACATATATGAGGGTGAAAACCTCTCTGAGGCACCCAAAGATGGAGGACCGGACTTTCTTCCTGTGCAACAAGAGAAGTCAGCTATGCTGGTAGAAGATACCATAGAAGATAACATATCGACTGTAGAAGATCCCAAAATGGTCCTCTTTGCTGCATCATTGACTGAAGGAGGCCAGAATTTCATAAATTCTTTACTGAACATAAAATAAACTTTGCATGGTCCTATGCAGACATGCCAGGATTAGACCCAGAACTGGTCTTGCACCATCTTCCACTATTGCCTAATGTCAAACTAGTCAAGCAGAAGTTACGCAAAATGCACCCTCAAGTCGCTCTATTGGTCAAGGCAGAGTTGAAGAAGCTTCTAGATGCTGGATTCATTCAGTCGATTGACTATGCAGAATGGATATCTAACTTGGTGCCAGTAACAAAACCAAATGGGTCGATCTACGTCTGCATAGATTTTAGAGATTTAAATAAGGCACGCCCAAAGGATGAATTTCCTTTACCCAACATTGACATCATAGTTGACCTTATAGCAGGATATGAGATGCTATCTCTCATGGATGGTTTCTTTGGCTATAATTCGATTCACATTGCCCCAAAAGACTAGCACAAAATTACATTTACTTGCCCATGGGGAACATACTATTGGAATGTCATGCCCTTCGGTCTCAAAAATGCAGGAGCCACATATCAAAGGGCTATGACTACAATCTTCCATGACATGATGCATAAAATAATGGAAGATTATGTAGATGACCTATTGGCTAAATCAGCAACCAGGAAAGATCACCTCAAGGTTTTAGACATAATTTTCAAACGACTTCAAGAATACAAACTCTGACTAAATCCTAAGAAATGTGTCTTTGGTGTAACATCAGGTAAACTCTTGGGCTACATAGTTTCTCGAAGAGGAATTGAAGTTGATCCAGAAAAAGTCAAAGCCATCATAGACATGCCTCCTCCCAGAGGAATCAACGAACTCAAGACTCTACAAGGCAGGGTACAATCTATTCGACACTTCATAGCCCAATTGGCTGACAAGTGCCACCCATTCCAATACCTGTTGTGCAAGGCTATTCCCTTTGTGTGGATAGACAAATGTCAAGAAGCCTTTTAGCAAATCAAAGACTACCTACTATCAATGCCAGTTCTCATGCCTCCCATTCATGGAAAGCCATTGATCCTATACATCTCGACAACTAGTTCAACACTGGGGGCATTATTAGCACAAAATGACCAAGAAGAAAAAGAAAGAGCTATATACTATATTAGTCAGATGTTGGTTGGGTATGAGCTAAACTACACACCAATTGAATGAGCTTGCCTAGCCATGGTCTTTGTAGCACAAAAACTAAGGCATTACATGCTAATCCATTAGATGCAGCTGGTAGCAAAGATTGACCCCCTAAAATATTTGTTGAGTAGGGCAGCATTAAAAGGATGTCTGGAAAAATGGGTCATGATTCTAAGTGAATATGATATTCAGTATGTGGAAAGAAAGGAAATAAAAGGACAGGTCATTATAGACCAATTGGCAGGCGCACCTTTGCAAAGTGATCACCCGCTAGTGGCAGATTTTCCAGATGAGTTGATATTCCATGCAAAACCTAAGGCACCTTGGTGACTCTATTTTGACGGATCACACACAAATCATGGCTCAGGGCCAGGAATCTTGTTTATCACCCCTCAAGGAGACTCCATTCCTAAGTCTTTCCACATTGCATTCCCATGCACAAACAATGTGGCAGAATATGAGGCATTGGTTACATGACTAAGAATGGAAATAAAATGGAAAATTAGAGCACTATATGTCTATGGAGATTCTTAGCTTGTCATCAACCAGGTTAATAATGACTATGACATAGAGGATGAGAAATTGATGCCCTATAAGCAAATGGTTGACAGTTTCCAAATGTACTTTCATATGGTAACTTTTGAACAAGTTCCAAGAACACAGAACAAAGCAGCGGATGCAATGGCTACGATAGGTTCTCTCCTTGACATCCCAAGCAATCTACCACAGTTGGAGTTTCTCATAGAACAATTATTGGTTCCTGCCTATGACATTTTGGAATCAGAAATGGTATGCGAACTTGTTGGTCCCAACTCTCCCTAGTATCAAGAAATTCATGACTACCTTAAATCCCAAACCCTTCCACTCAACCTATCCAATAACCATAAGAAGTCCTTCATTAGAAAAGCTATGAGGTATGCCATCTTCAGTGACACCCTTTACCACCGTAGCTTTGACAATACCCTCCTTAGAAGTCTTGACACTAATGACGTGGGTACAACCTGACCTGAAGTACATGACGGTATATGTGGATCTCATTCGAGTGGTCCTACTCTAGCTAAGAAGATAACGAGACTTGGGTACTATTGGCTAACCATTGAAAAGGATGCATTAGAATATGTCAAGACTTGTCACAAATGTCAAATTCATAGTGATTTGATCCATGCTCCTGCACAGGAACTTCGGTCGATCACCTCTCCTTGGCCCTTCGCTCGATGGGGACTCGACCTCATGGGTAAGATCCATCCAACCTTGTCCAATGGCCACAAATTCATTATCATTAATGCCACTGAGTATTTTATGAAGTGGATTGAAGCCATTCCATTGACATATATTACCAACAAACAAATATCCAAGTTCATCCTTAACTACATCATTTGTTGGTATGGCCTTCCACAATCCATCATCACTGATAATGGACGTCCATTAAAAAATTAGGACATTTGTGAGTTATGTGAGTGATTCCATATCCAACACCATTTTTCATCTCCATATTACCTGCAAGGAAACGGTCAAGCTGAGGCATCGAATAAAACCATTGTTAAAATCCTCAAAAAGATGGTCAATGATGCTAGCCATGATTGGCACATACAACTCAATCCTGCTCTGTGGGCTTACCGCACTAGCATTTGTATGCCTACGGGGGCCACTTCATTTTCCCTGGTCTATGGTGCTGAGGAAATCTTGCCTATTGAGGTCAAAATTCATTTGTTACGAGTCTCCTTGAAGGGTTTAACGGATGAAGAGGAGTATAGACAATCGCGCCTACATGAGCTGGAAATGCTGGAAGAAAGAAGACAAAATTCTCTGAACCATCTACAAGCGTATCAGAATTGTCTCTATCGCAATTACAATAAGAGGGTCATGGTTAGGAAATTTGACATTGGTGACTTAGTCCTAATGCAGAACCCTAAGAACCAAGCTAACAGAGAAAAGCCAGGAAAGTTTGAATTGAATTGGTTGGGTCCTTATGTCATCATCTCTTCTTTTGGTTCTGGAGCCTATCAGCTAGCAACTCTAGAGGGAGAACAATTGAAAAAGCCCATCAACAGTCTACATCTTCAGAAGTTCTGTGCATAGCATCAAGAGATCTAGCTAAGAACGACAAAGATAAAAAAAAATAGAAAATGATAAAAAAATCATTGCCTTGATGAAAACCTGGCAAACAGGCGTCTCGACAACAACAAAAAAATAAGAAAAATGAAAAAATAGTAAAGAGAAAAATTTTGTCCAACAGTGAAAACCTAGCAAACAGGGGCTTTGGATAAGTACCATGGTGAAAACCTAGCAAACAGGTGCCATGCGTAATCGATCATTACTCTGCCATCTACTGTCACTTTGTCTACCTTTGCTTAGGATGGAGGACATCTCACATCATTATCACACCAGTTGACATAACATTATACCCTTCCTTTCATGGTTGATAAACGATTGACATCAAGTCCTGATGACTATCCATCTGGTAAACCAGCAGCATCTCGTCCATATTCCTTAAAGATGGCTAAGTCTTGGACCTGACTGGGGGAAAAATTTGTATCATATAACTGCAGTGGATGTCACATATGGCTTTGGAAAACATTGAAAAAGTCCTAAAAAAAGACCTAAACATTGAAAAAGCCCTGAAAAAAGACCTAAACATTGAAAAAGTCCTAAAAAAAGACCTAAACATTGAAAAAGTCCTAAAAAAGACCTAAACATTGAAAAAGTCCTTAAAAAAGACCTAAACATTAAAAAAAGTCCTAAAAAAAGACAAAAAACATCACAAAATGTCCTGAAGAAAGACCTAAAAATTGAAAAATGACCTGAAGAAAACCACAACAAAAATGTCAAACACAGGATCATCTTTGGTTAAATCTATCCTGTCAATCGGTCAAGTCTTTGTCGTTTTTCTGAACTATGTTGTCTCTGCGCATTTGCTATGTAGGCAAGACTCAGTTTTGAGTCCTCGAGACATTAGGTTAGTCCTTTTAGGTTTGTCAAACTAAAATCATGTCACAATCTTTGGTCATCAATACAAAGTCATTGGTCGTGTTGAAGTACGAGGTCTCTGAGTGTATGATGTAGGGAAGACCATCTATCGATGAGCCCCCGAGGCTGTACTAGGTCAGTCCATTAGGGTTCATGACATCACTATGGCACACACATCAAAAAGTCTTCAAGTCAATGCAAATCTTTCCCAAACGAACAAAACTCATAAAGCAAGTTATGACAATCATTCATCGCAACATGACAAATCTCATCGACACATACCATCGTGATAATAGCGACATCTGGTCAACACGAGTCAAACTTGATCAAAGCAAGTCAAATCATCATAACCTGTTAAACTGTCAACTTTAGGTTAATCTTCAAATGTGTCCTTCTGAAGGATAGCCTCGGTCATTCATGCCTTAGGATGTGTCCTTCCTAGGCATCGTCATTTTCATTTGACATTTTGAGTGATCCTCTTGACATCTAAGGATCACTCTTTGTGGCATCAATATTCTTCTGATGTGTCCTTCTGAAGAACCAACTCTGTCATCTATGCCTTAGGAGGTGTCCTTCCTAGGCATTGTCATCATTTCGAGGGACCCCTTTTGACTATTAGGGATCAAATCCTCTCAACATCAGCATTATCCAATATGTGTCCTTCCTGAATTCGAAAATTCTCAACATTTTTCATCTAAAAATCATCAAACTTTAAACATTTTGGCATCTCGACACTATCAAACATGGCATATTGCATCAGAACACTAGATATCCAGACACACTTGGAAAACATTTGACACTTGTCTTTTGGCTTTTTATCATGTTATTAGTTTTTCAGCGAGATCCCACTACCAGGATTTAGAGAAGCAGCGACGTATCATGACGATTGACACGCATGACTACTAGTTTCTCAGTGAGGTCCTGATTCTGGGATTTAGAAAAACAACGACGTATCATGATAAGGGCTCTATTTTTTTATATTTTTGGCAATCATGTCACTAGTTTCTCAAGGATGTCCTAGAAAAAGGATTTAGAGAAGCAACGATGTTTCATGATTTGTCTTTGTCTTTTTCTGCTTGTGGTTGATCATGACAAAAATATTGGGGCAATCACACTCTGAGTATGAGTCATGATCATCCTTGTCTGTGACTATTGGTCTTATGTAATGGTATGACCTTGCACACCTTGATCTATGTCATATCATGGTTTTTGTGGGCCATTACAATAGTCTGCCCAATGATGATTAAGAGCAATAATATTAAAGTCCTACAGTAAAGCTTTGAAGGATTTGGTCTAGGAACTAACATGCATCTCCATCGATTTGGTCCTTTTCTCTCATTAGTCCAGTCATCTTCTATCATCAATCTAGTCATCTCCTCTCGTCCATCTCACGATGATATCCTGTGACATTCAAAAACATGAGTGCATACATGATCATATAAAAATTGCATTAGGTCCATACATACATCATCCATAACATTTACATAATCATAAAAAATGTATTAACATAATCATCAACATTGCACCCATTTCATAAATACATTAGGCATATTTTTATCATCATCATCTCATATAAGTAAGCACTACATTATCATGGCATCATAATCATAAGTACACATCATAGGACATACATGGCATCATAAATTAAGCATCATACATAGGACATCACATCATATGCATAAATCAAGGAACATCACATAACACACATGTAGGTCACATCAAAACTGCATCATCATATAAATACCATCTCAAAAATGTACAATGTCACAGGATAGAGTCAACAGATATCCCAAAAATGGAGCTCACAGGCTCAATAATATACATAATATGTCATAATAATAACCATGCCCCTAGGGTAGACTCTCATCATCCCCTCATGGTGAAGAGTGTGGAGGCGAAAGCTCTGTTACTGGCACTGAAATCATAGGTGGAACTGAGAATGAAGGTGTCATCTCCATGGTAACGAACATCTGTGATGTCACTGCTACCTGACTCTGAGAAGTAGATGGATCAACAACTGGTGGTTGTCCCTGTATTGACCTCTGCACTGAACCAGTCGACCCATGACTATGGCTCGAATGGTGACTCAGGGTGTGACGGCATGAGTGATGTGACATGTGCACTGATGTGTGCCCTGTCGAGGTAGATCCTCCGACACTAGTGTGACTCTTGTTGCCATTGGCACTGCCTGATCTATGGCCACTGCCTATCCTCGTCTGTGACCATGACAAGGTAGGATCTCATCGCTCAGGTGGCACTACCTGCTCATACAATGTCCTGTACTATCCCAATCTCGTGCTCACCCTGGCCAACTTGTGAGCCATATCCCCTACGGGCCTTGAACATAACTTCGTAAACTATGTGCACCACTGAGCCAAGTCCTACTGGCGGATCATTGCTTGATCCCGCTCTACTCAGACTACCTCTAACTCTAACTGCAAGGCTCTAACCTAGGCTAGGCTCTCATATAGTCTCCTCTGTAGGTCTACCACCCTCTGGTCGATCATGGTATCATAGGGCAACATTGAACTGGAGGGTGTCTCCTCCTCTCCCTCCACCATCTACCATTTGAGGAGTCTCTCGGCCTCATCCATAGCATCGTCCTCATCATCGTCATTGTCACCCACATCCTCTTCCATAGCCACATCCTCCTCCTGCCTCTCCACCTCCACCTCCACATCCTCCTCCTGCCTCTCCACCTCCACCTCCACCTCCTCCTCTTATCTCTCCTCACCCTCTCCCTCCTGTCAGGGCTGCTCCTCTCTCTCCCCCTCCTCACCAACCTTAGGGAAAGCATCTAGTGCTACCCTCACCATGCATGGGTGCACCCTCTGGACCTGTCTCTACCCATCCTGCCATCATCCCCACCCCTGCCTCCATCTCCACCCCTACCTCCGTCTCCACCCTAGCCTCCATCCTAGCCTCTGTCTCTCCCCCTACCTCCATCTCTGCCCCTGCCACCTCACCTATCCCTCAGCACATGAGGTATAATTGATCATCTGTCCACCAGTACTGGCCCATCTGGATTCGTCAATGGCACTGGCCTATGTGTCTGCCACCATAAGTCATAATCGACTGTCATCTCGAGATTGGCTGCTCCTCTCCTCCATCTCCATGCCTGGGCTCCTAGCCTGTCAATCTGCTGCTCTGTGAAGGCCACTGGAATGGTTGGTCCCTAAGCATACTCTCGGGAAGACTGAGCATACTCAGTTGTCCCTGCAGGTACACCCTGCTACTCTCTGAACTGCCTCAAAACACACTGTGGTAAATAAGTCTCAATAATCAGTGATGTTTGCACTGTCTTTCCAATAAAATATTTGTACTACCTGCACAGACTCAAGTGGTCTACCTCATCATCCCACTGCCCGTAGTCTCGGTACAACCTCCAGATAAAGGACACCATCATGTCAATCCAATGTCACCACCAACCTGTCTCACCCATCTGGGTCTGTTGTAGGGCACCGGCGTAGTAATAAGCATAGGGCATACCATTGGACAACTATGGTATGTCAATCGGTGGATGAAATATAGATATGTGCTCCTAGGCCCATATCATCAAAGTAGTCCCACACGAGATACTCTCTCCTCTCCTATAGGAAATATCATGCAGCTGATGGTAGAGTGTCCCCAGTAAGCAAGGACCCCAAGCATACACTATCCTATCACATCTCATGCCAACCAGGATGTCTCCCCAACCAATAGGAAATCCATGTCCCTGACAGTCGGGAATCAAGATCCCCCCAATCAGAGTCGCAAGGAATGCATCAAAGTGACCATAGTGATTCACCATGAACTCCCATCTGATCTCATAACCCTAGATGCCCAATCCTGCACCCTGATCTTGGTAGTACACTCTAAAGGTCTGCTCACCATGACGAGGGTCGTAGACGATCCACTCCCCTTGGATCGGCACTCACAGAATCTGGTAGACGTCCTCCAGAGTAATGGTAGCCTCACCTGTCGGTAGGTGGAATGAGCAAGTCTCCAAATTCCAACGCTCACATAGCGCAGTCAGTAATCCCCTATTTACCTGAATGGCAGGCATGTAGACAATGTAGAGCAACCCTAGTTGCATCAATCGACGCTGCTCCCGCGGGCTCAACTGGTCGGCAAACTGAAATGTGGTCGGTCTGCTCTCTCACATGTAGATAGGGGCAAGCTACCTCTACAAAAAGATGAACTATATGTCAGTACTTTCTAGACAACTATTAGCATCATCAAAAGCATTAAGGGTTTCACAAGTATCACAATTAGTCTCAGTAAAAGGAAAAAACCAAATGTGTTGCGTTATAGTAGTTGCATCACAAATATTTGAATGCATCTCTAAAATCCTCAAATATATCGCAACATGACAGTTGCGTCGCTTGGTTGCCCAAATGCATTGCATTATGGAAATTGCATCATGAATTCTAACAATTGTGACGAAAAAAGGTGAATGCATCGCTCAAATGTGCAGTTGTGGCACAAAATGACAATTGCAGCATTCTAACCCTCATATATGACTCGGTTAGGCGAATGCATCACAATTTTTATAAAATGCATCGCAACACCTCACCCACCCTACGATTAACTAGTCATTCACATCGTGATGCATCATATGCATCGAACGCGCAGACGATTGCAGCTTACGCGAACGTAGTTGCGTCGCAGTGCAGTTGTTGTTTTCCCTATAAACCTAAAATTGGTATGCAAAATTAAAAAAATTACAAAGTGGGACAAGGGTACATACCGCTGGCTCTAAGCCCTCTGGCCATCTGAATGTCTGTACGATCTCGCCGCGATGCTCTGTCACTGGAATCACCATCCTCGCTGCGCTCCTTTTCGCTATGAGCTCTCAAAATTCACAAGGTAAATAGTGAAAATGAATTGACTTTTACCCCTTTGTCAACCTATTTATAAGGTCAAATGAAATTTTCTCAGGTGAGTTACTACTCGAGGTTCATTTGACCACGTTTGACTACCCCATAGACTATCTTAAACATGTCAGAATCTAAAACCGATTGTGCCATTGTTTTTCTAGTCACCGAATTCACTTATCGGGACCCTTTCCAAATTTTTCTGCCGCCAACTCAAAATTTGAAAAATTTCTTGAGGGGGCATTGATAACCTTTACTTTCACTGGGGCATGGCTTTGACTTATTTTCTTTGTCACAATGATACATGCTACATTATGACAAAGAGGGGCAACTGTAGACACCTAAAAATGACCTAGGCCTATAAGCTTCATTTTTACCACTTTCATCCTAGCATAATTATGACATTTAATTATGTCCTTGGTTCACATTCAACTATTAATTAAATAATTCATAATTATTTAATTAATTCATGTCCTCTTATTCCCCATGATTATTAAATAAATAAATTTTATTTATTTATTAAATACGTCATTAATTGTCTAAGTCTTCCTCTAATTAAATAAATTTCTAAATTTGTTTAATTATCTTTATTCATTAATTCTTCCTGATTTTTAAATAAATGAATTTCATTTATTTATTTAATATGTCACTAACTATCATAATTAAATGAATTGATTAATTTATTTAATTAATTAATCTTCCCTACTAAATTAAATAATTATCTTTAATTATTTAATTGAAAAAATTAATATTCCTCTCATTTTAAATAAATGAAATTGTTTAAAATGTCATCATAATCTTAACTGACAGTCCATTTTAGTAAATAATCTAAAAAATATTATTTATTTGTCTCACAAAATTCATATTTTGAGTTGATTGGTAGCTTTCTTCCAAGAAACAAATAAAGCAAGCAGGTTCTTGATTTTATCAAATTTGCTTTTCAATCCATCTTTTATGAATCTCACAAAGTAGGCTATCTTTATCTTCTCAATTTTGAATATCTTTATTTTCAAAATTAATTATCTCCTCTTTTCTCCACCACTGATTCAATTTTCTCCTATGACATCTTGACCGCTCACTTAAGGATTTTACCCTAACCCTGATTAGGGATTATCAAATTAAATCTTGTCCTCTGATTTTAGGTTTCTGTCAAGAGTTGATCTTGTTCGTCCATTAAAAATTGTGTTTTCTATAAAATAACAATTTTGTTCATAATTTTGGGACCACTTCATTAATATAGTCATTATAGTCATTTAGCATTCATAGTTATTATTTTCATTTATCATATTGTCATAGGCATAGGAATTTAAGATTCAAATCCTTCAAAGCTTGTTTAGGACAATGGCATAGTCAAGATTGCTCACACACTCAATCTGAGGGCAACACAAATCAACAAGTTAGAAGGTGTAATGGAGATCAGCTATGGAGATTGAAGACATTGGGTGAGATTGTTCTATTTTCTGTGTTTTCATTTACTTTCCTTTGCACTTCATTACTTCTTTGGGTTTTGTCTTGATTTGATAACTTGAATCTAATCCTTAGAAATAAATCCCTTAGATACACATTAGATTTTTTTTTGACTTTTAGACCTTACTTTCACTCCATCATTCTTCTAGGTACTTTTCTATTTCATTTCTATTTGTTAATCTAATTTCATGTTCTCAATTTTATGGGATTTTGTGCATAAGTGTTTTCATTTCTCCTTTGAAGCTTCATTTAATCACACAAGGGAATCCCTATTCCATCCCTAAATCGATTCACTTGATTGAGGGGTCTAGGTTTCCTAAATATTAGAGTGTGAAATAAGTCCAATTCCATATCTGAAAAGGTTGAGCCCTATTTTCATTTAATCATTTTGGTGAAACAGACCTTTGGACCCTTGAATTTTTTATTTGGAGAATATTTTAGTCCTAGATCTAGTTTGCAATAACTTTGCATTATATTTTCATTAGTTAAATTTCATTTAGGGCTTCTAAATATTACATTAGTGAAAAGTGCATATAGTTTGCATTTTTGTAGTTTTAATCATTCAATTTCATTGGAAATTTATAATTGTAAATGGTCATTGAGCATACAACCTATAAACCCTAAAATCAACTCAAAATTTGTTGAATCTAGTTTGAAAACCCTAATCTACAACTCATTCACCTACCTGGGTGACTTAGTACCTATATAGATCTTCTTCCCATATTTTTGGGTATTCTATGTTGTCTATTTTTCACTATTTGAACCTATTAGAAAACCTAATTGGGAATAATTCACCCACCAAGGTGATTTAGTTAGAAATTAGGTCTGAATCTACCTTTTACAACATTAAAATCTTGTCATTTGTGTTTCTGGTTATTGTCTTTAGATTCATGTTTTAGTTTGTAGAATTACTATCATTGGAAATATTTTCATAATTGGTTTCATTTCAAGTACATGTTTCAATTGTGGATAGAATTAGATTATTTCACTTTCATTTTTTGATAAGATTACATTTCATTTGGAATTCATTATAAAATTAAAAAAAACTAAAGAAAAAACATCAAAACCAAAACAATCGTAAACTAATGAACCCCTTGGAGAAAGCATAGTTATTTGTTTATGTCAAATACCTTTTTCCAAGTTAACCTATCCGTAAAGCCCTTATTAGTGATGAATTTGACATTTTAGATGAAGCCCTTGAGGATTTCATCTCACAAGGGTCATCCACTAAGGATTTTTATAGAAAACCAAAATAAAGAGAATTTAATGTTGTCCAACCTCAACTCATCCTTTACCCACCCTCAAACCAATATAAAACTCAAAAAAAACCCATACTAATCCTTGAACCACCTAAGAATAATGTTTCAAAACAATCATAATATCATTGCTCATACATATAACACTAGAAATAATTCAAAAACAAGACAAACAACTTCAAAATCCCTCCCACTACCTCAAACCATCTTGCCTAGTTCTCCTTATTTTCCTTTACATAGTGGGAAGGGGTATGATCTTGTTGAACAACTTAAGAATACTCCTACAAAAATATACCTATGAGATCTAATTCAAGCTTCACCTAGTTATCATACTATGCTTCAAATGGCCTTGCAACAACTTTTGGTTCCCTCTAGTGCAAATCCAAGTGATGTAGCAACTCTAATTCAAGCAATGAATGTGGTTGACATTGAAATTACCTTTCATCAAAATGATTTACCTCCCTTGGAAGTGAGAAATAAAAAATGAATCCTTCATGATAATAGCTATCTTTAATAGGACAGGGATAACACGAACCCTTGTTGACAATGGCTCAGCTCTTAATGTGTGTATTGTAATGCTTTTGGATAAACTTGGTTTGGATAAATCAAGAATTGAACTTGATTCTTTATTGATTCAAGGATTTGATAATGTAGGAAAGAAACTGCTTGGTGTGATCACTTTTCCTATTATAGTTGGAAAAGCCACATTACAAACTTCTATCCAAGTTATACCTCATGATATTTCATACAATCTTCTTTTAGGAAGATCATGGATTCATGAGATGCATGTGGTGCCTTCAACTCTTCATCATATCGTGAAGTATGCATATAACAATAAAGTGTACCAAATTGAAATAGATCCCAAGCCTGAAAGTTTCTTACAAATTGAAAAAGGAATGATGAGTCCTCTAAAGACATTAATCCCAAATTCAAAGATAGAAACTATGAAAGAAGAGAAGCAAGAGACGAAAAAAAGTGTCAAAGTTATTGGGAGATGATTGGGGTTCATTAAAATTCACACCTTCATTCATGGGAGAGTATAACATTTCAACAAAAATGGAGAAGTAAAAAGAAAAAAGAGAATATAATAATGTCAATAAAACATATGGAAGAACCATCAAAGAGTGAAGATTCAACACGCATACAAAAAACAACACTTACACAACCAAATTGATGAAAAAAATTATGACCCACCACCAACATAAAAAGAAATGAATGAGCTTTACTAATGAAAAGAGAATACCCAACTTGAAACACAACTCTTAAAACACATACATGCAACAAAATAAATGCTAGAAATTAAATCAAATCTGCTAGAAATGTCTCATACTCCTCATTCAACATCTCTTGAATTGTTACGATAACAAAATAACAATTAAGCACAATTGAAAAAACATTCATTTGCAGCCATATGAGCTGATTAATTCCACTAAAAATCTGATGTAAGACTAATAATAGGCAGCAAATAAAAAATACACAAATAACTCCTTTTTTTTAATTTTTTTTTAGACTGCAGGAATCGGGTAGCACGACCCCCTATAAAATGCAGTGCACCTGGTAAACTTTTTAACGTGACCGGCAGCGCTGGCGCGACATGCCTTCTGGTACCATGAGATGGGGGAGACTAGAACTCGTGACCAGCAGAGCCGCAATGGAATTACTTAGCCAACCGAGCTAGGGCCCCCGCCCTACACAAATAACTCCTTCAATCAATCTTCTTTTACAAGATTTTTCTCCTACAATCTACAGCCTTCAATGGAAACTTCTACTGCAATAACCCATGGATTCTCCAATCCATTTTCTACAACAAATACCTCTTCAAACCTATAAAAACATGTACAAACTTCCCCCCATAGGAAATATTTTCCCCCTCTAACTTGTATCCAAAAGTTGCCTTCAAATCCTTCTTTATTGCTTTCACAATTCTCTAGATTCTCCACTACTAGCTCAAAGAATTAATTAAAATTAAATTTTCTTCTCTCCACCACTAGGTACGCCATCTCCTGTAGCTACAAAATTAGACCTCAAAAATATAATTAAAACTCATTTAAAATCCACTTACAACAACCCCTCAAAAATAGGTTTTTTAAGTTTTCTTTCCTCCTCTCTTTGACTCTCAAAAAGGAACAAGACCAAAATCAGCTTGGGAATCTACTTCTCCAATCCCTACTTGTTAGGGGTCAAGATTTTTTGCTTTAAATCCCCACTCTTCATTTCTCAATGCCTCTTCTTGAAATTTGAACAATTAAATTAAATTGTTTTTAAATCTTCTTTTTGCTTTCCACCCCACAAGTCAATTTGTCAAAGTTGCAAAGAAATTAATTAACAAATTAATTTAATTGCAGATAAATATTTATCCATCCTGACCATATAATTCAAACAAAAATTTAATCCACTTCAAAAATCCAAAATTGCATAATATTCAAAAATTCAACATTTTTGTTGACACAGGATTGCAAGTCACCATGGATGCTCCTACATCACACACCCACATTAGAAATGAAATATTTCATGAGTTGCACTTAGAAATATTTATAGAACCTATATTTTTCTTGGATCCACCTCGCTACCTTGTCCACTAGGATCTTTCCATTCACCAAATTTTGCAACCTCACAATATTATATCCTTTCATCTTTACTCCTCTACCCTTCATGTATTTTAAAATTTTTATTCTAACCTCCCAACAATATATTACATCAAAATTAACAATCAACATATACCTCTACCTTCAAAAAAAAAATGCACTTCATTACCTCTATTGTTGTTTTACCTTTGTCCTCCTCCTTTACCATGCCTTCTCGCTGAAATTTCACTATTTTAACGCCTTATATAGGACATAACATCACAACAATCTGATTTATTTCACTCAAAATAATGTAAGTTCCATTAACAAGAGACTGATTTTCTACTTTCCCTAACAAGGAATCATAGTCACAAATCAAAACATCTTCATCTACTCTTTTCTCTAACAAATATTTATTAGAAAACTCTTCATTTACCTTCTCTTTACACTCTTCAAATTCAACTTTATCAAATTGATCTATTGCTTCAACAAATTCTTCATCAAAGCAAACATAAAATTATGAGTTTACCTCATCTTCTTCTGCAACCTTCATATCACCTGAGATTAACTCGTCCCACTCTTTTTCAATTGTTGACATCCACATCAATAAATCATCCCCTTTGCTTTCTTTTATGTCCTTCAAAGGACACCCTTCTATTGCAACTTCATTATACTCACATTCATCTTCATAACATTTATCAAAATTAAATTTTACCTTAGAATCTTCCACTACTGCAACTTTTTCTTCCCTTGTAATAATTTGATCCCATTCTCTTTCAATTTGAATGATTAAATCATACTTCTCAACTTCATATGTGTTTTTTAAAGAACTCCCTTCTACTATTGTAATCACTATAGCCTTATCCTCCATGTCTTCCAATAGACATCTCTCAGGTTCAAGTTTCTCACTCTTTACGCACTCATCTGTAATGTCCCCTTCTCATCAGTGATTAGCATTGGCATTCTTCAGTCTATTCCGGAACCCAGTAGACTGGAATGAGGTGGAAATTAGGGTCTCATGGGCTTGGCTTTTGTAGCATTTCATTTTATTTACTATTTTTAGTAAATGATAGTTGTGGCAGTATGCAGTTGGTTGTCTTCAGTCATCACTTCAGTTGAGCATGTTATTGGTTGTTTCAATATCTTCCTCTCAAGCCTTAATTGTTGAAATTTACTAAGTATTGGCATAAGTGTTATATTTTTCAATTGACCACCCCTTGGCCTAAGGTTACAACTTGCAAGTTGTTTTAAAAAAGGGGACTTGAAGGGTACGCCTTGTCATAAGGTGATATTAATATTTTATATTTTTGAATTTATGGTTGGAGGAAGGTGGACGCCACTTTATGAGGAATATTATTTTATGAAATTTGAAAATAAGGAGAATTCAAATAGTTGTCTTTTGGCGTACCATTGAGGAAGTTGAAGAGTTTCTCAATTCTTATAAAATGAAGACATGACTCCAGCATTGGATATCCATCAATTACCTTACTGTTATGCTGTCAAAATGACTATGGACATTTTGCTATTGCTTCGAGGATGCTACCTCCTAGCCCATTCCCAATTTCGTGTTTGAAATACAACACCTAGTTGGAACATTGCTGCTTCTCACATCAGACTAGCAGATTGAGCAATAAAGGTTGAGAATTTTGGTGAATTCTACAGTTTTGAAGTTCCTGGTTTTGCTACAGCTGAAGCTGTTTTCTGTTCATATCTTGCTGAGTGATTTTTATTTAGTTCTGGGTGTTTGAGCAATCTAATTGTTGACTGGAGGCGCCAACTTCCACCAAAAATCAGATTTTATTTTGAAGTTGTTGATTTTATATTGCAAAGTCGATTTTCTCAAGGGGCCGTACCATTTAGAGCTGCATTGGGATTCGTGCCAAATAAATTAAGGACTTTGGTTGCTGTTTCTAGATTCTAACTTGGGCGCCAGACTTGTAAGGTGCATTTGCAACTCGTTTCACGTCATTCGGAGAAGAATTGAGTGAGTTATGAAGATTTCATTGATTCTCATAGTTGCAGATTGATATTTCCAGTTTCACAGTTTTGTATCAGATTGTAGTAGTTCTGATTTCTGATTTATTATCTGCTGTTAGAAAGTTCTACAAACATTGAAAAACATCTATCCATCTTGTGTTTGAAGATTATTGTAATTTCTAAGTAATTTTGCAGCTTATTATTCATTTGTACAAACTGCAAACAGTAGTACTGTTCCAGTTTTTAATTGCTGCAATTTCTTTTTGTATCTTCTCACATAAGTCCCCTGGATGGTTTACCGCCAGTGTGGTTAATTTTATTGTAATAATTTATACCCACTCATAGTGGTGAATCCCCACAGTTCTGTGGATGCCCGCCGCAGCGGATGAATTGCTTTCATTTGTAATCTTTTCCCCCCACTGTTTGGTGGTAGCGTGGAATTGTTTCTCATGGCTGGTTATCCGCCTAATAGTTCTTAATTTCAATTTCTAGACTCCGTCATATGTTAGCACCTCGCCCTCAGTGGGATCTTGAGTGCACATTCTTGACGTTGAGTAGTTCTTCTATTCAATTTCAGTTTCTTCAGTTCAAGTTCAGTATCTTCCATTCAAGTTCAGATTTTGATTTGAGGCTAACGCTAATCCAATCATCTATTGCTGGTTATTTTGTGTTATTCCTTCAAAAAAATTGGTTAGCATATTTCAGTGGTATCAGAGCAGAAGACCCTGCCATCCTGTGGCAGATTGCAGTAGTTAACTGATGAGTGACAGAGACACTAGGCCATACACTAGAAGTCAGGCCAGAAATCAGCATCAGTTTCCACCCGTTCCAGAGGCAGATACCTTCTCAGAAGTTCTAAGAGACCTTGGTAAAACAGTGGAAGGTTCAGATAATTCAGTGGAAGTGGTTGATCACACAACAGTAATAATGTCAGATTCAGTAAGAAGAGATAATGAAGAGAGGGATAGAGTGGAAAAAAAGTTTGACGGGATGATAGACATGATGTCCCGTTTATTATCCAAGTTGGATCAGCAAGCAGCTCAGAGTATTATTCAGCCCCAAAATAACTCAGCTGGAGAAAGTAGTGGAGTAAATGGAAATAATAATGGTGGCAGTCCGGAGGTAAATACTAGAGACAGAATTGTAGGTCAGCATACTGCAATTCATAGTGGGTCATCCTCTAGACCCCTTTTTCCCGTTTTCACACCAAGGGAAGAGCAACAACCAGTTGAGGCTACTCCAAATTTTGCTGATGATGCTCGTCAAGCGTATATGGAATATGTTTCTTTACCTCTCGACTTGAGAGGAGCATGGACCTTTGATCAATTCATGAATCAAAGGAGTCGGAGAAATGGTGGTAGGAATGATCAACGTCCTCCTGCAGGCCCTAGAAATGATTTTTACCAAGCATTGGGAAAGATCACTATGGAACATTTTGATGGTGGTAACAAGTGTACAGCCAGGTCATGGGTGCAAAAGTTAGATAACTACCTCTCTCTTAGACCTATGCCGGAAGAAGATGCTATCAAATTTGCTACCTTGCACTTAGATGGCATAGCTCATGAATGGTGGACTCACGGTTTGGTCACCCTTGGCCATAACCTTATTCGCACTTATGGAGAGTTTACAAATAAGCTGATTGAGAGATTTGACACCAAAGATCCGGAATTGAAGTTTAGAGAATTGGCACAGTTGAAACAGCAAGGATCTTTAGAAAGTTATGTGGCTGATTTTCAGAGGTTGTCAGTAATGGTGCCCAACATTACTGAAAGAAGACTTGTAGTCCTTTTTGCTGAAGGTTTAATGGAGCCATTGAAGGGTTGGGTCAAAGCATTTGATCCTCCAACATTGGATGAAGCTATCAAGAAAGCTAGGAGCATGGAATTGGCAGCCCCAAGACCTAAATTTCACTCAAAAACATTCAGCCATAAGAAGGATAAAAAGCCATCTTCAAATCTGCCCAAAAAGTTTCCACCAAGGCTGTCCGAAGAGCTCAAAGAACAGCTTAGAAAGGATGGAGTTTGCTTCACTTGTCGTGAGCCTTGGGTGAAAGGCCACCGTTGCTATGGAAGAGGCAAAGTAGTTCGAATGGAGGGCTATTCTGATTATGGATCAGAATCTGATTCGTCTGATCAGCAATACGAATCAGCAAGTAGTGAAGGTGAAGAAGTTCAAGAAGACAAGTCCGAAGAGGTTGGAGATAGTAGTGCTTTTGCACAACTATCTAGTTTTCAAAAGAATGAATCTTTTAGGGTTCATGGAGTTGTAAATTCACAAAGGATAGTTGCCCTAATTGATACTGGAGCAACTCACAATTTTATTGATGAAGGGCTAGTTGCTAGAAAAGGTTTAAAGACTGAAAATTTTGATGGTTTCAAAGTAATGGTTGCTGATGGTTTCACTATGTCTTGCACAAGGAGAATTCCTAATCTATCTTTGCAATTAGGGAATCATGAAATTAAGGATGATTTTTATGTGGTGGGTATAGGAGACACTGATGTTGTGTTAGGCATACAATGGCTGCGATCTCTTGGTGAGATCACCTTGAATTTGCAAACCATGGAGTTGAAATTTCAGTCTAATGGGAGGAAGGTTGTTTTAAGAGGGATGTCAAATGGAGGCCCTCGAATTGTTTCTTTGAAAAGGATGGAAAGGCTGATCCGCCATGATCAAGTTGAATGGGCTGCTGAATGTATGGTTTTACCAGCTGATCCGGTTGAGGAAAAAAGGCAATATCATCCTGATATTCAAGCCTTACTTTCAAAGAAAAGTAAAGTCTTTGGAAGCTTACCTCCTGGAAGACCTCCTGAAAGAGGTTCTGAGCATGTGATTGAGTTAGAAGAAGGAGCAAAACCAGTCATTACTACACCTTACCGCTATCCAAAGAGGCAGAAAGATGAAATTGAAAAAGCCATCAAGGAGCTGTTGGAAAGTGGTTTTATTAGACCAAGCAAGAGTCCATTTGCTTCAGCAGTAGTGCTGGTCAAAAAGAAAGATGGTACAATGCGTATGTGTGTTGACTATCGCGCATTAAATCAGAAAACCATCAAGAATAGATATCCTATCCCTAGGATTGATGAGCTTATTGATGAGCTCCATGGGGCAATGTTCTTCTCAAAGATTGATCTTCGTTCGGGCTATCACCAAATCAGAATGAGGGAGGAGGATATAGAAAAGACAGCATTTAGATGCCACTTTGGGCATTTTGAATTTCTTGTCATGCCTTTTGGTTTGACAAATGCTCCAGCCACATTCCAATCTTGTATGAACAAGATTTTTAGACAGCAGTTGAGGAAGTTTGTGCTCATCTTCTTCGACGATATTCTCATATTCAGTAAGTCATGGGAAGAGCACCTTAAGCATTTGGAAGAAGTGCTTAACATTTTAGAGGCGGAATGTTTATTCGCCAAAGAATCAAAGTGTGAGTTTGGGTTGGAAGAACTTTTATACCTTGGCCACATTATCAGTTCAAAGGGGGTGAAAGTGGATCCAGAAAAGATAAGGGCCATTCTTGATTGGCCAACTCCTAAGACTATTTCTCATTTGAGAGGGTTTTTAGGGTTATGTGGATTCTATAGAAGATTTGTAAAAGGTTATTCTCATCAAGCAGCACCTTTGACAGATCTTACAAAGAAAGGAGCTTTTCTTTGGACTAAGCAAGCACAAGAGGTTTTTGATAAGTTTAAACAAATCATGAGTTCGTGTCCTGTATTGGCACTTCCGGATTTTCAAAACCTTTTGAATTACAATGTGATGCTTCAGGAGAAGGAGTTGGAGCTGTCCTAATGCAAGACAAACATCCTATTGTCTTCGAGAGCAGAAAGTTGAGAGGGGCAGAAAAAACTTACTCTATTTATGACAAAGAGATGCTTGCCATCATGCATGCTTTGTCTAAATTCCGTCAATACTTGGTGGGAAGTAAATTTGTTGTTAAGACTGATCACAACAGTCTTAAACATTTTATGCGCCAAAAGGAATTGAATGAAAGGCAGCAAAAATGGGTAAGTAAACTCCAAGCATATGACTTTGACATTGAATATGTCAAAGGAAAAAATAATATAGTTGCTGATGCTCTCTCTAGAAGGCCTCATTTGCAATCAATTTGTGAGTTATCAGCTGATTGGAAAGAATTAATTGCTGCTGATTATGTTAAAAATCAGTTTGCAACCAGCTTGTTAGAAGGTCATTTGGTTGATGAAAGGTATAAGTTGGTTGATGGATTAATTTATTACAAAGATAGAATCTTTTTAGTGCAAGAATCTAAGCTTAAGAAAAAGATTCTACAATCTTTTCATGATGTTCCCCTTGCTGGTCATCAAGGGATTTTCAAGACCTATAAGCAGATTCGTGAAAGATTCACTTGGAAAGGTTTGAAAGATGAAGTCTTGAATTATATTAGGGAGTGTCCTATTTGTCAAAGGAATAAAAATGAACACTCTTTTCCTGCTGGTCTGCTTCAGCCCTTACCTATTCCAAATCAGAAGTGGGAGAGTATTGCCATGGACTTTATCACCGGGTTGCCCAAGGTGCAAGGACGTGATTGTATATTTGTTGTGGTTGATAGACTAACAAAATTTGCTCATTTCTTTGCTGTTACCACTTCATTTACAGCAGCTCAAGTGGCTGAGTTGTTTTTTAGAGAAGTGTTTCGTTTGCATGGGTTGCCTAGAACAATTGTCAGTGATAGGGACAGCAAGTTCCTAAGTGTTTTTTGGCAGGAGATCTTCAGATTGAGTGGGACAGTGCTTACTCCAAGCACAAGTTATCACCCACAAACCGATGGGCAGTCAGAAATTGTTAACAAGTGGTTAGAGGGCTACTTAAGGAACTATGTTTCAGGACAGCAGCGAGCTTGGATTAAATGGCTTCATTTAGGAGAGTATTGTTACAACTCTTCTTATCACATGTCAATTAAGATGTCTCCTTTTAAGGCTCTTTATGGTTATGAGGCTACTAACTTTGTTGATCTAGTGTTTGGTGATAGTAGAGCCCCACAAGCATTGGATATGTTACAACAAAGCCAAGACATCTTGAAAACTCTTAAGGAAAATCTGCAACAAGCTCAAAATCAGCAGAAGTTATACGCTGATCAGCAGCGTGTGGAAAGGTCTTTTGAAGTTGGGGACATGGTCTATTTGAGGCTTCAGCCATATAGACAATCTTCTCTCAAGAAGAGTGGTGCAGAAAAGTTGAAGCCACGCTTTTATGGTCCTTTCAAAATCACCAAAAGGATTGGTGAAGTTGCTTATGAGTTGGAACTTCCAGCTGAAAGCAAAATACATAATGTTTTTCATGTGTCTCGCCTCAAGAAGGCAATTGGACACAATGTGGTGGCTACATCAGAATTACCTCCATTGGATGAGGAAGGTCATTTAGTGTTGATTCCAGAAGAGATCCTTGACACTAGAGAACGTTCTTTGAGAAGAAGGACAATCAAAGAATATTTGGTTAGATGGAGGAATTTGCCTATTGAAGATGCTACGTGGGAAGGTGAACAGATTTTGTTGCATCCATCTTTGCAGTTGCTTGGGGACAAGCAATTTCGAGGAGGGCGGACTGTAATGTCCCCTTCTCATCAGTGATTAGCATTGGCATTCTTCAGTCTATTCCGGAACCCGTAGACTGGAATGAGGTGGAAATTAGGGTTTCATGGGCTTGGCTTTTGTAGCATTTCATTTTATTTACTATTTTTAGTAAATGATAGTTGTGGCAGTATGCAGTTGGTTGTCTTCAGTCATCACTTCAGTTGAGCATGTTATTGGTTGTTTCAATATCTTCCTCTCAAGCCTTAATTGTTGAAATTTACTAAGTATTGGCATAAGTGTTATATTTTTCAATTGACCACCCCTTGGCCTAAGGATACAACTTGCAAGTTGTTTTAAAAAAGGGGACTTGAAGGGTACGCCTTGTCATAAGGTGATATTAATATTTTATATTTTTGAATTTATGCTTGGAGGAAAGTGGACGCCACTTTATGAGGAATATTATTTTATGAAATTTGAAAATAAGGAGAATTCAAATAGTTGTCTTTTGGCGTACCATTGAGGAAGTTGAAGAGTTTCTCAATTCTTATAAAATGAAGACATGACTCCAGCATTGGATATCCATCAATTACCTTACTGTTATGCTGTCAAAATGACTATGGACATTTTGCTATTGCTTCGAGGATGCTACCTCCTAGCCCATTCCCAATTTCGTGTTTGAAATACAACACCTAGTTGGAACATTGCTGCTTCTCACATCAGACTAGCAGATTGAGCAATAAAGGTTGAGAATTTTGGTGAATTCTACAGTTTTGAAGTTCCTGGTTTTGCTACAGCTGAAGCTGTTTTCTGTTCGTATCTTGCTGAGTGATTTTTATTTAGTTCTGGGTGTTTGAGCAATCTAATTGTTGACTGGAGGCGCCAACTTCCACCAAAAATCAGATTTTATTTTGAAGTTGTTGATTTTATATTGCAAAGTCGATTTTCTCAAGGGGCCGTACCATTTAGAGCTGCATTGGGATTCGTGCCAAATAAATTAAGGACTTTGGTTGCTGTTTCTAGATTCTAACTTGGGCGCCAGACTTGTAAGGTGCATTTGCAACTCGTTTCACGTCATTCGGAGAAGAATTGAGTGAGTTATGAAGATTTCATTGATTCTCATAGTTGCAGATTGATATTTCCAGTTTCACAGTTTTGTATCAGATTGTAGTAGTTCTGATTTCTGATTTATTATCTGCTGTTAGAAAGTTCTACAAACATTGAAAAACATCTATCCATCTTGTGTTTGAAGATTATTGTAATTTCTAAGTAATTTGGCAGCTTATTATTCATTTGTACAAACTGCAAACAGTAGTACTGTTCCAGTTTTTAATTGCTGCAATTTCTTTCTGTATCTTCTCACATAAGTCCCCTGGATGGTTTACCACCAGTGTGGTTAATTTTATTGTAATAATTTATACCCACTCATAGTGGTGAATCCCCACAGTTCTGTGGATGCCCGCCGCAGCGGATGAATTGCTTTCATTTGTAATCTTTTCCCCCCACTGTTTGGTGGTAGCGTGGAATTGTTTCTCATGGCTGGTTATCCACCTAATAGTTCTTAATTTCAATTTCTAGACTCCGTCATATGTTAGCACCTCGCCCTCAGTGGGATCTTGAGTGCACATTCTTGACGTTGAGTAGTTCTTCTATTCAATTTTAGTTTCTTCAGTTCAAGTTCAATATCTTCCATTCAAGTTCAGATTTTGATTTGAGGCTAACGCTAATCCAATCATCTATTGCTGGTTATTTTGTGTTATTCCTTCAAAAAAATTGGTTAGCATATTTACGCTAATCTTCCATTCATATGTGTTCTTTAAAGAACTCCCTTCTACTATTGTAATCACTATAGCCTTATCCTCCATGTCTTCCAATAGACATCTCTCAGGTTCAAGTTCCTCACTCTTTACGCACTCATCCTCTTCCTCTTTCTCAATGTCACATGCATGACACTCTACTACATCCTCTTTCTTTCTTGCATTTAAAACATCATTAGAAATATAATAAAAAATACCTTCAACTCTTTTATTCTCCATTTTCAAGACCTCTTAATTCCTTAACAATAAAAATCTTCAAACCCTCAGGTTTTACTTATGTAAACTACCTCCTTTGATGATCTCTTTACAAAACCCTCTTCCAATATTCACCAATATTACTATAAACTACCTCCTTTAGTGATCTGTATACAATCATGGGAACCTCAGTTCCTCAAATCCTCTTAAAATTTCTTCTTACTACCTACACATTCATCTACAAACAAAATCCACAAATTCTCCACCCTTAGGTCATGGTGTAAACTACCTATAATCAGTGCTTCTGCCTACACACTCAACAACTCTTGCTCTAATACCACTGATGAAAAGAGAATACCCAATTTGAAACACAACTCTTAAAACTCATACATGAAATAAAATAAATGCTAGAAATTAAATAAAATTTGTTGGAAATGTCTCATACTCCTCATTCAACATCTCTTGAAATGCTACAATAACAAAGCAACAATTAAGCACAATTGAAAACACATTAATTTACAGCCATATGGGCTTATTAATTCCACTAAAAATCTGATATAAAACTGATAAGAGGCAGCATATAACAAATAAAAAAACCCCCTTTAATCAATCTTCTTTTACAAGATTTTGCTCCTACAATCTATAACCTTCAATGGAAACTTATGTTATAATAACCCTTGGATTCTCCTATCCTTTTTCTGCTAAAAATAACTCTTCAAACCTGTAAAAAAATGTCCAAAATTTCATCCATATGAAAGCTTTTGCCTCTCTAACCTATCTCCAAAAATTGCCTTCAAATTATTCTTTATTGCTTTCACAATTCTCTAGATTGTCCACTTCTGGCTCAGAGAATTAATTAAAATTAAATTTTCTGATTTCCACCACCAGTTACACCATCTCTTATAGCTTCAAAATTAGACCTCAAAAATATAATTAAAACTCATTTAAAATCCACTTACAACAACCCCTCAAAAATAGGCTTTTTAAGGTTTCTTTCCTCCTCTCTTTGACTCTCAGAAAAAGGAAGAAGACAAAAATCAACTTGGGCATCCACTTCTCCAATCCCTACATTTTAGAAGTCAATATTTTGTGCTTTAAATCCCCACTCTTCATTTCTCAATTCCTCTTCTTGAAATTTGAACAATTAAATTTAATTGTTTTTAAATCTGCTTTTTCCTTTCCACCCCACAAGTCAATTTGTCAAAGTTGTACAAGAAATTAATTAACAAATTAATTTAATTACAGATAAATATTTAGCCATCTTGACCATATAATTCAAACCAAAAATTAATCCACTTCAAAAATCCAAAATTTCATAATTCAAAAATTCAACATTTTTATTGACACGGGATTGCAAGTCACCATGGATGCTCCTGCATCATTTACCTAAAATGATATCAACTCTTAAAAAAAAAAGGATATAATGGAAAAGGATGTGGTGTGAATGAGCAATCCATTGGTGTCCCTATAAAACCTTATCCTCAAGAAGTAATGAGAGGTCTCATATATTTCCCTTCAAAGATTACAAAAGTATAAAAAAATCCTTCACTTAATGTCAACATTGTCACACAAGATACTCCTAAAATAACTCTTACATTGAAGTATCCTAAATTGATAGACACAACAAGTAATGTTATGACTTTGGATCAATTTCAAAATGATGAAGCTATATCACAATTTCTAGGAGTCTATGATCATTTACCAATGAATCATCACAAGCAACAAAGTTTCCATGCTTTAAGTGCACAAAAATAATTTACAAATAATAAAAAAATAAGTGATAATGAAGAAAAAGAAGATGAACAAATACCCAAAAATCAAAATCAAAATGCATTACTCATAGGAGATATAATCAATGTGCCAATGGACATATATAGTGAAGAAAAAGTAATTCCAATATGAAAATTCATTGATGATGATGAACAAGAAGATCACACAACATTGTTACAAGAATTTCATGAAATTTTTGCTTGGAAATATTCAGACATGCTTGGTATTGATCCTAAGGTCATGATGCACAACATAGTCCTAGAAAGTGATGCCAAACCAAGGAGACAAAAGATATGTAAGATGAATCCTAAAATAGATTTATTGGTTAAATCTAAAATTGAGAAGATCTTAGATGTCAGTTTTATTCAACCTATAGATTATTCACCATGGATTTCAAATATTGTAGAGGTGGATAAACCTGATAATCATATTAGGATGTGTATAGATTTTCATGACTTGAAAAAGGAATCTTTAAAAGACAACTTTCCCCTTCCTAATATTGACATGATAGTTTATTCAACTGCATGCCACACACTATTATCATTCATGGATGGTTTTTTGAGATATAATCAAATTTTTATCAACCTTCAAGATCAATATAAGATAACCTTCACGGAACCTTGGGGAACACTTTGTTGGGTTGTAATGCCTTTTGGACTAAAGAATGCTGGTGAAACATAAAAAAGATATATGACAATGATATTTCATGATTACATACATAAAATCTTGGAAGATTATGTTGATGACATCTTGGAAAAATCCTTGACTCGTGAAGACAATGTTAATATTCTTTAACAAATCTTTGAAATTATTTGTAAGTACAATATGAGGTTGAACCTAAAAAAGTGTATTTTTGGAGTTGGAAGTGGAAATATTTTAGGTTTCATTGTGTCACATAGAGGGATAAAGTTGGAAATGAAGAAAATTTATGCCATAATAAACATGCCACCTCCTAGAAATATTTCACAATTATGTAGTTTACAAGGAAATATTCAAGCTATCTGTCACTTTGTTGCATCCTTCATAGATCGAACCTTACCATTTACTCAACTTCTCAAAAATGAATAAAAATTTAATTGGAATTAATATTGTAAGAAAGGCTTTGAAGAATTAAAATGTCAATTAAATCCAACCCTCTAATATTACAACCAACAATTAGAAGAAAAATTTTCATTCTTTATGTATCAGTGTCTAGCCATGCTCTCGCAGTGTTGTTAGCTCAAAAAGATGAAGATGATAAAGAGAATCTCATTTATTACATTAGGAGGGTGTTGATTGATTATGAAACTTGATACACCACTCTAGAAAAACAATTCTTATCCCTTGTGTTTACCACTAGTAAGTTGAGATGTTACTTACTTAATGTCAAAGTGCATGTGATGTCTAAGTTTGACCCTTTAAAACATATCTTCAATAAAAAAAACTTATCAGGATGCTTAGCCAAATGGGTAATGTTGTTAATTGAGTTTGACCTTAAATTTTTCTTACAAAATTCAATTAAAGGACAAGACTTGACCGACCATTTAGCTAAAGCTCCTTCACCATCAACATCACATAACATTTACTTTTTCATTGATGATAATGTGTTGATGATTGAAACTAATACATGGGAGTTGTATTTTGATGGTTCTAAGTGTAGAACTGGCTCCGACATAGTGGTTATACTAGTCCTTCTTGTAGGAAAACTCCCTTCTCTTACTACCTAAACTTCCTATGAACAAACAACACGACAAAGTATGAAGCTTTAATTGTTGGAATACACCCCGCTTTAACTCTAGGAGCTCGAAGCGTTAAGATATTTGATGATTCATAATTAGTCATTAAGAAAATAAATAGATCATATCAAGAAAAGCATGATAAATTATCAAAATATAAGGATCTCACAATGACTCTCTTAGAAAAATTTGATTCATATACCATTTGATAATATCCCACAAAAATATAATCAACATGTGGATGCAATGGAAAGTGTGGTTTCCCTTGTATTTTGTCAAGACCCTTTAATAGATTTCACATTCAATATCCATGCTATTATACAACCGTTAGTAGAAGAAAACATCAAAGAGGTATTATTAACCACCATATAAAGTAGGTACACACCACAAAAAGTGAATGGTACACACCAATATATAATTATTTGAAAGAAGGTACCCTTCCTAAGCCGACAACTAAGAATACTCAAACTCGCCTTCAAAAACATGCGTCTATATATATAATCCTTGCATACATTTTGTATAAAAGGTCCTTTGATGGTATTTTTCTTAAATGTCTTAAATAACCCAAAATCCCTATAACACTTTCAAAAGCTCATGAAGGTTCTTGTGGAGGCCATTTTGGAGGAAGATCATTAGTTCAAAAGCTAATCCATATATGATACTATTGGAGACATATGCAACAAGATTTCTTTGAACATGTTAAGAAATGTCACAAATGTTAGGAACATAGCAATTTGATTCATGCTCTTGCTTTTGAGCTTCATGCCCAAGTTTCTATCTAGCCATTCTTGGTATGGGGTCTGGATATTAATGGAAAAATATCACCACCCTCCTTCGCTGTACATACATTTATAATTACTGTGACAAATTATTTCATGAAATGGGTGGAAGTCATTCCCCTTTATTCAACAACTACTGATGTAATATGTTGTTTCATATTGGAAAACATCATTGCTCACTTTGGACTCCCTTTTGTATTGGTTTTAGATAATGGGACACCATTTAAGAATAATAACATCAAGAAGTTCTGAGAAATGTTTAATATCCAACTTCATTTTTCAACACCCTGCTACCCACAATCTAATGGTCAAGTTGAATCAACTAATAGGACTATTGAGAAAATCCTAAGGAAAGTAGTAAGAAAACATAATAAGGATTGACACACGCAATTAACATATGTGTTATGGGATTATCGTATTAGTATTAAAACATCAACTTGAAATACTCCTTATAACATTGTTTATGGTGCTAAGGTGATAATGCCCTTGGAGTTAGAGATTCCTTCACTAAGAATCAGTCTTCAAGGACTTATTGATGATAACATTTATAAAGAAAAATGATTGCATCAGCTTAAAATTCTTGATGAATAATGCATCAATGCTCTTGAGCATCTCCAAGCTTACTCTAGATGAATGCAACATAGTTACAATGATCAATTCATCCCTCATTCATTCAATAAAGGAGATTTGGTGTTATCTGAGAATCAACATAACATCAATGCTAAACTAACTGAAAAAGGAAAATTCAGCCCTAATTGGTTAGGACCTTACATAATTGATTAAAGATATGGGTTTGTAACATACACATTAATAGAAATATATGGTAAACCTCTTAAAGAACCTATTAATGTTGTTCATTTGTGTTGGTACTATGTCTAACATTCCCTCTTTAATAGTGTAAATGTTAAATCAATGATGTCAAAGTTAGTAGATAGTATGCTATTTTCTCACATTGCTTCGTTCTAGACAAAGAATTATTCATGTGTCCTAAATATTAAAGTAATTAGTCAAATTAGCTTTGGGTTGTTACTTTAAGTTTTATACTATTCAAGTTAATCTTGTAGGTTGTGTTATATTAGATCCTTATATGCATTTAATGTTCTACAATTAGATCATAGGTACATTTAATGTAGCATAAAATACTCAATCATAATGTTGCATCTAAAGAAAACTAAGATATATTTAATTAGATCACATAAAACATATTAGATCATGGAGACATTCATTAAATAGTCTTACAAATATTATTTCATAAATGACATTTCCAGCTACCTTAAACACATAAACATAGCTGAAAAAACATAAATGATCATATATATAAGAAATTTTTAAGTACATATCCTCAATAATACAATGTTGTTGTGGCCAATGACTACTAGACCCCTCGAGTTCTAGTGGTGGCATCCATCAAGAGATAGTGGTATGTGATTGTGATCTAATCAAGGATCTCAATTCATCCTATAGGCCCTCTAATCATCCACATAGTATCTCAAGCTCCACCAAATCTCAAGATGATCAAAGGTCATCATAGGAAGCCTATAGTGTTGATAGCTCACCCATGGCTCAATTAGCATGCCTGGTAGTGCTCTCGTATGCCCCTCTTAACCTTGTGAAAGGCTCAAATATATCTGGATGTTGGTCTATGATTAGTGGGGGCATGTAATATGTAGTGATAACCCCATCTACAAGCAAAGGAATAACCATCTCTGTGGAAACCCATTGGTGGAGATCTTGTAGCTCTCTCACAGATCTTGCAAGATGGAAATCATAAAGATAATCAATACACATTATGACATATATATAAATGAAAAACAAGAACATGAGCATAATCATAAAATAATAATCATAAACATAAATAATGTGTCATCACCTAGCTCTTTTGCCTGCTATGTAGGAGGTATAGAAGATGCGCTACTCTCCCCATGCTCATAAGTTCTAGCACATGTTGTGTCTGCTAACTGTGATCTACTAACCAATGTAGGAACTGAATCTCTCCACTCGGAGGCAACTAGATCCTCACCTACTTCATCACTACCATCACTCATCAGTTATCTCTCCTCCTACTCCTTTTCATCTTCATTGTTATCCTTATCATCCTCCTCCTCATAGCCTAAGTCCTCCTCCTCGTAATCATATTCCTCATCCATAAACAATTTTACAACCCTGATCTCCTCGCCTATCTCTTCCTCATCATCTCTATGATCTAGAAGTTGTCCTACATATCCTATAGGCTGATCCATAGTAAAGACTAGAGTTGGTCATGTTGTGGCCCACCACTCGTCATAAGTAGCTGTAACACCTACATCGTTAGCATCGAATACTAGGGGCATGTCAAGATCTTCATCATCTGAATCACTAGATATAACATCATCGACTATGAATCATCTAGTATCTCCAAGCCTATGGGAACTCCACACTGGTCATCTATTAAAAGGTTGTGGTGTTGGTGGAACCTATATTTGTCCAAACTTCCTCATGAGACAATTGTAGTAGAAAGGTCTCACTACATAATCATGCCTCCCTAATAAAAAATGATCCCTCTACATCTTATTCAACTGGTGTGTCTCATCTGACCACTAAAGTATCAAGAGGTAAGGTCTCCATAAGATCTCCTCCTGATCAAGATGGTCAAGCTTGACTCTCTAGAATAATAAATCCCCATATTTTCATGCTTGTCTAAGCGGATAGCCAAAGGAGCATGGGTAACCCATAGCACCAATAGTAGGAAATCATGTTGCTTTGGTACATGTGATATTCTCTAGGCACCAAACTTGTAATAGTGTACAATGCACCATACTATCCACCTCCTCAAAGGTGAACCATCCCAAGTCATAATAGAGATGTGCTAGGGTACTACAACCACAAGTGTAGATAGTCCTATGTTGCTCCACCTCCTGAATCATGTGTAGCAGTCCTCCATCTAGGTGTGCTCCTTGACAATCTAGGACTAGAACGAGTGTTTTATTCATAATCATAATCCACCTAAGGAGTGGTGATCATGCATGAAGTAACCACCTCAGCTCAATACATCGCCCCATGATCATCTCTCGAATTAGACCTCTAAGGTAATGCTAAATGTCCACTCTCATCTCCTAATAAGATCAATCCTCTACAAATTGTATAGTCTCACCTCAAATAGGAAGTCGAAGAATGTGATCCACATCCTCCAAAGTAATGGTCATCTCATCGATGGGTATATGAAAAGTGCAGGTATCTACGTCCCATCTCTCTACTAATTCCATAAGCATGGAATCATGGTATCTCATGGGTGGCATGAGATAGACCTAGTATATTCCCATCTCCTATAATTTCTTTGCATCCTCCTATGAAATCACTATAACAGGCTCTCATAGGTGACTAAACAACATGCTAGCTAGATGCTGCTAGGCTTAGTGAGGAACCTAATAAAAAAGAAAAAATATCACCTATAAGAATCCTAAAATTTTTAAATCTATACATAAACAATCAAAAAGTGTGCTAAAGTTTCTCTAGGATACTTTTCTAGGGGTCCTACGCACTTTATTCCTTTTTTGGGACAGTTTGTGAAAAAGTGGGACACTTTGCGACTTCTTTTTCTAGGGTCCTCAATCTATCAAGAAATATGTACAAAATAAGTTAAATGAATGAAAAAAATGCAAGGTAGAGAAGAATCCACTCACTGTATGTTGCAACTCACCCCACACCACCTCGTTGCATAGTACCTTGAGTCTTGGAGGCACATTGGGTCATATGCTTGGCATCGTCAATCACTCTCCACCAAAGTCAAACTACAAAAAGGTAAAAGAAAAAAATGATCACAAAATACCTAAATTTTTACTCCTATATACTCTTTATTAGGTAAAGTACATGTTAAAGTAAAAGCTTCATTTCAACTTAGCATATTGGGGGCTAGAGAACTCCATTTTTAGCGTCATTTGTTGCATTGGATTTGTAATTCCACGAGCCTGATATCATCAAATGTCTATTATTCTATGGTATGGTACTTTGAAATACCTTGCGACAATACTTATGTAATTCGATGTGGTTATACTACTACCTTGATTCAACCTCCATAAAGCAAGTAGAATCAAGGGGGAATACATGTACCCTCGAATTCAATTTCTTGAAGAAGTCAGATAAGAGGATTTTTTAATGAATAATGAATTGGTTTTGTAGGATGTGGTTCCTAACATTATGGTTCTACAAATAACTACAATGGGGAATTCATTCTCCAATGTTTATGAATGAATCCATATGAGTATCCTTCTATGAGATAAAGTTTACTTTTCAAAATAATTTAGCTTAGATAGGAACATAGTTTCATATGGGCACTAAAGTGGGGGCTAAATGTAGTGACAAAAATTGTACGCCCTTCTTGGAGATAATATAATTTCACACTTAGTTTGGGCCCATTTTAGCACCCTTGCACTCATTTCCTTTAAATCATCATTAATAGGCCCCTAAGACACTTTATTATGCATCCCAAGGCTCATTTCAATTGAAATCCTAACAAATTCAATAAATACACTTAATATTATAACCTCCCTACATTCTCTCACCACAAAAAATTTAAGGTGGGACCCATACACCACCTTGGGAATATGAGTCCCCCTAGGTGGGACCCATATGCCACCTTGATTGTATGAGTCTTGTTTGGGGTCTTTTTAGGGTTTTGAGTGGGAAATCAAGGCATTTAATTTAAATTTTGCAAATTTGGACATTTGAGATCTAATAAAAGGTAAATTAGATAGGATGCCTATAAAAGCTAAGTATCACATTCATTTTTTCTACTAGAACTAGAGAGAACAAAGCAAGCAATCAAGTAAGCAAGAGATTCAATCATTTTCATTCAAGAAAAAGGAGCAAGAAAATTTGAAGTCTTGGAGTAGAATTATAGTGTTTTTGCATATATTCAAGCTCACTTTCATTCAAGATCAAGCATTGTCAAAGATTGATGATGGTTTCCTATGGAGATCATGATGGATTCTAGGTTGGAGATATGAAACTAGCCATTTAACCAAGCCTAATGACTTATGGGTATGTGAAGGATCATCATGGAAAAAACATGCCCTTAAGTGGCAAAAATTTCAAAAAAAATAGAGTTAGGCAACTTGACGTAAAAATTTGAATAAGTTATCTATATTATTTCATAAATATGTAAGAATAGTATCTATAGAAAATTGAATTTAGTTTCTAAACTACTAGGTTTGTTTAAAAAAAAAAAATCTATTTGGTGAAAATTTGAAATATCAATGCAGTTGTACTTAAATTTCAGGGAAAAAATAAGAAGTAGGTGTCTGTCTGACCACCCTAACCACAATAAAATGATAATATTTTTTTATAATATTTTAGATATAAGTAGAGAAATCATGCCCCAATGTGATGCATATTTTTTTGTAATTTTTTTTCAAGTAAATAATTAATTATGAATTTTTTATTACAAATTTTTTAAAAGTATAAAAATTCGTATGTCTGACCATCTTAACTTGGTCAAAACTTCATGAAATTCAATTTTTCTTTTTTTAATCCTATAGTATTCAAAGCATAGAATGTGACACATGTTTTGGATTCAAAAAATGTGATACCGTTTGAAAGCTATAGATGTTTTTCAATCAGCCTATCAATCAGGACTTTAGTTGTAATTTGAATAGAAAATGAATAATAATTACTTATTAAATTCAAAGTAAAACATAATTTATATCTATGGAAAGTTGAGAATCTCCTTTAAAAACCCTTTTCGTTTCATCAATTTTGGGTAAAAAAATAGTCATCAGCCACATACCCATCATATTGCCACTTTTTGGCCCATCATGATCCTACACATACCCTTGTTTCCTAAGTGATTCCATTTTCCATTATCACTCTAATTACTAAAGGAAGGTACATTCATTCTTATGGCTTATTAGGATGATTATAGATCTCCCAAAGTGAGTCATCATCATTCTCGTGTTTCATTCATGCATCCTATTCTAGTGCATTAGGGTAGGGTTTATTGCATTTTAGATCTCTTAATCTTAGGTACACTTGAGATTAGGGATTTCACACACATTTCCATTTCATATCTATATTTTCTATCAAGGTTTAACTACCAAACTAGGGGTTTGACCAAGGAAAACCCACCATATGTAAATCAACACAACATTTTGTTTTGTAGATTTTTAATAGGTTCAGATATGGAAGCGAAGTTTGAAAGACATAGGAAGGAAGTGCAGAGATAGAAGGATAATTTTAGATCTCTCCTTTTTGGAAAGTAAGAGTGGGACTAAGTCACCGTATTGGGTGTATGAGTCCAAATATACCCCTTTTTCCAGTTTTTTACAAATCTTGATCAGTCATAAGAAGATTCTAGATTCTACCCAAAAACCCTATAGCAGGACTAAATCACCCAATCTATCATATCAGTCTTAGTGTACCTCAAACAATGGATTTTTATAGTTTTAGACCTTGTTTTGACTCCATCATTCTTCTAGGTATTTTTCTATTTCATTTTTTTATGTCAATTTGATTTCATGTTCTCAAATTTTTAGGGTTTTGTGCATAAGTGTTTGCATTTATCCTTTGAAGCTTAATTTAATGGTGAACCCCCACCAATCACACAAGGAAACCCCTAGTCTATCCCTCAATCGAGTCACTTGGTTGAGTGATCTATGTTTCCTAATGATTAAAGTGTGAAATAGGTCCAATTCCATCTCCCAAAAGGTGGAACCTTATTTTTGTTTAATTAGGACTAAAGTAGAGTCATATCCAACTGGAACTAACTCGTTCCCCTAGAGTGGGTGGGGGTCACGTTGATCATTATAATGTGTGGTGGCTAGAAATATATCTTACACACTCTTAAACTATGGACAATCAACTTTTAAATGAGCATTTGTATTATGTATTTTGTACCAATTCTTCATGGAAAGGTTAGATAAATTTACCTTTGATGTAGACCTATCATTGGAGGGATTAGTATTATCTAAAGGTATGGATACTTCCCCATTATTTTGTCATGTGTTACAAGGTCTAGGTAGTCTAGGAGCATTGTATGGTCGACCTTGTGATTTTTGATTATTACTCTAAGAGTAAAAGTTATGATTTCTTAGTTGAGTAACCTTTGTGGTTAATTGTTTAAGTTGAGATGTGATTTCTTTAATATCTTCTTTATCTTCTAAAATCTAGGATCTTTGATTCTCTTGAGTTTGTGAAAAGAAAGAATTTCCACTGGGATGCAATTTTGTGATAGCTGGACTAGGGTGTGGGACCAAAGTTTGATTATTTCCTAGTTGAAAGAAACTATTTTGAGGAAATGTTCCATTCTAAACCACTAAAGGAAAAGAATTAGGATACATTGCATGATTTAGTGGAACTCCATTTAAACTCAATATAGGATAATTGTTCAATCCATTTTCTCCATTTATAGACAATCCACTTTTGAGGGAATTCATTTCTAGGTTTACACTCATGACCTCTGCATAAGCTTTGTTAAGGTAGTAGGGGAATTTTCCCTCTATTTTATGAACATTGTAGTTAAAGGATCAACTGCCATATAATATACGATGACAATGGAAAAATTTCCTACCACATAGGGTGCTTGCAACCTAGAATAAGCCTTTTGAAATCTGTCATTAAAAATAGTTATAGGTTCACCATTACACCTTTTAAATTGAGTGAAATGATGATATAGCAAGGTAGAATTGACTGGTTTCTAAACCTAGCCAAAAATTGGTTGTCCATGTCTTGCCATGTCCTAATAGAATTATAGGTCAGGTTGATGTACCACTAGTAAACTTCATCACTTACACTATAAGGAAACAACCTGCATACACCATATTCATGTTGTATCCTTGATCTAAGGCATGTATCCTTGAAGAAAATGATATGTTCTTCCATATCTTTGTGAAGATAATACTTAAGACACATTTTTATGGATTCTTTGGAAGATCATTATACACAGCGAATTGAATTAGTGACTCTACATTAAAGAAATCAATTACTATGGGTAGGGGTGGTATAGCAACAGCTGAATTTTGTGGTACTATGCTTGTGATTCTTGACCCTTGGCACCTAGATGACATACGATCACTAAGTTTGACTATTGTCACATAAGGATTGCTAGACCATGACCTAGTGACTCTATGAGACTCTAGCTTCCTTCCTAACAAAATGAAAAAGGGAAGACTTCCTTATAGCACCATTCTTGTTGATGCAAATGTTAGTCTAACACCAATAGGAAGATAAATTCTCATAGAGACACTAAAGGAACCTATCTTTAAAATTCCACTAGGAAAGCCTAAATCTAAGGCTAACTCAACTTAATCCCAAGGCTCATTTATGTCATTTCTTGATGCACTAGGTTCACTCAAGGTTCTTTGTGATAAATCTCTTAAAAATGTGGGGTAAATGGTCCTTAAGGCATTGGCTGGTATCATAGAGATAATAACATAATCTCAGTTATATCATTCAATAACTTCATGAAATCAAATAATTTGCAATAATATTTCATGAAATTCAAATAACTTGCATTCATTCAAATAGATTTAGCATTAAACATTTAACAATTTCATGGAATCAAAAGATTTGTAATAAAACTCCATGTATTTATCACTTTTTCTAGAACATTTTCTAAAATATAAACATCTATTCTAAACTAAAACATTAGAAATTACTAAAAAGTAAAATTTATCCTTGGTATTATCCATGCATGCCTCATGAAATAACCAAACTAGAGAAAAAAATCCATACATCACCAAATTGCTTCACAACTAGGCACAAAATGATGCAAAATTTTACAAAAAAGTGGGATTATTTGCCATTGGATAGTGTTAGTATGCACCTCTAAATCATGCAACACGCAATCTTATCTAATAGGAACAAACAATCAGCTACATAAAATTTCATATTAGGAAATAGCTTTGAAATTGGCTCTAATATTAGTTAACTTCTAATGAAGCATACAATTTATTAGTCTAGAATGAAACAAAAAATAGGAAAAAGAACAAAGCTTGAAAATGTTTTGGTTCTCTAATATCAACAAATTTTGAACTTAAAAAATAAAATAAAGTAGTAAACAACCTTTTACAGAAACAAGGCCTCAAAGAGTTTAAACTTAGTCCCATCAAAGAGAAATTTAGAGAAATAAATTTAAATGTAGCACATGGTAGGTGACAGTTGTCATCAAAACATTCTAGGAAAATTCAAAGATACTTTGACTTCATCAGTAGTAATCTTCAATCTCGAGTTCCAGGTTGCAAATACTTCACACAATAATAAGACTATCAACACTTTTTTAGAACCTATGGAGTTAACCACCTTCACTAGGACTAGGAACAAACTTGGGTATGTGCAAGATCATGATGGGCCACAAAGTGGTGATATGATGGGTATGTGTAGGGTATGTGGCTAATGAATTTTTCTTACACAAAATTGATGAAATGAAAATGGTTTTTAAAGGAGATTCTTAGCTTTCCACCAATATAAATTATGCTTTACTTTGAATTTAATAAATAATTATTATTCATTTTCTATTTGAGTAATGACTAAAGTCTTGATTGATAGGCTGATTGAAAAAATCTATAGATTTCAAACGATGTCACATTTTTTGAATCTGAAACATGCGTCACATTCTATGCTTTGCATACTATAGGATTAAAAAAAATAAAATTGAACTTCATGAAGCTTTGACCAAATTAAGGTGGTCAGACATACAATTTTTTATATTTTTTAAAATTTCTAAAATAAAAATTCATAATTAATTATTCACGTGGAAATTTTTTATAAAAAATATGCATCACATCTGGATATGAGTCCTCTACTTATATCTAAAATATTATAAAAAACATATTATCATTTTATTGTGGTTAGAGTGGTCAGGTAGACACCTACTTCTTATTTTTTCCCTGAAATTTAAGTACTACTGCATAGAAATTTCAAATTTTCACCAAATAGATTTTTTTCTTAAATAAACCTAGTAGTTTAGAAACCATATTCAATTTTCTATAGATTCTATTCTTACATATTTTTTTAAATAATATAGATAACTTATTCAAATTTTAACATCAAGTTGCCTAACTCTATTTTTTCTGAGTTTTTCACCACTTAAGGGCTTGTTTTTTCCATGATGATCCTACACATACCCATTACAAAAAATTCATTTCAACCACTATCCATGAACAAAACCCCTAGCTTCCAATATATGATTACCTATTCTTCTCTATTCAACTCCAGTTCCGAAGACTCATCTTCACCTTTCCTCTACTAATATTCTTGGAAAGCAATCAACACTTGATGCATACATTCTTTTGGAACTCCTTGAATAAATTTACAATTATATTTATGCCTAGCATAATCTTCTAATATTTGAATAATGTTTTCATTTATCTACATCATTTTTGTCTCATATTTAGTCATAACATTCCTAGACTTTATAATTTCATCTATAACCTCCCGACTTAATGAGTGAATAGGATCCTTATTGACCTTTTCAACCCATTCTTTGAAATCTTTTACCTCTTTATCATCCTATCCTAAAGTTTGGGGATCATAACTTTTTTGAACTAGAATTTCAATAAATCTCTCGTCTCTATCAATTAGCTTCTTGCAGATCTTAGTGACCTTTTCAAATTCTTGTACACATTGCAACAAAGTGTCACTTTCTCAATTCAATTGTTTCTCCACTTCTAAAATATCAGAACTTCTTGTTCCATGGTTATTTCATTCACCAACTCTCAAACATCCATCTAAAGAAGAGCTTTTCAGTTTTACCTCTTTGCATCAGTCAGTTCTTTATGAAATCAACATTTTCCTTCAAGTCTTTTGGACTTGTTGCACCAAAAAAATGCTTCCTTATGCTTCCCAATGCATCCTTTGTTAACTCTTGTCCTTTCCTTACCAAGTACTCCATCCATTCTTCAAATATGCTTACCTTATGGCAAAGCACTATAATGACATCTACTTGCTCCTTAGACATAAGTACTGAATTTTGTGGCAATTTAGTCTGCATTTGACCAGCTTGGGCTAGTGACTTGTGTAACATCATGAAAACAAAGCGGATTAAAGAAATAACAATGCAATTAAACTCAAATGTAAACTAAGCTAAACAACAAAGAACAAAGGAAAGATAAAACATAAATACAAAAAAATCTCACCCAAAATCTACATAGTTTCATGCATGATCTCGATTGTCCTTCTCCATTTCACTGTTTGATTATAATTTCCCTTAGATTTCTTTGTGCAAGTATAGCCTAAGATAGTGATTTAGAAAAAAATACAAGATTAAATAGTTGATTTCTTCCAAAATTCATAATATTTTGGGAGGAGTCACAATGATGAAGGTCAGGTCAATTTATAGAAAATTGATTGTTTGAAGGACAAGCTCAGATTGAAAGATAGACAGACGATTTAGATTAAAAGATTTGACATGCATTGTGATTAGTGTTTGTAGTGATGTGAGTGATAAAACATGAAAGGTGAAGATCAAGATTAAATAATGATTTAATCTTTAGTTGAAAGTATTCAAAAATTAGAAGAATCATGATTGCATGTAAAGGATAAATATGGAATAAAAAATTGATCTGTTTGAATGCACAAATGAATTAATTAATTAAATAAAGTTATTTAGTTAATAAATATGTGCACATAGAAGAATTAAAACTAGATAAGTGACTAATTAAATTAGGAAGTCTCTTCATTAAAAATAGACAAATATTAGATTAGGAGATGACTGATTGATTTAAATAGATCTCGACTTGAGTGGTAAGCGAATAATTAGATAACTAAGCGATTACCCAATTATAGAAGAATATGCCAAGAATAGTTCTTTTTATGAATTAAATGATTATTTAATTCAACATTTGACATTTAAGGATTAAATTAAATAAATTAAGATTTATTTAATTGACTAAAGACAAGATTTAAAGAATAATTAAATAATTAAAGTGTTTATTTAATTATAGTTGGAAATGTGATAAGGATAAATTAAATAATAATCTATTTAATTTAAGAAAGGGGATAAGGTCAATTAGTGATGTAATTAAATAAATTTATTTAATTAATAGGTGAGAAAGGACTTTAGAAAATAATTCAATAATTAAAACATTATTTAATCATGACAAATGAAGGTACGAATTATGAAGAAATTGAAGTCATAGGCTTAGACCAAATTTCAGTGTCTACATTTTGCTCCTCTTTGATACAATGTCATTTTGGCATTGTGTCAAAGAAAATCAGTGAAAACATGCCCCAGGTTTGCCCCAGTGTGAAATAGGTAAAGGTATGCCCCCTTGGGAAAAATGACAAATTTTTGAAAAAATTCCAAAAAAAATGGAAATAGTCTCGATTAGTCAATTTGATGGCTAGAAGTTTCGCGGTGGTGAAATAAATTAGTTTTGGGGAGGTTTGGTAGGTGAAATGATCATTTGAAGTTGGTAAATGATGTGCCCAATACACAAGGCTTGGAAAAATCCCTCCAAAACCCTAGGTATAAATAGAAATTGAGTGGAAATCCAATTCATTTGCACCCCTCAAGTTTGAAAATTATGATTTTTTCTCTGGACCTCACTGCAAAGATGTTGTCAGTTCCTCACTCACAACATTGTGGATATTGGATTCAAACATTCAAATGACTTGTAGATGCGAGACCCCTGGTAAGTAGTCAAAAACTATCTTTTGAAATTTTCATGTTCACACATTTTTAGGCCATTAATTCTTTGTTTTCACATGTGTCACTTTTTAAATCAACACAAATGCATGTGTGTTCAATGCATATGTCTTCAGAATGATGCATTGTAGAAAGACATCTAGGCTAATGTAGGTATGTTTATTAGATAATTGCATTTGAAATTTTATGCACCACATATGTAGTTTTGCAACACATTTTTTAGGAATAGTAGCACATGTCAGGTTTTGCACCACATTTGAATTTTTGCTACACATTTGCATGGTTGGTTTGAGATGGTTTCTATTTTGACGCATGTGCATTAATGGAACACATTTTCATTATTATATAATGCATATGGTATTTTGTGACACATTTGCAAATTTTAATGACATATGTGAAATTTTTCAACGCATGTGCTTTAAAGCGACGCATTTTCCTATCAATTTTTTTTGAAAATTTAGGCTGTAATTGTTGCTTGTTTTTTTGACACTTGATATGGATTATGCCATTGCAAGTTGTATTGGATCCAATCTACATGAGGGATTCGAGGCCATTTACATTTGATTTTCGAGTTCAGTTGCCAAGTGGGGAGAGATGATTCCTATGGAACCTTTGTTTGCATCATGTTACCTATATGCCCACTATTCGGGCAAACTGGGGTTTGTTGACTACACTCTGCGAGCATTGGCATTCTAAGATGTCATCTTTTCATCTACCTATAGGAGAGACTAGTGTTACTTTAGAGGATGTGTATATGATTTTGAGGTTTCCTATTAGGGGTGTTAGAGTCATGTATGATACCCATAGGGGTTTCAGTGAGATGTGTCAATATTATCGTTATGATGATATTAGACAGCTAGGCATAGATAATTATGAGATTAGATGGCATGTGTTGGCTAGTAGATATGATCACACAAATTGTATGTTATGCACATTGATTGGAGGGATAATTCTGCTTGACCACTGAGGTCATGGATTTCATGTGTAATGGGGTGATATGTTAGTCGGTATGTTGGAGAGATGAGTCATGTATGCCTAGGGCCCTTATTTTCTTGCCATGTTATATTTTAATTTGCATGATATAGCTTATAGAGAGGCACATTCGATGAGTTGTGGTACCATTTTGCTTATGGTATGGGCATGGGAACACATTTCTATATTCTATCCACCTGTGATAGTTGAGATAGAGCAGGGAGCTCCTTATGCTTTCCAATATGCAGGGGCTAATACCTAGTCACATGTAGGAGATACAGGGTACTACAAACATGCCATTAACACTATGGTGCAGTTCATATGGAGGCAATACATGGGTTTTGTGCAGTGGCTAGATGAGGATCAACATCTTCCCTTCTATCAACATAAATAGTATTTGATTGGTAGGATAGTTTCACATCTTCATATCATTGAGAGGAATTTTCTAGATAGGGTCCTGAAATAATTTGGAGAGATTTAGGATGAGCCTCAAGGTCAGACAAAGTTTGAATGATCTTCTAGGGAGGTTCCTCTATGGGGACCAAATATTCCTATTGCTATAGCCGAGGTAGATATTGATGCACTACAACCCATTCAATGGGGATGCAAAGGTGGAGCAACAAATCTTGAGATGACGGTTGCATATGATACTTGGTGGGCAAGTCACAGACCAGTGCTCTTTACTAATCTAGAGCAGGATGCACCTATGGAGAGGCATGGGACATTACCTTGAGGTAGGCATGGTGGTAGAGGTCACAGTGGTAGAGGCGGCAGAGGTGGGAGAGGTGATGGTAGATATGGGAGAGGAGGAGGTCAGAGGGTTGGTGATAGGGTTTAATGAGGTTGTAGAGGCTGAGGCCTACATTTGTCACCCGCCCATGAGGAGGAGGGAGAGGGAAAGGATGTGACCATGCTAGAGGTTGGTAGAGGAGAGGAGGATGTTGGTGGTGGGGTTGGTGGAGAGGAGCATGCAGAGGAGGAGGTGATTAGGGAGGAGGAGGAGGAGATAGATGCTCTTGGTATGCTAGTTGGATACTAGGATGAGGAGGAGGAGATGGGATATCAAGAGAGAGAGCTCCATGATAGGATTATGGAGGATTCAGATGATGATGTGGGAGATCGAAAATGGTAGGAGGATACAGGTCCTATTGATCAACAAGTAGCAGATCTATGGGATAGAGTAGAGTCTCTAGAGGAGTGGATGGGGGTGTTTATGGCAGAGTAGGACTCACTTCTAATGGAGAGAGATAGTGCTTATATGGAAGGGATCAGGCCATAGCTTGGAGATAGGAGACCGAGCAAAGATTCATAAAGTTGATTCTTCTTTGTATAGGACTAGTTGAGGTTATGGCTCGAGAGTTGGTTAGATTTGGTGACTGGGAAAGATATTACAGGGACCTATATGAGTAGGAGGTGCCTCCCAAGAGAAGGGATCCTAGCTATTCATAGGCATACAGTAGTAGGTCATATAGAAAATCTCATAATAGGACTCAGATTATCAAGGGGGTCATAGGACCTCATAGATTAGGACCATATGACAGGCCTCCTTCTGTACACCGATCATCAAGATCTTCCCGTCAGTCACCTCCACATTCTCCGCATGGTAGTAGTGGGAGTTTCGGCTAGGGACATGTTCTGACATTTATTTATAGACATTTTATTTTGATCATAGAGCTTGTGAGCTTCATTTTGATAGATATATTATGATATTGTGATGTGAAATTTTTTGAGTGATATATATATATATATATATATATATATGATTTTGGCAGCAATTTATATGATATGCAGTTCTATTTATGATATGCTATCTTCTATATGATATGCATATGTTATGGATGATGATGTTTACATTATGATGTTGATACAACTTATGATGTGATGTTTATTCTATATGATGATGTATGTATGTACAATGCTATCTACATGTGATGCTATACATTTGATGATGGTGGATCCAATTTGATATATATATACAATTTCTATGTACATGTATGTAATATGTTATGCAATCTATAATAATAATTAATGGATGATATGTCATGGATTCCTAAATGCTATGGATGCCTATAATTTTGTGTTTTTAAATGCAACATATATGTATGTTTTTAAAATGTATGATATTTACATGATGTTTCTAACATGAATTCATATGCAGGATGCTTTATATTTTTGTGTGTCATAGGACTCTGTCATAATGCAAGAAAGAAGAAATGTTAGTGCAAAAAGAAGATAGATAATAGAAAACATGGATGTTAGTATTAGAAATCTTTGATGTTTTTTTGAAACACAATAGTAGTTGCATTAAATCATCATTGGATAGTAACTAATACAAATGGAGACAAACACCATGATATGAGATAGATCAAGGTGTGCAAGGTCACCCACCTACTAAAAATAGATAGTCATAGAAAAGGAATGTCCTAACTCATACTAAGGGCACGGTTGCCCAAATTTTTTTTGTCAAGAAAAACCACATACAACAAACAAATAAAATACAGGTCATGAGACATCATCACTCCTCTAAATCCTTCATGGGACATCCTTGAGGAAACTAGTAACTTGACTCAAAAATTAAAGCTAAAAGATAGTCGACAAACAAAAATCAAAGAAAAGAGAGTCCTGATACATCATTGCTTCTCTAAATCCTTCATGGGACATCCTTGAGAAAGCTAGTAACAAGATTCCAAGATAAAGCCAAATAAAACAATAAGATAAACAAGCCACAAAGTCAAAAGCTAGTAAAATATTTTCCAAAAAATGATCTATTTTTTTTATTGTTTTGATTGATAAGATGATTAATTGATTGATCCTAGTTTTAGGAGGGACACATACCGTATAAGACGTTGAGTCTGGTTTCAATTTTGTGACTATCTTTATAAGGCATGACAAAAGCCTAGTTTCAGAAAGACATGTATCGTATAAGACATTGAGTCTAATGTTGTTGATGTGATAACCTATGTAAGACTATGTTGACTATTTGACAATGTTTGTATTCAGGAAGGACTCATCCTATATAAGACATAGGTTGACTGTTGTTTTGATGATGTCTATTTTTAGGAAGGACACATCTTGTAGTAGACATAAGTTGATTTGTTTTGGTTGTTGCTTTGGCAATTTGTTTGATTTGACTTGATGAAATTGTAGACTCTTTCATATTGTTGGTGCATGGCTTGATGTGATGTGCTAACAATTGACTTTTCTTGATGATGAACCCTAAAGGACTAACCTACTGCTATGTCAGGGGCTCATCAATTGATGGCCTTGCCTACATTATACATGCAAAGACCTCATAGTTCGACTAGACATTGACTAACAAGACTGACTGAAAAAAAAATATTTGATTTGTATGAAGATATCTAACTTGTGTGTATTGTATATGACGAACCCCAATGGATTGACCTAATGTAGCCTTGGGGGCTCATCGATTGATGGCCTTTCCTATGTTATACATGTAGAGACCTCGTAGTTCGACACGACCAATGACCTTGTCTTATAGACAAATGGATTGAGTCATGATTTTATACAAAAAAACCTAAAAGGATTTACCTAATTCCTTGGGGGAACATTGGAAGATGGCCTTGCCTACGTTTAGTCACAGAGGAAATGTAGTTTGACATATGACAAAGATTGACAAGTGTGACTAAATCTGACTCTATTTTTGGATTTTTGACATGTTTTGATTTTTTTGTCTTTTTGAAGTTTTTTGATGTTTTTAGATTTTTTTAGGACATTTTGTGATATTTTTGGATTTTTTTGATGTTTTTACATCTTCAGAATAGCAAATGTAAGAACCAATATGGCATAAGTCAAGTGCTTTCCCCTAGTCAGGTATAAGATTAATTGATTATGAATAGGATGGGATGGGGGATACTAAGTGCACTCGATGTCAATCATTCCAAGTTATGGAAAGGACAACCATTTATTATGAGTGGTATGTATAGGAAATGGATGAGGAAGATAGGTGATATGTACAAGGAAATCAGATTGGAATGATGGTAGACAAAGGAGTAGAGCCGACTTCATATGGCACCTGTTTGCCAGGTTTTCACCATGGTACTTATCCAAAGCACCATCGAAGTGGTTTTCACTATTGGATGACTTATTTCTCTTTACTATTTTCTTGATTTTTTTTATTTTTCAATTTTTTGATGTTACCAAGATGCCTATTTGCTAGGTTTTCACCTAGGTAATGATTTTTTTGAATTTTTTTTTTTGTATTTTTGATGATTAAGAACATCAGATTAAGACTATTGATAGGTGCTAATAATGGTTCTCCTTTAGGAGTAGAGATTTGATATGCTCTTGATCCAAATGCTTCTATAACAATGTAGGGTCTTACCTAGTTTAGTTCAAACTTTCCTAGTTTCTCTCTTTCTGCTTGATTCTTTGGATTTTCCATTAAGACTAGGTCACCAATGTCAAAATTTATATTCAAGACCATCTTGTTGTAGCTGTGATAAGGACAATTTTGATATGCTTGGAGATTATCCGATGCCTTTTGTCTTTTTTCATCTAGGAATTATAGCTTATGTAGTCTTGAAACACGATACTCTTCATTGTCAATATGTCCTTTCAAAGATACCCTTAGGGAAGGAATCTTGGCCTTAATAGGCAAGATGGCCTCAGAACCAAATACTAAGGAATATGGAGTGGCACTGGTGGGAGTACGGATGATTGTGTGGTAAGCCCATAAGGTTGGATTAAGCTGTAAATGCCAATCACGACCAACATTATTGATAGTCTGTTTGAAGATTATGATGATCATTTTATTAGATGCCTCAACTTTTCCATTACCTTGTGGGTAATATGGGGTGGAAAAGTGGTGTTGGATATGGAATTATTTGGAGAGATGAAAAACTTCTAGGCTCTTGAATGGATGGCCATTATCTATGATTATAGACTGAGGGAAACCATACCGAAAGATGATATAGTTCAAGATATACTTAGAAATATGTGTGTCGGTGATGTAGGTCATGGGAATAGCTTCAATCCACTTGGTAAAATACTCAGTCATAGTGATAATGAACTTATGGCTATTGGAGGATTTTGGATGTATCTTACTATGAGATCGATTCCCCATTGGGAAAAGGGCCATGGTGACGTTATGGGATAGAGCTCATATGCTGGTGCATGTATCAAGTCACCATGTATCTGACATTGATTACATTTCTTGACAAAGATATATGAGTCTTTTTCCATTGTAGGCCAATAATAACCCAGTCTCATAATCTTCTTGGCTAAGGTAGGACCACTAGAATGGGATCCACATATACCCTCATGTACCCCATCCAAGGTTTCTTGTGCTTCTTCAGTATCGAGACATCTCAATAGGGTATTGTCTAGGGAACGTCTATAAAGGGTGTCTTTAATGATGGAATACTTGGCTACCTTACAAATAAATGTCCTATGTTGGTTTTTTGAAAGTTCAAGGGGTATGATCTCGGCATGGAGGTGGTCATATATTTATTTATACCATGGGGAATTGGGACCAAAAATATCATACACCATCTCTAAATTTGGGATGTCATAGGTAGGGACCAAAAGTTGTTCTACCAAAAACTCAAATTTAGGCACATTGCTAGGTATGTCCAAGAGTGAAGCAATAGTATCCATGGCATTTGTTACCCTATTTAGAATGTGAGGTATTTTATTAAAGTAAACCTTATCAAAATATTATTTGAAACTATCTGCCATGTGTTTGTATGGAGCCAAATTTTCATCTTTTGTCTCATAGTCATCATTTACTTATCGTATTACTAGTTGAGAATCACCATAAACCTATAGGTTCTTGATCTTCCATTTGACTGCCATGCATAATCTTATCATAAGAGCCTCATATTCTACTATGTTATTAGTACATGGAAAAGCAATCCTAAATGACTTAGGAATAGAGTCACCCTGTGGTGTGATAAATAATATACCATCCCCTAAGCCATGATTTGTGTGGGACCCATCAAAGTATAATTTCCATGTCATGCTTGTGTCAATGGTGAATATAAACTCATCTAGAAAATCTGCAACTAAAGGGTGATTTTCTTGTATCGGTGCATTGGCCAACTGATCAACAATGACTTGTCCTTTGATAGCTTTTCTTTCTACATAATGAATATCATATTCATTGAGTACCATTACCCATTTAGCCAGTATTCATGTTAATGTTTCCTTGCTAAGGAGATATTTCAGAGGATCTATCTTTGCAACCAACATGATTTGGTGGTTTAGCATGTAGTGCCTAAGTTTTTGAGTAGCAAAAACTACTACAAGACAAGAACATTAAATGGTACTATAATTGAGCTCATAACCTACCAAAGTGCGGTTGATATAGTATACTTCCCTTTCATGACCCTCGTTGTTGTTTTGTACAAGCAATGCTCCTAGTGCAGAGGTGGTGGTTGAAATATAGAGAATCAATGGCAATCCCTCAATAGGTGACATTAAGACTGGTGATGTGAGTAGGTACTCTTTGATCAATTGAAAAGCTTCTTGGCACTTACCTATCCATACAAATGGTACTCCTTTTTTGAGTAAATGTTGAAAAGGATGTGTTTTATCTGCTAACTGCACTATGAATCTTCTGATAGATTGCAATCTCCCTTGTAGTGTCCTTATTTAACTGAGATTAGCTAGTAGAGGCATGTCTATTATAGCTTTCACCTTTGCTGGGTCCACTTCAATGCCTCATCTAGAAATGATATACCATAGCAGTTTTCCTAATTTTACACCAAATACACATTTCTTTGGATTTAGCATCACCTTATACTCTTCTAGGCTTTGAAAAATCTTGTCTAATACCTATAAATGATCAACCCTTGTCACTAATTTAGCTATCATATCATCGACATAGTCCTCCATAGGATTGTGTATGAAGTCATGAAAGATAGTGGTCATGACACGTTGATATGTTGCTCCAACATTTTTGAGTTTGAGGATCATGACATTCTAGCAATATGTTCCCCATGGATAGGTGAAAGCTATCTTAGGTTGGTCTTGAGTTTCAATTATGATCTGATTATACCTTGAAAATCCATCCATAAGGGATAACATCTCGTATGTATCATCTTGTTAAGTCAACAATCATGTTAATGTTCGGCAGAGGAAAATCATCTTTAGGACATGCCTTGTTTATATCTCTAAAATCTATACAGATGCAGATGCCCCCTATTGGTTTTATGACTAGTACCAGATTAGAAATCCAATCTGCATAGTAAATTGATCTAATAAAGCGAACATCCAACAGTTTCTTTAATTCAACCATGACTAGTAGAGCAATTTGTGGGTGCATTTTCCTCAATTTTTGTTTCATTGGTTTTAGACCTAGTTGTAAGGGAAAATGATGTAGTAAAATTTTAGGATCCAACCCAGGCATGTCAGCATATGACTAGGCAAAGTTATCTGTCTTTGTGTGAAGAAATTGTGAGATTCTGGCTGCTTTGTTTTTATCAATGATGCTACAAAATAGACTAGCTAGGGATTCTCTTTAGTACCTATGTTTATTTCCATAGATTCTTCCACTAACATGGGTGAATTTTCCTAAGCATCTGGGAGAATGTTCAAACCTCCATCCTTAGGTTCCTCAAAGAGGTTTTTTCCTTCGGATGCATCCTTATTTTTTTCTTTTTCATTGTCCAAAGGCACCTTTCAGTTTTCACCTAGTGACTCATAATTTTTATTTTTGTCATTTTTTTTCTTATTTTTGCAACTGGAGGGTTGAAAAAATTCCCAAAAATATGTCATGTTATCCAAGTCTATGGTAAAGCCAGCCTTATGATCACCACTAGGTATGTCTTCTTGTACTCCCAGGAACTTAGCTATTGCTTCGTCATTCTCAAAAATGCCTAAGATGGGTCTGTCTTATTGGTCCCAATTGATGAGCTAGGGATATACTAAGAGCATGTCATCATCAGAGGTGTCAAAGTTCAAAGGGGTCAAGGTAAAAGTTGAGTTGTTCACATAGTCATAAAGGTTTCTTACCAAATCCTCTTTTCTCTTTTTGTTGGGAATAGGTAGATTTTGAGGTGGGACTATAGTCAAGGTGTGGTTATCTGAAGTGGATTTGTCGGGTTCCCAAGAGGTAGGATCAAGAGATTCCCAATAGTAATTTTTAAACCATTCCTCTTTTGTCAAAGTCTTCATTGGACAGCAATTCAATGGATTTGGTGAGGATTTCATCATTTGGTCTAGTTCTCCAAATAGCTTATCAAGGTCCATGAAGAGGTGAAGGATAGGGAATCCCACTCATATTCGTTAGAGTTGGGGGAATTATAGTAGGGTTGGTCAAATGGTTCATTGGATTTCTCAATATATTTAAAAGCACTTACTTCCTCTAGTAAAGGTGATGTGGTACTATAAATTCCAATCTGGAGTGGTTGAAACCCAAGCTCTAGGAATTTTGGCCATTTAGAAACAATGATAGGTATAGTCCTCCCATTTTGATGTAACCCTAAGCCACTATGTCCATTATATCCCTTTCTCTATATTATGGTGAAACCTTTTCCATATTGATCTATAGGTATCTAAGTAAGTGGAGCAGTTTCTTCATTGTCCTCTTTGTATAATCAAGAGGTCACATCTTCTTTGTTTATGGATTCTTTACTCAATTCTCCCCATTTTGTGAAAGTTTTTGTTGGAGGGATGTGTATGGTGACCATTGATTGTCTCCTATTTGCTATAGGTAAACTATATTATTTAGGAGGAATAGATGTCTAACACAATAAGACATCTTCATGTGATATTCTCCACAAGCCTTATCTTGGATCTCGACCTTAGGAGTGGAAGGTAGTGATGGAGTGGATGTTTTAGAGAGAGTTGATGGATTGACATAGTGAGATGAATTGGATGATGAAGCTTCTTGGTTTACATGAACTAGGCATTGGGGTATCTCTCGTAGATTAGTACAATATTGGAAAGGATTTGGGTCACCATCTATTGTAATATCAGTGCCATTGTAAGGGAATTTTAGACATTGATGGTAGGTAGAAGGGACTGCCTTCATAGCATGAATCCATGGTTTGACTAGCAGAAGGTTATATGGGAGACTGAGATCCAAGACTTGGAAGTTTTTCTCAATAACTACAGGACCAATTCTGATGGGGAGTGTTACAACTCCCTTTGATTTTAGTTCTTCATCATCATAAGCCTCAATGAGAATTCTTTTGGTGGTGTCCACACACACTTTTGAGAAGCCTTAACCAATTTTTAAGTGCAAAGATTTAACCCTGCTCCTTTGTCTACCAAGACTCATCTAACTTTCATTTTATGAATAAGGACTTCAAGGTGTAATGGGTCATTATGATTTGTCTTCTCAATTGCATATTCTTGTTCATAGAATGTAGCATGATGATTTTTGGTTAAGTAGCCTACCATCTCTTGGAAATGATTTACATTGAGGTAATTGGGGATAGTCGTGCTTTGTAAAGCCTTGTCTAGAATGGATCGGTGATCGGGGGAGATATGCAACAGTTCCAAGATAGAGATTTGGGTTGGGGTCTTCCCTAGCTGGTCAAGTAAGTTATACTGCAACTTGGAACTCTATGGTGTCTGGTGTGATAGAGGGATTTGGATGGTGATCTTGGTTCGGCAAGTTTTGATAGAACACTTGAGAGTTTTATTTATGGTGATCATGTTGAGATGCTCATCAACAACTCAAATGTGATTTATGATGCGGCCACTATAATCATGCTTGACACTAGCATAGTTGGCAAAATTATTGGTCTTGTTTCCTAAACTAGGGGATTTTCCTTTCCCATGGTCATGTAATGGATCAAAAAAGACCTTGTGATCAGTGTTTGAAGATTCTCTATTTCTATCCACCAACTTCAATACTTCTATTCTCAACAGAGTCCTATATGATGTTTTTCAGTTGTCGAGAATTTTGTAGGCTATGTCCTTTAGTCTGATGGAAATAAAAAAAGGCATTTTCATCCCACCAAAATGGTTTAAATTGCCTTGGATCATATTTTCTTGGCTCTTGAAACTATATGTGATTGTGCTGCAATAGTTGTTTGAAAACCAATTTAGTGGGTTCCCCTAAGGGAGTGAACTCTCATTTTGGAAACCTCCTTTGTTGTTGTGGACGTTGGGTGTTTTGGGTAGTGTTGGGAGTTTGATTGATGGTGTTGAGAATGTTGGTAGAGGGGTTTTGTCCTCTAAGTGTAATGATTCGTCTTGCTTGTAAGGTTTTAGCATCAACTAACCCATCATTGGTAGTGTTTTTGTTCTAAGACCAAAACTTGTTTCTATTGTTAGGGGTGTTCTACACATTTGAATTTTTGTTGGGTGTCTTCATTTCCCCTTTTTCAATGAGACCTTTCTCTAGTATGAGGCCATTTTCCACTAGTTCTACAAAGGATGTGCAACAATGCACTCTCAAGTCACTTCTCAATTTTGAGTTGAGGTTTTCTTGGAATATAGTGACCCATTTCTTAGGTATCTCTATAGGACATTGACTAGCTATACTTCTCCATCTCTAGAAGAAGGTGATAAAAGTTTCTCCTTCATCTTGTGTAGTATGACACAAGGTGGCAATGTTGATATCATTGTCAATGTTAAAGGAGAAGTGTTCTACAATTTTTTTGGCTATTTCACCCCATGATTTTATGCCATATTGGAGACCCAAAAACCATTCTAGTGTAATTCCAATAACACTTCTCAAAAAGAGTCTCATAAGATAGGTGGGGTCGCATGTGACATCTATGCACATCATGGAAAATTCCCTTATGTGTTTGATTGGATTACACTTTCCATTGTAGTTGGGAAAGTTAGGTATAACATGCCCATGTGGGAAAGGTGTCATGTATAATGATTTGTCAAAGGGAAATGGGCATAAATCCTTAGCTGAAAATTTTCTTTTGTTAGACACTGCCATGTTAACCATATGTGTTTGCAGGGCATGCATTTGTGTCTGCAGGACATCAACTTGAGTTAGTGATGTGTTAGTTGGATTTTATGGGTCTATGTACATGTTTTGGAATCTTGTGTTTTGTGATGGGTTTTGGTTAAGTGTCGGTATGTAAAGTGGATTTTTATTTGGAATGTTAGTGAATGGGTTTTGATTCGAAATCTATGTGAATGGATTTTGATTTTAGATTTGTGAAAATGGATTTTGATTCAAAATCTATGAGAAGGGGTTTTGATTTGGAATTTGTGAAGTGGTGGGTCAGCTTCCATATTGAAAGGAGGGTATGTTTCCTATCTGTGATACCCCAATCTATGGTATCATACTAGCGACATTCACACTTGGTATAACTGCTATCTGTGGAATGGTACTAGTGACATTGACACTTGGTATAGGAGCTAATGTTTTAGGTCTTTTGTTCCCAACAAGAGGACCGAAGGGATTGGATGATGATGCCCCTATGGTAAATTTTATACCCTGTATCAAGCTAGATGTACCAAATGGAGATGTGTGTATTGTTGGAGAACTCTATGTAGGTACTCCAAATGGTATAGTGGTAGCCACTTGAGGTATAGTAGCACTAGTAGTTGTCGTGTTTGTTCCTTGGGTAGATGTTGTTTGCAGGGTATAGATGTTGAATCCAGGAGGTAACTTGGAACATTCTTCTAACAATTTAGCTAAGTATCATTGAGGATAATTTTCTAGATATTCATCTATAAAGGAGGAAAACTCATGGTTCTATGCAACAACATCTATGTCTTTGACTACAATGTGTCCTTGTGCATCTCTAGTAACAATTTTTTCTAACAAAGTCTTGTGAGGCCTAGATGAAGATGTCCCTGAAAAGGCATTTGAGAATGGATTGATGAAGTGTTTTGGATCATCCATATTTTCTCTTTCTTTCCTTTTAGATCTTGTTTCAACCATGTAAGGTAAGCTCAAAGTGCAAGTGATGCAAAACTAAGTCTAAAGATGGTATGAATCTAACCTATGTTTTTGGGATTTTGGATGTAAGAAATGAATGAAGCTATTTTTTTGGTATTTTCTTGCAAATAAGGAATTTCTAAAATGATGTTATTCTAGGATGACAATTTCTAACTATGCAAAAGTCTAAGTGATCAAATTTGGAAGATTCTAAAAAAAGGTTACCTACCACCTAGAGCTTTAACCCAAGTTTCAATTTAGTTTTGACAAGGAACCTTTGTAGGACAAGGACCAAAAGATAAGGTGAGCTCCCAAACTAGAATGATGAGCTAGAAGGACTCACATGTAGGACAAAAAGATATGAGGACAAGGTTCATTGACAATGTTTGTTGAAGCAAGGGTTTATCTAAAGCGTGTAAAGTTCCTATTCTAATATCTACAAATGATGATTCTTCTAAAGGTAATAAACTCCTAAGATGAAAGTAAATCTACAACTAGGATGCGTATTGCTATGACTGAATGACACCTAAAGGATGTAATCATGCAAAGTATGAGAAAATTTTTTGGTTTTTGTCCAAGGATCAATGTAAAAGGATAAGTCAGATACTGGTATGACTATTTGATTTGAGTCTATGAAAGTGAATTCTAGTTTTTTGTTTATTAGGAAAATGCATTGTAGGATGACAGATGCATTTCAGACTTCAACAAATGTAGTTTGTTTTGTCAGATGCAGTGTACTGATAAATCAAGTCTTGATTTGTATCAGGTAGATGTGACTCTATATTAGATAGATGCAACTCAGAACTAATCAGATGTGGTTTTCAGACTCAGATAGTGTACTGGTAAAAAAATGTTTGGATCTATGACAAGGAATATGTGTCATTCCAGACTACAGATGTGGCTCGCCTAATCATATTCATCATAGGAAATTTCTAATACAATTTTCTAGTAACAAAAGTGTAAACATGTGACTTGGGATATTAGATGCGGTGTTTCGTTAAGTAGATGTAGTTTGTTTTGATAGATGCAACTCACTGGTAAGAAGATGTGACTCACTGGTAAGTAGATGCGAATTGGTTTTTGGTGAAAATTTTGACTCAATTTAGCAATTGTAGGTTTTTGGTGAACAAATGCATTTTTTTTGTAAACTACAAGTTTTCAACTCACTGTTTCCAATCAAATTTTTGGCAAATAATAGAAACTCAGAAAACATAGTATTTTAGACATGAACAGTATTTAAATTAGACAAGTACAATCCTAAGGCTAGAATGTGATAGTATCTTACTAAATTCTCACTTGGGTTTCCCCAGCTACGCTTATTCAGAGTGGATGATTAGAAGCTTAGCTCCCCTCCATGGCACTCACTTCTCTAGGATAGCCAAGCTTTAGTACCCATGAAACCACCATAGCATAATTCTCATCTCTACAAAGAACCGTATGGATGTGAGATGACTTCAGAGGTCTAACCTCCTACGCCAATAGATAGAAGGATTTGGGTTTCTAAAAAAAAGGGTGTCTAGTAAGGGAATCTGTGAATAGAGAGCCTGTCTGAAATAGCTTGAGATTGGGAGGGTCTCTCCCACTCTCATCACCACTGAGTTTGAGTGGATTGAGGGTCTCATGACTTGGCTTTGAACGACACTAGACAACAATGCAATTAAATTCAAATGTAAAATAAGCTAAACAACAAAGAACAAAGGAAAGCTAAAACATAAATACAAAAGAATCTCACCCAATATCTACATAGTTCCATGCATGACCTCGATTGTCCTCCATTTCACCATTTTATTATAATTTCCCTTAGATTTCTCTGTGCAAGTATAGCCTATGATAGTGATTTAGCAAAACATCAAAGATTAAATAGTTGATTGCTTCCAAAATTCATAAGATTTTAGGAGTCATAATGATGAAGGTCGGGTCAATTTATAGAAAATTGATTGTTCAAATGATAGGATTAGATTGAAAGATATACAAATGATTCAGATTAAAAGATTTGGCATGCATTGAGATTAGTGTTAGTAGTGATGTGATTGATAAAACATAAAAGGTGAAGATCAAGATTAAATAATGATTTAATCTTTAGTTGAAAGTATTTGAAAATTAGAAGAATCATGATTGCATGTAAAGCATAAAGATGGAATAAAAGAAATGATCTGTTTGAATGCACAAATGAATTAATTAATTAAATAGAGTTATTTAATTAATAAATATGTGCACACATAAGAATTAAAATTAGATAACTGACTGATTAAATCAGGAAGTCTCTTCATTAAAAATAGACAAATATTAGATCAAGAGATGATTGATTGATTTAAATAGATCCGGACTTGAGTGGTAAGTGAATAATTAGATAACTAAGAGATTGCCCAATAATAGAATAATATGCCAAGAATAGTTCTTTTTATGAATTAAATGATTATTTAATTCAACATTTGACATTTAAGGATTAAATAAAATAAATTAAGATTTATTTAATTGACTTAAGACCAGATTTAAAGAATAATTAAATAATTAAAGTTTTTTATTTAATTGTAGTCGGAAATGTGATAAGGATAAATTAAATAATAATTTATTTAATTTAAGAAAGGGAATAAAGTTAATTAGTGACATAATTAAATAAAGAACATTTATTTAATTAATTGAGATTGAATTAAAAGATAAAAGATGAATTAATTAAATAAAGTTATTTAATTAATATGTGCGAAAGGACTTTAGAAAATAATTAAATAATTAAAACATTATTTAATCATGACAAATGAAGGTATGAATTATGAAGAAATTAAAGCCCCAGATTTAGACCAAATTTTAGTGTCTACAACTTGATAAAACCTTCCAAGCAAGCAATCTGTTACTTTAGCTCTCTTTTCTTCTACTTACTCTTATTTACTCTAGCGACAATTGTCTCTAAATTTACTTTCATCTCTTCTAATTCATGTCTCCATAATGAATGTCTAACATCAATTGTTGTCACCCTATAATCCCTAGGTGTTACTTCATGCTTGCTCTTATCTCCTACCAGAGTAGCTATTTTGAGAGTTCTCTCTCCATCTGCATTCCTCTTCATAGAATATCTTGTCTTTTCTCTACCTCTAGGTTTAGGGGTCTCTACTTGTATTAAACTTCTAAGATCTAGAGGCACCAATTCCACCTCCAACAGTAGATCTAATTTCTTGACTAACCAGTCAAGTGCTTCTTCATTCTATTCTACCTCTTCATTATTTCTTCTTTCCTAATGATTTTCATTTTTAGGAACTTCTCCTCCTGAACTATCAACATTACTTGTCACAACCCCTATAACTTGAAAACTTTCTTTCCTCACTAGCATGTATTTTGGATTACCTTGGTTATCACCATCTCCCCCTTTTCGATACTTATATTCTCTTTTCCTTTGATGTATTCAACATCAGTCCTTGGGGCATCATTTTCATGTTGTCTTAAAACATAGTAGTTATGAATGTTTTGGATCATCCTATGGGAGTGGTGAAGGAAGAGCTCTAATTGGTAGAAAGAAACCCCTGACCCCTTAAGGCTATAGCGCACTTGGAATAAAAAGTCAGAAAATAAATAAATATAGTGATGTTTCAGTCCTTTGTCAATGTAACTAGGAATAAAAATCATTGTAAATCCTTTTTTTATTTTCTATGAATAAAAAAAAATTAATTAACCATGGCAAGTAATATTCTCATCATTTCTTAGTTAACCACCTAAGGTCTGTGAGGACTCTACATTTTCATTCTTATATCGACCTTCTCCTGATTTCTCAAAAGTCTATGGTTGATCAACATTCTCTTTATTTCTTTCTTGCAGAAGCTAATCATCAACTATATCTTCATTATCAACATTATCAATTGGATTTTGACCTATAGTATCCCCTATTCTTCTTTCATTAATTTCTCTAGGGTTTCCCAGTTCTAGAGCGAGTGATCCTCTTATAAAATATTCTTCTTCTTTATCTATAGGATTTGACCCTATATCTGACACTTCTTCCACTTCTAGCTACATCATGGGATTTTCTTTAAATCTTTTTTCTTCAAACTATTTCATAATGATAGTCAATTTCTCCCATAGTTTTCTAACTTCTTCTTTTGTTTGTTCAAGAACTTCCTCTTGAATTTCAGGGGTCCCTCCCATGGTTTTTCTTATTACTGCCATATTGACTAAAGGTGCAGAAGCAAATATATATCCTACCTTATGTGATGTAGACCTTTTCTTAGCACATTTCCATTTTTTCATTCTAACCTCCTTTCCAATCGTAGGCTGATCTCTTGGCTTTATTGTGGAAGAAAATGTTTCCTTTGGCATCACCATTACATTGGCTAGATTGGCCATAGTCTCTTTGTGTTGGCTAGCTGGCATCACTGGAATTATCTGACTTAAGGTATTAGGAATTCCTTCCTCACTATGCCCAACCACCTCTACTTCTCCAACATTTTTTTCCTCTTGACATTAGGTGGGTATGCGAGCTTTATCCCAACTTATTTTAATGCCTCACTATAACCATTGATCAAGTGTTGAGTGTATTTCAATACCTTAGAAATTTCCTTAATGGTTACTAGCTTCTTCTTTGTATAATCCAGGTATAGGATTGGTTCATCAAAAAACAAATCTATATCATAAATTGCATTCAATACCTCTCCTTTATCTATATCTAATTTCTCCATAATATAATTGAGTCCAAGAAGCATTGTTTCTTGTAATGGAAACCTATGGTATGACCTCTTCCTTACCCCATGTTCATCATCACAATTATGCCAAAAATCCTCTAGATCATAGACATGAGCATACTTCTTGCTTATCAACCGAGTGATGTTTCCTTTTGGATCATAATTCTTTTTCCAAAGTGTAAAGAACTCCAACTTATAAAGCTTCAACTCTTCCTCACACATATCAACACTTTTGGCTATAGCAGATTTGTAATTATGGATTTTGATGGGGAATTTGATAGATCATTTCTTGCATTCTTGCATGAAAAGGGCATGAGATGGTTGCATCTATCTCACCCATTCTAGTAACAACATATTTTTTATTGCATACTTTGGTAGCATGAAGGGGTGTCCTTTAAATCCTTTTACCTTGATGTAGGTGAAAGTAAGAAATTGAATATACCAACAACCAACCAACTGGATAACACTTTGTGCTTCCAAAAATAATCTTTTGGATTTTTTTCCTTCCATTAATCTTACCAACCTTTTAGAAAACACACCATTAACCCTTTGGTAATGCTCTCAATATTGGTGAATAGTAATCTAGAGCATATGAGTATAAATCAAATTATTCCCTAGTTCTCTACATAGGTTACCAACTTTGTCTAATCCTTGTATATTTTCCCTCAGGGTGTAGGAGTAAACAACATATGAAGACATAGAAAACCATTGGGTTTCTAAGAATGTTATTATCTATTCACACAACTTACCACTAATGAAAATCCCCTAGTGAATTGGCACATGGATTTCTGTTATTTTCATTATAAACTCGAACATCCAGGGTTTAAATTTGCTAGCATCCTTCATTCCAACTATCCTTCTCAATAGGGTTATTATGTCCTAAACATCTTGATTAAACACAAACCTCAGGATTTGTCTCATTTTCTTTGTAATCTCCTCTTGACACCATGTCACATTCATAAGTTTCATTTTTTGTTCTTCTTCATTTAGGTACATTGAAGCCATGAATTGCATATTCAATAGATTCATTTGCCTAAATTTGGGGAGCCAAAATGTGTATGCAATTCCTTTTGTAGAGAGGTCTGCATAGACTCTTCCTTCTTTCTCAATGACCCTCTTGTTTGGGTCATAACAATTCATACATTCCACTACCAGCTTAGGAGCTTCCATTTCTAGTGGAAACACTCCAACCAAATGTAGTCTACTTGTAATGATGTTCTTTATGCACTAGGGGGAACCCTCTTGTCGAATTTGCATAGTGAATTCATTATCAATGAACCCTCCTAGATGGGTGTCTATAACTGTCCTACCGATTGATATAGCCTCTAAAGCATGGGACTTGAATTCCTCATTTATTGGCTTCTTCCTATAAGCTCTCATATTTCTCTAAATTTCCTACATTATTATCAAATGTGTGCCATGTGTGTGAGTTAGGGTGAAATCTAACCATCCATTTTCAATAATTCATAAAATTTTCTTGTTATGATGTTTATAGTTTGCAATTAGGTTAGATTTCTTTCAAAATAATCAATCATTTTAGTGACCTAGCTAGTGGAAATACCATTTAACCTGAGCCATGCATGCATGAAAGAATTAATAGAATTTCAAGTATTCAAAGCATACTTGTCTTTGCTAATGATATGATTTTCTGAATGTGGCTTCAAAACCCTTGGTAGTTGTGTTCTTTAGCTTCAAAAGACTTACCTTTCTTTATGCACCACAATATTCATTTTAATTCTTTGATGTCCTTATAGGTGAGTAATTTGGCACAAGGTAGAGTGCTATGAAATTAACTGCAAACATTGAGGTGGTACCAAGTACATGTATTATTTACCACCTTCATTAATTTTTTTGAAATGCATTAATTACCTTGAATAAAGGTGCAATCATGGTGGATGAGGTTTAAAATAATGAACACATTAATTTCTATGTAGGGGACCACCATCCGAGAGGAAAGAAGCATAGGAAGATAATGTGGCACACTTACATGCCACTTTAATTCTTATTGTGTGCAGTGTGATTTCCTACCCTAAAAGATACAAAAACAACAAAAATGCAAAATGGGAAACACACAAAACACCACCTCAAGATAAGCCTAGTTGAACTTAAACAAAGAAAATATAAAACAAGAGATTATACCTTTGTTCAAGTTGATCCTTTTGGTTAGCCCTTTGATGTAGATTTGATGTGTCCTCCTTGATGGAAAATGAGTCAAAATTCTATGTAAAATGATCTAGATTAGATGGAAAATTCAATGAGAGATTTGGGTATTTGGATAAGTGTATGGAATGGATACAATAAAAGCTTAAAAATGAAACAATGGAGGATGCAAAATGCAAGTTCTTGAGAGTAGAATGCTTGAGCTTGGGAGAGTTAGAACTTGAATTGTGAATGCCTATTATGAATGTGACCAAATCCTCTATTTTAGGAGATGAATCTCTAGAGATTTGAATGGATAGGATTTAGCCAATATGGACAAGATGGAGAGTTGTGGTGAGTTGAGGACTCACAAGCCCTCACATGTTGCCTTGTGGAAAATGGGGGGTGAAAAGGACATGTGAGGTGGAGAGAGGAAATGTGAGGTGGAGGTACTTGCAAGTACCTTGGGATTATGGGAAGATTTCCTCAAAATGAAAGTTCTTGTCCCCATGTGGGAAGGATGGTGACAAGTGAGGAATTTTAGAATTTCTCACTAGTCATCATGGGGAAGGGAGAATTTTTTGGGGAAATAAATGTAAATTTTAAATTCATATGATTGGAAATACCTTAAGGATAAGACAAGGTCCTCATAAAGGAGTTCCTTGTCCCATGTGAGTGATGTGACTTATGAGAGGATTTGGAATTTCCCAACAACCTTCATAGGGAAGAGGAAAGCATTGGAGGAATAAATGTGAATTTTTAATTCACATGGGAAAGAGGCCAAAGCTAAATGAAGAAATTACTTATGATATGTTGACTTGAGGACATACGAGAAATGGCATGAGGATTAGATTAATGTTGTGCAAATAGGTGATTAAGAAGACTAATGAAGGATTAGAGACAAGTGGCCAAATATGGAGGATGTGACATTAATCCTGACTAAAGGTGTGCACATCCTAATCATGGATTAATTAAACTAATCTAGATTAGAAGAAGATTATGGAGGATGTGACAAGGAGAGAGAAAAGAGGGAATTTAAAATTGATTTAAATTCAAAAAGGTTAAATGACTAAATTAAATAAATTGATATATTTATTTCATTTAGAGAGGAAAGGATGAAAGGTAAAGTATTTGATTATGAAATTAAATACTCTAGGAACCTTAGGAAAAGGGGAAATATTAATTAAATAAATCATTTAATTAATATCGATGTGGATAGATGAATAAAGGGGACAAGTTTGACCCTACGGGAGTGGTCAAATTTGGATGTCTACATTTTTCCCCTCTTTGAGATGGTGTTACAAAGTAGCATCATTTCAAAGAAGATTAAAAGATAGCACCAGGAAGAAGATGATTAGATTGGGAAAGATGCTCTATTCATCAAAGGAGTGACTAGGAAGAAGGATGATGGGAGTGAAGATGAAGATTAGGGATTGAGGATTCCCCCTCAAGAGGACATGCGGGCTCAAGAGAACATGGGTGTTCTCTCGAAATGGATGAGATGATGAAATGGTATATGAGGAAGATGATGCAAAGTGATGGATAAGAGATGATGATAAGTGATATGAGATTGGGAAGCACAAATGGATTTAACGACAAAGGTGATGTTGCCCCAGTCAAGTTACAAGACAAAATGGGTTGATTATGGATGAAGTGTTGTTGATGAGGGAATGATATATCTTGAAACAACATGAGAATAGGGAAGGATACATCTTGATGAAGATGATGAAAGTGTTGTGGATGAGGGAAGGATACATCCCAAAACAACGCCAAAGGATAGGGAAGGATACATCTTGATGATGATTGGATCAAGGCTTGTAGAAAGGTTGGGAAGAAGACCAAGGATGTGATTAGATGATTTGTATGAGATTGAATGGATGAGGATTGGATTGAGATGTGAGATGGATGAAAAGAATAAAAATGATGGAGGAAAAGATGCTTAGAATAAACAATCCATACTATTCTAAGAAGATTGAAGAGATGATGATAATAGATTGGATGGAGAGATGAGAGAGAGAGTGATGAAGGTTAAATGGATAGGAACCAAATCAAGCAGGTGAAGTGTTATGCATTATGTTTCCATGTAATGAGAACTTAATTTAATAAGGGCTTGCATAATGATGCAAGTGAGCGGTAGGTTGACTTTATTTGCAAAATCATGCTTGCTTTAGCTTATAAAATGAATGTAGGATGGGTGTGAAACAACACCTATCAAGAACTTTGGGAATCCTAAGAAGAAAGGGAGATGGGGGGATGCATGTTTGCACAACCAAAATCATAGGTCATAGGTTGGGTATGGATGCAATGCAACAGAATTGATCATGAAATGCAATCTTAATACAATTTTCCATTTTTTGAGCACTGATTTTTGCTATAGCATAAGACACCAAGTGCTAGCATATGTGAAACCAAGGAAGATTAGTGTCGAATGCATTAAAAAACAACAACAGACAAGAAGGCTATCCCAACACTCCAAATTCACAAAGACCTTGGTCGGGCTAGGAATTGGGATAACCACAATCACAAAAGGATTCCCCAACATAACACAAGATAGTAGGAGTCTTGGTGGGTACTACGTGGGACAACCAAGAAGACAACAACAAAGCAAATAGAACAAGATATGCCCCTATGTTAATTGATAAAAAAAACCATAATATGATACATCATGCTCAAATGATAAATAAAATCCAAAAGAATCAAAAGATCACAATCAATTTCAAATTTCCTTTGCCATAGGATCGAGAGGATAGATGGGATTGATGAGGTCTATTAGGAAGGATGCATCTTGTTGAGACCAAAGATGGATACTAAACTGAAAGATCGATATGACGTAGGAGACACCAAACACTGGTTGAATCTCATGACACAAGTGGATCTCATTTATGAAGAACTAGCTAAATAGGGACATACTTGACAACACAACACAAGACACAAGACACAAGATTGACACACCCTAAAGACCTAGGGGCTCGAGGGCTGATCAAAGATTAGCCTTGCCTACGTAAAAGCATACAACCCTCATAGTTTGATAAAAGACCATGGAAAAAAGTGGAAAGAAGAAAATGAAGACCAATGATAGATGAAAAAGATAGGATGGACAAAAGGATCCCTCAAGGTGGATCAAAAGATCGACCTTGCCTATGTGAAAGTGCAGGGGAAATGTAGTTTGACAAAAGAACAAAGACAAATGATGGATAAAGGATGATGAGATGACCATGACAAGTGGATAAAAAGATGAAACCAATATGATGAGACAAGATAGACCATTGGAAAAAGATAGGATGATGGTGAGGGCATGAAGCTTAGGGATGGGATAGTTATCCAAATCATCAAAAGATGAATTGGGAGGACGACATGATGGAGATATTAGTGATGATAAGTGATAGGAGATTGGAAAGATGTGTGAAAGAAGTAGGAGTGATGACGATGAGATAGATGGAATTGGGTTGCATGGAGGGAAGCCTATATCTAGATACCAATGAAAAGGGATTATGAGATGGGATGAGGATAAAGATGAAGGGATGGATAGATAAAGATAAGGAGATGGAAAGATGCTAGGATAGATGGATAAAGGGATACAGATTTGGATGGGGAAAAGGTTACTGGATGGATAGATGGAAAGGTAAGGATTTGGAAGATGGAAGGGATTGCGATGATGGATGGATAGAGCGATAAGGATAAGGAGATGGAAGGGATTGTTTTGATGGATAGGAAGATAAGGATGGGGAGATGGGAGTGATTGCTTGGATGGATAGAAAGATAAGGAGGGGGAGATGGAGGGGATGCTATGATGGATAGGAAGATAAAGATGGAGAGATGGAGGGGATACTATGATGGATAGGAATATAAGGATGGGGAGATGGAAGAGATTGTTTGGATGGATAAGAAGATAAGGATGGGGAGATGGAGGGGATACTATGATGGATAGGAAGATAAGGATGGGGAGATGGAAGTGTTTGTTTGGATGGATAAGAAGATAAGGATGGGTATATGGAAGGGATGCTATAATAGATGGATAGGAAGATAAGGATGGGGAGATGCAAAGGATTTTTGGATGGGTAAGGAGATAATGATAGGGATATGGAAGGGATTTTTTGGATGGTTTGGAAGATTATGATGGTGAAATGGAAGGGATTTTCTGGATGGTTTGGAAGATTACGATGGTGAGATGGAGGGGGATGATATGATGGATGAAGGATGTCTCCAAGGACTATGTCATAGAAGTGGTAGATTCCCCCACTCTAGATATGTCATGTGTGATGAGGCAGGAGGGATGGAAGACAATTGGATGGAAAGATAAAGGGGATAAATGGAGGAGGATATGATGGGTGGATGAGGGAGGGAGATGGATGTAGATTGGATTCTTGGATAAGGAAGGTAGGTTGATGGTAGCATGACGAGTGGACAAAGAACGTAGATGGATGTGGAAAAGGAAGATAGTAGTGTATGGATGAAGGAAATGTATACCAAGAGGTGTCCAAAGCATGCATAGATAGGTTCCCCTATCTTTACCGAGATGAAAGGGTTGGAGATAAATTGGATAGGATGGGTAGGATGTGGAAGACAGGTGGGATGGAGGAGATGGATGAAGGGGATGTATAGCAAGAAGCTTCCCCCAAGTGTGGAAAGAGTTGGATGGGGATTTACACATGATTCCTATTTTATAGGTTTTCATCATGGTACTTATCCAAGGCATTTTTTTTCCAAGTTTTCACCATTGGACTAATTATTTCTCTTTACTTTTTTTTTTGTTTTTTTTTGTATTTTTGACAATTTTTTGATTTTTTTGGATTTTTTTTGGATTTTTGGATAAAATGTGGACGGAGATGGATAAGGATATGGATTTGGATAAGTGGATTTAGAGGATAGATGGAATCAAGAATCAAGTTCCATATGCAGTAATAAGATCCCACGTGTGGAAATGACTGTTGGATGTTGGTACAACCTTATTAGGATAAATGGATTATGCAAGATAATGGATTAAAGGGATTTGATGTGGGAGATATGTGGGATAATGGATGGGATATTGGGAAGTGTGTGGATGGAATGATGGGGTAGGTATGTGATGGGGTAATGAGTTTAGGACCAAAATTGGCACATATGGTGGTGGATGTGAAATGATAGGAGGATTAATGGAAGGATGATGTGGAGATAATGGGGTAGATGGGATAGTTAATTTTGCGACATAAGGACCCAAAATATATTTAGGAGATGGAGGGTGTGTATGATTATCTTTTGGATTAGAAAATTTGGACGTTGTTACAAATTTTTCATTTGAAGGCATTGCATCTTTTTTCTTTGGGATCCACATGGTTTTGATCTTTCCTTTGGTGGGCCTTTGTGGCCTATGGGTTTTATTTGGATTTTTTTTTTTGTCAACATGTATTTTTAAGGAGACATGAGGGGATTTAGATTCATGTGGATGTTTATATTTATGCATTTTTACTTTAGGATCCAAAGTGCTTTTAATAGGAATGGGATGGGTGCGACGAGATGGATGATGTGGAGGAAACATGAATGGAGTGATGGAGGTATGATTTTGGGGAGGATATGTGGATGGTGAATGTGTAGGTTCATGCCTTTATTGATCTTGATTAGGGAACATGAAAGTGGGATGTTTATGATGGGTGACATGGATAGGTTATTAGTGGATAAAAGGAGGAATAGGATGAGATGGAAGATGTGATTTTGGGATATAAGGGCCTAAAATAGACCTAGTACCTAGAGGATGTGTGATGGTGGATGGAGAAACATAAGGACCCAAGATATATAGAGTATATGAAGGATGGGAGATGGTGGATGGAGGGACATAAGGACCCAAAATGGATTCGAAAGTCAAGGGAGGAATATCGGTGGTTGTTTTGAGGTGATACGATGGAGGGGGGATGGCGGCAAATGGTTTTGTGCACTGATGGGAAGAGCCTATTATTCTTTTGGAGGAGTCTCATTGAGGATGTATAGAGGTTGTACCAACATTTTTAGAGCATAAGTCTTGAGAGATATATTCAATACCTTGTGTACACGGATTTTTTTTGACATGGATGGGCTCTAAAATTCCTTGCTCATGAAGGCCTAAACATTTTCCTTGATAGTTCATACTTTTGAGCATTCAATTTATAGTAGGATGATTGTTATTTTGAAAACATGATGCGAGTCCATTATTAGATGGACGATAATGGGTGGTGTATATGCTTGGTTCCTTTTCTGCAAGAAAACCACCATGGATGAATGTAAGAGTACCAAGGGGACATAAACATGGTGTTAGGATGGTAAGGCTAGGTGACAATAGAGGATCAGGAGATGGATATGATGGGGTAAAAACATCTTGATTGGGTGGAGTGAGTGGTAAGGGATCATGAGAGGGATTAGATGATATGATAGGATCTAGATTTGTGATAGTGGGTGATAACGGCTCATGTGATGGAGTGATTGGATATTGAGCGTCGAGGGGATCATGGGATGGAATGGATAGGGGATTGTGATCTTGAGGTGGACTAGATGAGATGGTAGGATCTTGATGTGGAGGAGTGGATATGGTATGCTTTGGATCAAGCTCTTGGCATGACTCATCATGTGCGGGAGGGATGATAATGGAGGCATGTTGGATGGACTCAAAAAGTGGGGGAGATAGAAGGATGGAGAATTCATGAAGTTCTCGAGGATGGATTTTGGTGATACTAGGAGTGGGAGGAGTGGATTGGATTTGGGTGTCTTGGATGGATTGAGTGGATATAGGAGTAGAAGATGGTGATTGGGTTTGGTTATCTCCAATGGGCTCGGGGATCTAAGAGTAGGGGATGGGGGTTCAATGGATTTGGTGGGTTTAATTATTTCAACAGTTTGGGTGGTGCTAGGGGTGGTAACAGTAATGATAGGTGTGATATGGAGAAGGACCTAATCACTAGTGACCATACATGGGGGAGTGGGGGGAAATGGTTCCACGACTTGAAGATGTGGAGTTGGGGATGTATTCTTTGTCATGATTCCTTGGAGAACTTTTGGAATGAGAATTGTGCATACTCTAGGCTTAGATGGCATAGTAGGAGTGGATGAAGGATTATGGATTGGTGGACTAGGATTAGATTTGGGAATGGTATTAGATGTAGGAATAGGAGTAGATGGAGGATTAGGACATGGTGGAGTAGAAGATGGAGTGACATAGGAGGATATATGGTGAATTAGAACAAGAGGATGCGGCTGGTGGATTGTAATAAGGGTATTGGGAAGGAGGATTTGGTTGGGAAGATTGGGATGGTGGATTAGGATAGGAAGATGTGGATGGTGGATTGGGACAAGAGGATGTAGGTGGTGGATTATGGTAAGAAGATGCGGGTGGGGGATTGTAGTAGAGGTATAGGGATAATTGATTAGGACAGAAAGATTGGGATGTCTAATTAGGATAGGTTGACGTAGATAGTGTATTAGGATAGGAAGATGTGGATGTTGGATTAGGATATATTGATGGAGATGTACGATTAAGATAAGAAGGTGTGAATGTAGGATTAGGATGGGCAGACTGGTAAGGAGGATTAGGATAGGGGGACATGGATGGGAGATTGTAATAGGAGTATTGGGATGGTAGATTGTGATAAGAGGATGTGATTGTTGGATAAGAGAAAGATGTAGATGAAGGATATGATGGAGATGCGGGTGAGGAAGATAATGAATACCCCTTGTACAAAGGTAGCATAAGGATTGCTAGTAGGTGTGGGTGAAGATGTGATGGGATAGCTTGGATGAGTGATCAATTTTTTGGTGGTGCTCAGGGAAAGCTTAATAGAAATGATAAAATCAAGGGGATCTATGTCATATACCTCTTGATCAACAAGGCTTTCATTATCATAGTAAACATAATTAGGATTCCCCTTAACTACTATTTTTGGTTGCATTGGTAAAGGATAAGGATTCATGATGTTGGATGGGATGGATATGGATTTAAGGTATGGGAATAGATGACTAGAAGGAAATAAAATATGATGAAAAGATAAATAGGGTGGATTGGAAGAAGATGGAAGAAGGGATCTTAAGATTTTTTTTGATATGAGAAGATCCTGGATGGTAATGGACTAAAGCCCAAAATGGGATTTAGGTTAAGCTCAGATTGGGATTAGATTAAAGCTCATATCAGGATTGGATTGAAGCTAAGATTATAATTATTGGAGGATGTGATGGGATTGATTCTACACCAATTTTAGAGATTTTAACTAGAGGACGTAAGGTGCTGACAATCAAATTTTTGCCAGATTTGATAGTTTTAAAAAATTGTCAAATTTTTCCATTTTAAGAAATTTCACAGGCATACCTTTGAGAGTCTAGTTTTTTCCCAAAAAAATCCTAAAAATAAGGTAATATTAATTACCAACTAACATCCTAAATCTGAGACATGCATTCTAAGTTATTAACGAAAATGACTTTTCAAAAACTGGAAAAAAACATTAAATTACTATTTTGAGGGTCAAGATGAAAGTTTGAAGCCCTGAAAATTGTGTTGAAATAGGGGCCAACCGATTGAGGGTCTATTTGGAATCCACATTCCACCTCATAATGCAACCAACCATATAATTTCAGCCCAAATGGACATGTGAGTCAAAATTTATGACCTCTGGAAGTTTCTACATAAAAATCAAAACCCCTAAAATGAAGTCTAGGTGATTGGGATTGATGAATCGATGATGGATATGGAATCTAATGATGTTATAAGATGCATGAATGTGATTTGGTAGAGGAAACAATGACTTTCAAAAAAATTTGATGAATGAAAATGATGATGATGGGAAGACGGATGAAGGTCTGCTTTTGGGAAAATTCGTCTATCTAGGTGGCAAGGTCGCCCAACTAGGGTGCACGGTCACCTAACTAGGGTGCAAGGTCATCCAACTAGGGTGCAGGGTCACCTAACTAGGGTGCAGGGTCACCTAAATAGGGTGGAGGGTTTCCCAACTAAGGTGAGAGATCGCCCAACTAGGGTGCAAGGTTGCCCACCTAGGGTGCAAGGTCACCCAACTAGGGTGGAGGGTCGCCCAACTAGGGTGCAAGGTCACCCAACTAGGGTGCAAGATCATGAAACTAGGGTGAAAGGTCACCCAAATAGGGTGGAAGGTCACCCAATTAGGGTGCAAGGTCACCCAACTTGTGTGCAAGCTCGCCTAAACAGCTTCCAAGCTTGCCTAAATCTGAAAATAGTCAAATGATGCTGATAAACAGGGTGAAGGACTCTTCAAATAGACAAATAGATTCTCCTAATGGGAAAATGGGCTCACCTAATGGGGAAATGGACTTTCCGAATAGGGAAACCAACTTTCTAAATGGAGAAAAGGACTACCAAATGCGGAAACATACTTTTAGAATGAGCAAATAGACTCTCAAAATGGGAAAACGAACTCTCTGAATGGGAAAACAGACTCCCATAATGGGAAAACGGTTAAACTGGTAGACTGAATAAAAAGAAAGATTGGTTGTTCAGGGTGAAAAATCACCTGAGTAAGGTGTAGAATCCCCCAACTAAGTGGCGGACTCACCTAACTAGTATGCAAGATCACCTATTATGTGAAGAATGAGCGATTTTGAAAGGAATTGACTATGAAATGACTTAGAGAGATAGTAGGGTCACCCCTATAGACAATAGGTTCACCCCTGCTAGTAGCAAGCTTGCCCCTAACAAGGGAAAACTCACCCAAACAATAGACCTAGACTTAACTTGGATAAAAATGGCTATGGAAAAGGATAAAAACATAGCAAACAACAAGCAAAAGACAAAGGTTGACTTGAACAAAAATACAAGCACTGGTCTCACACAAAGAAGATAATTCAAGTAGCACAATCCTAAGATTAGTAAGAAGGGTATAACCAACATGGTCCTCTAACTAGGCTAAACAAGGTGATCTAGGGAGTCCTCAATATATGCACGGTATGTGAGGCACAACCATGAACACCAACCCATCATAGGCGTGAGTTAGAAGCCCCAATGAGGTACTAGAAACTTGGAACAACTCTTCATGTCTTATCTAGGTATCAACCTAGCTTCGACACTTCGCTAGACATGACATGATTGGATTGGGGTGTAGCTTTGGCTCTCCCTCTTTATATACCCTACTGGTACATGTGGTTGGGATCATCCCTTGGGTTGATGAAATCCCCAAGTAGGTTCTGCTAAAATAAAATACTAGACGTTTTCAATTGGTCCCCAGGCTCGTATGAAGCATAAGGGGAGAGCTTGGACATCCTAGTTCCTCCTAGGTAACATAAAGGACTAAAGTGGATTGTGATTTCTCTTCACACAGGATCGCCAAATGGCACAAAGGAATTGGATATGTCAATAATCCACTTAACAAACACAACACACAAGTATATTGACTCACCCTAATTAGTTCTATGTGCCTAATTGGTATGAAAAATAGGAAACAAACAAAGCTAACTACACTAGGACTGACCATTCTACAAGAAACTATTAGTATTTTAAACCTCCAACCTTGGAAAAACGTGAAATGACTACACAAATGTTAGTAAAACCAAGCACATTCATCAAAAAAATAAGTTAGGGGGTTAGCATTTAAAAAAATGATTAGAAATGAAATCTGAAAATGAACTTTAAGTCTCTATTTTTACCTCAGAATCACCTTTGTCAGGAGTAAAATCACCTGTTTCAGTAGCAGAATCACCTATTTCAAGGGTAGAATTGCCTGTTTCAAGGGCAGAATCACCCGTTTCAAGTGTATAATCACCTATTTAGGGGCAAACTCACCTATTTGAAAAATAGGGAGCAAATTTTCCCCTGTTTGACAAATGGGTGATTTTGCAAGTGTAGAATCGCCTCTGTTTAAGGTAGGCTCACCTGTTCTGATGTAGAATCACTCTTGTTGCTATAGAATTGCCTCTATTAGTGGTAGAATCTCCTCTATTAGTGGCAAAATCACCTCTATGTAACCCAAACATGCAAAAATTCAAACAACATAGCACAATAAAATAGTAGACCCATTTGTGGGTCCCACTGGGCATGCCATAAATGTGTGCAACATGATTTCCTACCCTAAAAGATGCAAAAACAATAGAAATACAAAAGGGGAAACACACACAACACCACCTCAAGATAAGCCTAGTTGAACTTAAACAAAGAAAAGATAAAACAAAAGATTACACCTTTGTTCAAGTTGATCCTTTTGGTTGACCTTTTGATGTAGATTGGATGTGTGCTCCTTGATGGAAAATTAGTCAAAATGTTATGCAAAATGATCTAGATTATATGGAGAATGCAATGAGAGATTTGGATACTTGGATAGGTGTATGGAATGGATGCAATGAAAGCTTCAAAATGAAACAATGGAGGATGAAAAATGCAAGTGCTTGAGAGTAGAATGCTTGAGCTTGAGAGAGTTAGAACTTGAATTGTGAATGTCTATTATGAATGAGACCAAATCCTCTATTTTAGGGGATGAATCTCTAGAGATTTAAATGGCTAGGATCTAGCCAACATGGACAAGATGGAGGGTTGTGGTGAGTTGAGGACTCACAAGCCCTCACATGTTTCCATGTGGAAAAGGAGGTGTCAAAAGGACGTGTGAGGTGGAGGTACTTCCAAGTACTTTTGGATTAGGGGAAGATTTCCTCAAAAGGGAAGTTCTTGTCTCCATGTGGGAAGGATGGTGACAAGTGAGAAATTTTAGAATTCCTCACTAATCATCATGAGGAAGAGAGAAGTTGTTGGGGGAATAAATGTTAATTTTAAATTCAAATGATTAGAAGTACCTTGAGGATAAGACAAGGTCCTCATAAAGGAGATCCTTGTCCCATGTGAGTGATGTGACTTATGAGAGGATTTGAAATTTCCCAACAACCTTCATGGGGAAGAGAAAAGAATTGGAGGAATAAATGTGAATTTTTAATTCACATGGGTAAGAGGTTAAGGCTAAATGAAGAAAGTACTTATGATAAGCTGACTTGGAGGACATACTAGAAATGGCATGAGGATGAGATTAAGGTTGTGCAAACAGGTGATTAAGAATACTAATGAAGGATTGGAGACAAGTGGCCAAATATGGAGGATGTGACATTAATCTTGATTAAAGGTGTGCACATCCTAATCATGGATTAATTAAACTAATCCAGATTAGAAGAAGATTATGGAGGATGTGACAAGGAGAGAGAAAAGAGGGAATTTAAAACTGATTTAAATTCAAAAAGGCTAAATGACTAAATTAAATAAATTGATATATTTATTTAATTTAGAGAGGAAAGGATGAAAGGTAAAGTATTTTATTATTAAATTAAATACTTTAGGAACATGAGGAAAAGGGTAAATATTAATAAATAAATCATTTAATTAATATCGATGGGGATAGACGAATAAAGGGGATGAGTTTAACCCTATGGGAGTGGTCAAATTTGGATATCTACACTTATAAGGGGAAAGGAAGCATCCATCTTGGATACTTAATAATTCACAATCAATCATGGTTTGAAGCATCTGACACTAGAATTTGAAAAGATTTCTAGGATTCAAGATTACCCACCGGGTTCATGAGAACTAGACACAAAGGGAAACCCAAGACTGAGTGCAAGCAAGGCCAAATTGGTTTGAAACAACATTTACAAAAAACTTTTGATCTCCAATTCTAAAGGAAAGAAAATCCACTATTGGGTTAACTAGCTAAGAGGGGAAACACAAACACTAGGATAATTTTATCCAGTTGGCAACCTACCAAGCACAACTATCAACCAAGCGAACCAAAACTTGCTAAAGATACAACATCCTTAGAGAAACAACATCAATAGTCGGGACTCGGGGTCTAATGAATCAATAAGGTTAGAAAAATATTTTGCAGACACTCCTAGTCTAGCAAAGAAAGAACTTAAGTGGGGGCCAAGCAAGTTGGATTAAAACTCACCATTTTACCATTTCCTCCAAAAGTAGCACACCAAAGCAAGCAAAAGAAAAGGATGGAAAAAATCAACAAAAAAGAGGGGGTCCACATTTTACTGAAGAGAAAAATGGGGTGTGGTTTGAGACCACACAATAGGCACTAGAAAATACAAATGTAAGTTACCTTTCAAATTCTTTATCTATGGAAATATTGGTCATTATTCTTCAATCTGTCCTATCAAAGCTTCAATAGATAAACCTAAGGAGAATAAAGGTAAATCAATCAAGAAAAGTTACTATGTTAGAGAAGATGCTAGCATATCTGATGATGAATTTGATTAGCTAGATGATGAAGATGATTAATGCATGTTCATGGTTCTAAATGTTATAACTAATCCTGGTAACTCTGAGAGATGTATGCAGAAAAGTGCTCTGAATGTAGGTCATAACATTGGATGAGAAATGGTGACTTCTTTTCATGCAAGAGAAGAAAAGAGCACTTGGATCATTGCCAATGGATTCTGAAGTCACATTACATTTGACAAGAGTAAGTTTCTTAAGCTTGAGAAGTTTGAAGGTGGTTTAGTTTGGAACTATGGTTGTTTCGTGATGATGGTCAATGTTATTTATGTCAGATTAAAGAAAGTTGGCTGGATAGAAGAATGTGTCACATAAATTTTTATAGCCTAGTGAGGATCAAGTCAAATCAAGTTGTAAGAGATCATCTAAAGATTATAATCCTATTAATATTGTCTACAAGGAATATTAGATTGGGAAGCAAGCTAGAAGGAGTTTCAAAGTCAAAGAACAATCTACTACTAGTCCTTTGGAGTTGGTGCATACAAATCTTTGTGGACCTACACGAATCAAAATTTTCAATGTGACATGTATTTCATGTTATTAATTAATGATTATTCTAGAATGACTTGGGTTACTTTTCTCAAAGAAAAATTAGAAGCTTTAAACAAGTTTAAGGCATTCAAATCTATGGTTGAGAATGAAATGGATATGAAGATAAAATATCTGAGATTTGAAAGAGGTGGAGAGTTCACCTCTAACAATTTTAACACTTTTTATGAAATTCATGGAATAAAAAGGTATTTTTCAGCTCTTAGGACTCATCAATAGAATGGAGTTAAGAAAAGGAATAATAGGATTATTCAAGAAGCAACAAGGATAATGCTGAAAGAAACAAATTTATCATATGTCTATTAGAAATAATCAATTCATACTACAACCTACATAGTTAAAAGAGCACAAGCAAGGAAAAACAATTCAAAGACTCCTGATGAGATGTGGTATGGAAGAACCCCTACTGTGAAATATTTTAGAGTGCTTGGAAGCAAATGCTATATTAGAAGAGATGAAGAAAGCTTAGGAAATTTTGATACAAAATATGATGAAGGAAGCTTCCTTGGATATTCTACAAGAAGAAAGGCTTATCGGTGCTAAAAAAAGATGTTCAAAAAGATTGTTGAAAGTTTAAGTGTCAAAGTGGACGAAGAATTACATAAAAGTTCATTGATGATAGATGGATATGAATTAGATGATTCCTCTTGTAGAGAAGAAGAGAAAGATATAGCTAAGGAAAAGAAGTGTAAGTTGAAGAGGGAGAATCTTTGGAAGATATTCCTAAGACCCCTAAGTATGTTTAGAAGAATCATTCAAAAGATCAGATCATTGGTGATAAAATTAGTAGTGTGTTGACAAGAAGAAAAGTTGCTATGATAGAAGAACAAGTAAACATATGTTTACTTTCCAAAATTAAACCTAAAGTAGTGATTGAATCATGCAAAGATGAATATTTGATCAAGGATATGGAAGAAGAATTAATGTATATTGAGAAGAATTAGACTTGGGAACTTTTCTATGAGGCCACACGATTTGATTCACAAAATTGTGTCTAGTATCTTTGAAGTTTGGGTGTTTTGTATTATATTGAATGAGGATGTTAATTTTAAACCATGTGATAATAATTTTAATGTAAAATTATTATTATGTCAAAAATATTTAATGGGAAAGTAAGAAATTATAATGGTCATAATATCAATTGACTTACATAAATAAATTTGACTTTAGAAACATCTACATAGAAATCAAGTATATGTGAACAGTAAATGATAGCTATGAGTTCACTAAATGTTATGAGATATACCCTATATGAACTAAAGATAGCGTATATGGATGCCAAGAAAATATTCTTCATGGAAGTTTAGAAAAATATATCTATATAGACAACATGAAGAGTTTAAGATAAAATGTAACATCAATTTAGTTGTAAATTGAAGAGAGCTTGTGTGGTTTAAGGGAATCATAGTAAACGTGGAATCAAATATCTTATTTATATGCATTAGAATTGTACCTTGCTACAAGTAAGGTTGACCTCTATGCATGCTATAAAACTATTGGAAATTATACGATAGTTCTTATTTTGTGTATTGATGATGTGCTTTTCTTGGTAAGCGATGAATTTATTATGGAACTTGAATATCAATGATCTAGTATTGTGAACATTAATTGTTACCACTTGCTTGGGTAGATGGTTTAATGCCCTACTATGTTAATATCATGCTTGAGGGTGTTCGTTAAAGGAAATAAAAATTTTAATTATTAAAAAAAGAGATATTTTAAATAAATAAGGATTCTAATATCTTCAAATTATATAAATTATTTTAGATATAATAAATAACAAATTTAACATATATTCAAAGATAGTATAAATTTTAATAGCTACTATACAAACTATACTTTTATATAAACCTTGGAAGTTTAAGGGTTACCTATGCAAAATATACCTTTATGTAATTTTAGAACTTTAATGTTACCCATATAAATTATAGTTATATTAATGTATGGTCCTTGGGATTTATACCTGGGAAATATTTGTGAATATGTATAGTTCCTTTAAAAAGAGGAAGGAAGTTTAATCTACTGGTAGATAAGCAAAGGGTTAAGAATTATTTTGGTATGTTTTTTTTTTTTAAGAATGAAGCTAAGTTGTCAAAAGAAAATAAAATTTAATAAACCATAAGCACTTGTTGTTTGTCTAGTTGTAAAGAGCATATGAAGAATGCTACAAATTTAGTGTTTTGTTCAATCTAATGATCTTTACCACAAAATCTATTATCTCTATGAGTTCCCTCTTGAGCACAAGACATTTCCTATTCACATTATTAATGACTAACTTCCCTTAAAGATCACATCTACTTTGTAGATAAGGAGAGTATGTGGAAATCAAGATTGGAGCATTGAAATAAGGTAAGGTCTTCATAGTATTTTATATTATTGAAGTTATAGTATACTCCTTTCAATTATTCTATAAATATTTTATCATCTAACAAATAATTATAATGGGTTAATGAGGGCCTTTGATGTTACATTTTTGTAACATGTTGATTTATCTTTTAACTTGAATTTGTACTTTTTCTCACAAAATACTTTTAAGGGAAATACTCTAAATTGTGGTTATCCTAGATATAAAGAATTTAGAATTTTTAATTGTTTAGCAATATTCCAAAATTTATCATATTTTGAATTATTTTATATTGATTTGAATATTATGTATTCTAAAGCATGAATATGGAAAGATCAAATTGGTAGAAATTTTTGAGCAACTACATTTGGTAGGGGAAAAATACAGTTCTGCAACTTAAAAAAAAAAAATGCTACCTAAGGGAAATAAAAGTGAGTTGTTTGGATTTTGGTTGATGTGTCGTAAAAAAAAGGACTTTCCATGCACATGTCCTTTAGTTGGAAGACTCCTTTGCATGAACGGGTCATTAATTCATCACCCAACTATGGATGGAGAAGCAATCCCCTTAATACACAAATACACATAGAAAAAAAACAACCACCATGAGGTCTCTACAGAAGGGATGAGTAGAATTTCCAGAGGTGAATGGATGGTATGATATTGTCATTGCTTCATAGTATTAACACAATAGAATATGAGCAAAACCCTAAGGTAAGTTAGGTGCCTCAATTTCAATTTTAGAGAATGAATAGGAAATGATGCATAGCTAAATCAATTTTTTTTGTGTTTTATTCTATTTCCAAAATTACAAAAGGTGCAAGCAGTTTGGTAAGGGCTAAGGATTCTTATTGCATTCATCTAGCCTTTGAGAAGAGCCTTTCTGCACATACTCTACAAACATTTCATTCCATGAGATCACATTTCTTAGAGGCTCTCTATCAAACAGTTCATGTTCCTTTTCTATGTTGCGCAAGTTGACCTTTCACCTCTCCAATTTAGCTAGCTGCATCCTAAAAATAAGTTTTTAATGATGGGTTTTAGAGTATGTTTATTAAAATGAAAATTAGTACAAGATCCTAATAATGTGTAGATTTAGGTTTCTAGAGTATGTTTATTAAAATGAAAAATTTTGTCAAAAAATTTGCATGCCTTGGCTATGCTTTCACATTTTCATGTGAGACAGTTTATGTGCCTTTTCCATGCTTCACATTTTGCATACATGGCTTCTAGGGCGCTTGCAACTGTAACATATAACAACTTTTGGAAAAGAAAAATATGAGGAGATTGAGGAGACTTCGGTAAGAAAACTCTAATTTTATAAGATCCTTTACTATGGTTTACTATTATTTGAGTAGTATTCGACCTCTATGCATTTTTTTGTTGATTTTCGCTTTTTTGTGCATATTAAAGACGTGTAGCATTGTTTTGGGTTTATATATATGGGTAAAAAGAGTGATATCATTCTTGAAATTTGGCTTGTTTCCATGATTTGCATGGCATGATCTCATATGGGGAAACTTATACCTCAAATCACCCATGAGTAGATACTACTTTGGTCACAAACTTCTTTTAGTAGATGCTAGTATTCTTCCTATGTGAAATATTTGTTGGAATATCTAATTTTGAGCAGCAACAGGAAAGTTCATTTAATGCATAGTTAGATGAGATCTGTTGGGATCCTCCAACCCCTCTGTCGTGTATGACAACCTTGCTAGCTAATTAATTTTTTGGCAGAAAATTAATTGTGGTGGTTGAATTTGAATTGGGCGATAGTTTTTGGAAAGGGAAACAAAAGAAAAAAGAAGAATATAATTTTTTTTGTAGAGAGACAGCAGAGTAAGTTTTTTGCAGCAGCAAACAAGGAGGAATTTTTAGTAGACTAGAAAAGGGAATGTTCAACAGAACCTGTAGCAATAGAAGACATTGACAAAGAGTAGTGCTCCAGTGCTCCAGAATATCTCCAACACATAGTAGCACACAGAAAGCTCCAGTGCGCCAAAATATGTGCAACATCTTGTATGAAGGGAATATAGAGCCATAGCTCTGAGTTTTGTCTATAATTTTTTGAATGTAATATTTTTGTGAATGAATGAAAAATAAAATATTCTGCCTCCTTGTCTTGTTGTCTCTTTGGTCTATGTGTTTTCATTCTTTTCCCACTGTAGTTGGGTTTATTTTTCCCAACAAATTGGTATCAAAGCCTTAATTTTTTTGGGCATTCAATTTTTAAAGCCCTAGCTTTGTTCCTAGGCATGCAGTAGTAGAACCTTTGTTTCTGGGTATTTAGGAAAGCCCCAATTTTTCTAGGCAATGAAGAAAAGCCTTAGATTTTATCTAGGTATTTGTATTTTCCCCCATTTAGAAAAATGGATGGAGGAGATAATACAAGTTGGTAGTAGCCACCTTTGATGGTAAAAATTATGACGTCTGAGCAAAGAAAATGAAAACTATTTTAGTAGCAAATGACATGTGGGAGTTAGTTGCAAATGGGTTCACAGATGTGACTGACCCAAATGCATTTACAACATTGAGCAATGCTCAAAAGAAACAGTTGAAGGAGACAAGGAAAAATTATGCCAAAGCCCTTAGTTTGATTGAGGTAACCTTGACAGAGGCTATTTTTCCTCGAATAGTAGGAGCTAGTTATGCAAAAGAAGCATGGAAAATACTTCAAACCACCTACAAAGGGACTAAGAAAGGGCAGTGAAAATTTAGCTGCAAAGGAGAGAATTTGAGACCATGTAGATGAAGGACAGTGAGTCCATTTTAGACTTTCATACAAGGGCTTCCACCTTGGTTAACTAGTTGAGTATAAATGGAGAAACCATGGAAGAGAAAAAGATTGTGGAGAAAATTCTCAAAATTTTACCCACAAAATTTGACCCAGTGGTTATTTCTATAGAAGAGGCAAAGGACCTCTCACAAATTTCAGTTGATGACTTAATGGGTTCACTTCAAACCCATGAGAAGTGCCTAAATAGCTCTACAAATTCTTCCCAGGAAGAATCCTTCAAAGCACAAGCCAATGTGAGAGGTAGACGAAGAGGAAGAAATGGTAGAGCAAGAGGTCAAAGAGGAAAAATTAGAAGCAAATATGGAAGAGGAGGCTCAAACAGTCAAGAGGAGGCCAACACCTCCCAATCAGACTTCCAAAACATAAAGAAAAATAGCAGCTCAAATCAAAGATCTGATAAGAGCAATGTGTAGTGTTACTACTATCACAAGTATGGTCACTATGCAAGTGAATGCAAGAAGAAACAGTGTGACCAAGGGAGTCAAAATGAAAATGTGGCAAAAGAGAACAAGACTGAAAATGAAAAATAGTCATAAGTGTTTATTGCATGCAATCTTGTAGAACAAGGTAGCACTGAATTTTGGTATTTAGACAATGGTTATAGCAACCACATGAGTGGTAACAAAAAAATATTTCCCTCCATAGACAACAACATTAAGTTTGAAATTAAAATGGGGATCAATCAAAAGGTTCCAATCATGGGCAAGGGCATAGTGTGCCTAGAAACTAAGATGGTGAAGAAAAGCAACTCCATGATGTCTTTTATGCCCCAGGAATGAAACACAAGCTCTTGAGCATTGGATAGATGGTCCAAAATGGTTACAAAGTGCTAATGGAGAAAGAAGTATGCATCATTTATGACAAGGACCAAAGCAAGAGAGTTATGGTAGTGGTTCAAATGATAAAGAACCAATTTTTTCCCCTCAAAATGCAAATCTTAGCATAGTCAACAGGCCTGCAGCAGTTAGCCTTCAAAATAGTCATACAAGACCCATCCAAGCTTTGGTATTTGAGGTATGGGAATTGTTGATGGTGTTTTCTACACAGCAACAAATCAGACAAGATACAAGTATCCTATCTCTCTTGAAAGGTAAATCTCTATCAGAAAGCCTCAAGAGATAACCCCAAGGTCTCTAATGTCAGGTCTTGATGAATGTAGTGAAAAAACTAAGAGATAATGTGAATATTGTTGGTAATCACAAAGGGACCTTACAAACAAATATTGGATCTCAGAGCTTATCATATTTTCTAATATGATGATACTTGAAATCCTAAATCTAACCCAAATGATAGAAGAAATAACAAAAGATAAGGCTTTCAGAGAGATTTCTAAGATTAAAACTAATCCTAAAATTAACAATGCAAATGGAAAAACACTTGAAATAGACCAATCCCTCAGAAACTGATTCCTTCTTAAGCCAAATGAATCTACAATCTTACAAAAATAGTGCAATCTTCTAAGGCATTAAATATTTTTCAGATCATGAACATTCATTCACAACAACTTTATTGCAATTGAAATGAACAAATATCCACAATTGAACTAAGCACAATAAATATAAGGTCCAGGATAACTTTGCAAAGCAACTAACAGTCAGCTAGCTGCAAAAAGTATGGACCAGGGATTGCTACAAACACTTCAAGCATCAAACCATAAACACCATTGAATCATCTCTAATTCTAAGTCTAACTTATATCCAATATTTCTTAAGCAATTCCAAAAGATAGAGCAGTAAGAACCATGCAATATAATTCAACACAAGAGAGATCACCAAAGCACAATGTCTTCAATTGTATTGAATCATCCAATAACAACAACAATTCTAGTGTTCATTGTTATAGTATTTTCTCAGAATGAGACTAACTCCTAACTCTAACTCTTGCTATGCTTTCTCAATTCGCTTCAAAGAAAAACTATTTAGCCCTTACAAATGAAGCAAAATGCCATATTTATAGAAATCCCCCAAGATATGTCAGCCTAATTAGGTTTACAATAATCAACAGCCACAAAACAAGTCGCCCCAAGGAGCTCAAAACAAAATAAAATGCATTAAATGTTTGGGACTCATCCAGGTCGGCTTGGGATCTCCAATGTAATTTGGTCCACTGCATGAGAAGGATGAAGAGATAATCGGGAAGCACAAATTTTGATGTAGCCTTGCATTAAATGTTCTTCCCCTTATCCTTATCTATTTTATCTTGCACCTTCAAGAAGATTCCATCCAAGTCAGCCAAGGGTGGAGTAACCAACACTTTAAATTTCCTCTCCATAGATTTAATATCATCCGTTGATTGATCAATGACTTTATCCCATTCCCCCTTTAGGGCTTGATATTTATCCATAATTACAATGTAAGTGGCTGCATCTTCTAGCTGATGTTCAGTAACTAGGGCCATCAATGACTAGAGAATATACATCTCGCCACCATTTTTTGAGTTGCTCTAGATTCAAATGCTTAGGAGAAAACCTTTTCCTTCTTGTCATGGTCTCAAAGAAAGAAATAAATTTGTTATAAATATCTATCAAGGTGCCCTCTATTTTCCTACCTTGCTTATAGACCTTCTTCAACACCTTCTGCCTAATTTGTAGGGCCTCATACCACTCCCAAGGTTCTGCAGATCTTGAAGAGGAGAGGATTCAATCACCAGCTACCTTTTCTTCAGTATATTCCATGATGGTCCTAGTTTTCTGCAATAGGAGATCCACATCTTCCTTATCCTAAGCTAGCACACTTTTCAACCACTCTAAAGATCTAATGGCATTACCACTAGTTGATAGAATATCTTTGATTGCATCATCTCCCTTGGTTCCTACTCCCTGCAACCAGTTTAGTGTAGCATGAGTGGTGCTTTCATCTTCTCCAATTCAGTTATGGTTTCTTTTGGCAAGAGATTTACTACAACTGATGAAGAACTGATATGGCCGATAGACTACAAGGGTTTCATTAAATCTTGCAAGTACTTCTTCAATTTCTCATTCTCCCTCTTTAACTCTTGCTTAGTCTGCACCTCTTTCCTCAATCTTCCCAAGATTACAGCACTAGAGCCTTCATATTCTTCAATCTCTTGTTCCATGGAAGTAGGTCCTAAGTTAATGGTTTGCACATTATAATCATGACCAGTCACATCATCCCTATTCTTATCAGGAGCAGGAGTAGTAATGTGAACCACTCTATTATTTTCCCCATCTCTTTCAATCTTTGAAATAACCCTGAATTTCTTCTTTGTTTTACCTTTTCCAATTTTTTCCAGTAAGTCATCCCAACTCAAGAGAGTGTCATCCACTAAAAATTGCTTACTCCTAAATTCTCTATCCAACCAGGCAGGCACAAAGGATCCTGTTTGTGAAATACCTTGCGCAACTTCACCCTGCTGACCCCTAGAGAGATCCTCATTCAATTTTTTCCTTTCAAGGGTATTTGCATTCCTATCCTCCTTGTCATCCCTTGGATGCTCACTCCCTTCATCATGTTCCTTTTCCACATGTTCTGGTGAAGGAGTCTTGGTGGGCACTTCCTCTTTTTTCTGGAGGTTTATCTTCCTCTTGGTCAATGGGTGAGTCCTCATATGTCACCAAAGGGGATTGCATTATTCTTTCCACCTCTTCCCCTGCACTATAAAGTTCACCCTACTGGAATTCTTCCTCTCCTAGATATTGATGATCCTTTGATTCCTTAGATTCAGTTGGTGCATTATGAGCTTCATGAGGAGGGGCATCATCATGTTGTTCTATAGTAGGGGAAGCTAAAGGGACATCCTTCCTAAGCACACTATCCTTGGGAGAGGGAGTTCTTGATCTTCTTGTGTATACCTATGTTTTCTCCCTTGAACTTTCCATATTCACCACCGGTGGGCCAGTTTATTCCCCTTCCTTAGAATATTCCTTCTTCTTTTGGGACAATCTTATTATTCTCCTTTTCTTAGGTATCAGAAAACTACCTTCATCTTCCTTGTCCTCAGTCTCCTCCTCCCCTTGAGCATATTTCTTCCCCTTAGAAGCAATATTTCTCCTTTTGGCACTAGGATTCCTTTTCTTTTCCTTCTTGACTTCTACTGGAGCACCTTTGATCTTGATCTTGAAAGGAGAACCAACATTAGCTTTACCTTTAGGGTCCTGCTCAATTGATTCCTTAGAAGTGGAATGAGACTCCAAGTCTCCCATTAGGTCATAGGTGCATTGCACACCTTCACTCTCCAATTCCCAAATCTTGTGATTAAGCCATAACTTTGTGTATTTGATCACTGGAACCATAACTTGTTCCAACTCTGTCTTTTCCTCCTCTAGCCAGTCTATTTCTCCAACTGATTTATCCTTTACAACTTCATAATCATGGCCTTCAATTACATCCCCATCATCATCTATATGGTCTAGGATGACTTTGACATTGTATAATCTAATCAAATCGGTTGGCAACCTAGAAAATATATTCTTTCTGACCTCAAATTCATCTTTGCAACTAGCCCAGTAGTCCTCTATGTCATCCTTGTGGTTGTATTCCCTACTGGCCTTCTTTTGAGCTTCACTAGTTCTATCAAATTTGGACCTTTTGGAATGGAAAGACAAAGAGTGCTCATCTCCTCTTCAAAAGAATGTGTTGTGTGTATGGAGGGGCAAGCCTCATTGCTACCTATCCTGAGGGGAAAGTCATTGCCAAACCCTTTTTTGTGCTTCTCTTTCTTGATAATGGCATCAAAGTCACATATCTGCCTTGTAACTTCTAGGAGTATGAGGTGGTTAGTACAATACCTAGGAAGTCTATAAGGGTCTCTCTAGCAACCATCTATCCTTATGTAGGAAAAGGTGGGGAACTATATAAACCAAGCTCCATATCTCTTGATCAGCTCCTTAGCATTGTCTGATATTCTAATATGTTCTGCACCTTGAAGCAACCTAGTGATTTACATGGTGAATGCATCATTCACCCTCCTATAGCTTGAGCTACCTAGATGTAGCTATGGATAGACCTAATAGATAACATCATGGCCAAAGGTGCCTCTGGTATTCAATCCTTTGTATGGGTGGAACCTTGCAAGTGCATAAATTAAGTAGGAGGTCATAGTGAAACTCTTTTTATGCAACACATTGCATAGTTGATCATGTATCATGGTGCTTATGATGCCTTCCCAGTGATAGTCTGTGTTCTACTCCATCCTTACTATAACGAAGAACATCCAATTCTTAAAAAAATCCAACACTCTTCATACCTATTACCCTACTAAGGAGCGTGATAGCACCATAGTACTCTAGCTTGAATTTTTCCCTATATAATTGTTTTGGTAGCTTCGAGATGTGAGGCCTAGGTTTCTCCAACCAAGAATTAACCACCTGTAGAGCCTTGTTTGTATCATCCTCAAAATGGTTCTTGGAAATGCTCAAGTCTAGAGCCACCACATGAGATCTATCAGGAATATCAAAATTTTGTGCCACAAATACAGGAGAGAAGCTAGCCAATACCCTACCTTGAGGGCCAATCACCCTCTGTGTGCTCCTATCATAGTGTCTGGCACATTCCAACACTAGCTCATAGCACTGAACCACGGGAGGAAAACTGGCCACATAAGCCAATCCCGATTCCACTAACCTCCTAGCCAATAATGGGGGGTACCGTTGTGCCATCCTTGTCTTGAATTCCTCATAATCCCATCTTCCTACATTGGTATCACCTACTTCAACCCAAATGGAGGAAAGCTTAGACTCAGGAACCCTACTCTTTATGTCCAGTTTTATTCTTTCTGCTTCAGAGATGGAGGATCCTTCAACTCTTAAATCTGCCTGCTTGCCCACTCTCTTGCTAGCCATCACTCTACTTGATTCAACCTACATCCAACAAGAAATCATAATAAATTCACCCTTTATAATATCAACATTGAGGTTAGCCAACCATAGACAATAATTATAATCAATAAACCCAAAGCTATGGTTGAAATCCCTTAAATTCATCATAGAGCATGATAACTAAGAAATCTAGGATTTTGAGCCATCTGGGGAAATCAAGCCAGAGAGGAATTCAAGAAATTCCCTTCTAAGTGGATTTTAACAATTAAGCATGAATACCAAGAATTAATCACCTCAAAATGAAAGGAAAGAAAGAATCATCTTGCAAATTACTCATATCCAACGTGAGGTATCAAATACACAACATTAAATCTACTTATCCTTTAAATCCTTCATGTTGTGAGACCTTTCGGGAAAATCCACCTGGGAGGGAAATCCGTGAGATATGTGAAGTTTCGGGCTTTTTGCACACATCTAGGAATATTAGAAGACAAAGGAAAATCGATAAATTCTAAAGGTGCGGGAATTCTGCGAAGACCACAAAATCCCGAAAACTATTATTTCTCTCATTTTCGTCTAGAATAATCGAATAATCATAAATTTAGGGTTTTTTGGGCTCAGATTTGATTTATTTTGAGTCATTTATTGTTTGTCTTCAAATTCTCAACTCCTTCAAAAGTTGATTGGTGAGGAATGGTGATAAATGGTGATTCCCTAAACTTGATCAGTGATTTCCTAAGATAAAAACCCTAGAACTCACCATTAACGTAGGGGAGCTAGCTTAGATTTTGATTTTCCATTATACTAAGCCCAAAAATGGATTGTTCAAAGTAGACACAAGTGAGCTTCACCTAGATGAAATTGAAAAAATCCTCACAAATTCACTTAGGGTTGACAATCGAACAAGCTCAAAAACCCTAAGATCAATCAAAACAGAAACAATCATGCATACAAGGTTGAGCTCAAAATGTAACGTGAGAGTACTTGGCACCACCAAAATCATCAATGACCTGAGGACACACCGACTAGGAAATCAACATTCATAAAAATGACAAACCAAACCCTAGTTTAAATGCCTGATGCGGAATACGCAAAACCTAGAATCCAAACTCCTTGAAAGCATGAAAGTATCATTTTCATTCAAGAATCACTAGAAAGGAAAGAGCCACATACCTAGAGGAGGTGAATTTAGTTGCAACGAAGGCTGGAAATGAACTTCAATACCCTAGCAAGCAATTGCAACGAAAATGCAAGGAATTTGTCGCCAAATCCTTAAATCAATCACTCAAGCTGGAAAATCACTTAAGCACCTCAAAATCAAAATCTCAATGGCAACACAAAGCTAATGAAAATAGGATTCCCCAAAAAAAACCTAAATACTGGCTACAAGAATCATACCACTGAGCATTAATGCCATCGACAAGACAAGTCAAAACACAATCTAGGAATTCGACAAGGTGACAGAGTTTCGAGAAAATCCGGTCTAGGTAGAATTCTGTGATGCATGTGAGTTTCTGAAAAATAGTGCAAAACATCTGCCACTAGGTTTTCAAAGTGTCCAGGGAATTCTGCCTAGAGGGAATTTTCTCAAAAAGAGCTAAAAACCCGAAATATGTCCAGAACATAATATTTTCAAAGTATTTTCTCAAAAGAGGAATTTGCACAAACAAGATAATCATTTAGGCACATGCCAAGGTGACTAAATCCTCAAAACCAAAGGGCCAAAAAGGAAAAACAAAAGAAAAAGAGGGTCCTTGCTTTCAATGGGGCGTGTGTGTGAAAACTACACAACAAGCGTCTAAGTTATTCTAGTTTAAATCTTTTAGCTAAAAAGGATATGGTTAGGGGCCTACCAACAATTGTAGAGCCCGATGGAAAGCGTGAAGCATGCATCCTAGGTAAACAACATAGGCAACCCTTTCAATCAGGGTATTCTAGGAGAGTAAGAGAATCATTAGAGCTGGTGCATTTAGATTTGTGTGGTCCCATGAAGACTCCAACCCTAGGTGGAAATGTTTATTTCATGAAACTCATAGATGATTATAGTAGAAAAATATGGGTGTATTTTTTGAAGAAAAAATCAGATGCATTTAAGAATTTCAAGGAGTTTAAGGCCTTGGTTGAAAAGCAAAGTGACCACTATATCAAAGTCCTTAGAAGAGATAGAGGGGGAGAGTATATCTATCAAGATTTTATGAATTTTTGCAAGTCTTAAGGTATTTAGAGACAAATGACAACCCAGTATACTCCACAACAAAATGGAGTAGTTGAAAGAAAGAACAGAACCATCATGAAGATGACAACAAGCATGTTGAAGCCAAAAGGTTTGTCTAATGAATATTGGGGAGATGCTATAGCAACAACAGTCTACATCTTGAATAGGTGCCCCACAAAGGTTGTTTGTGATAGGATCACACAAGAAGTGTGGAAAAAATGAAAATGGAGTGTTGAGCATTTGAGAATATTTGGATGTGTGGCATATGCACTCGTGCCAAAAGAGAAAAGGAAGAAATTTGATGACAAAGGTGAAAAATGTATTTTCATAGGCTATAGTGAAGAATCCAAAGCTTACATATTGTACAATCCCATCAAAAAGAAAGTGGTGATCAACAGGGATGTTGAATTCATTGAAAATGAGTCATGGGATGTAACTGTGGACAACAACATGAGTATTTATGTCTCAATACCCTTTAAGGATGAAGAAACTATAGAAAATAGATGCATCAAAAATCTACAACAAGGTAATAGTTCAGAAAACAATAGCAGTAGCTCCAAAAATTCTCAGCAGAGAAGTTGCTCTAGAAATTTCTAGCAGGGTAGATGCACTAGAAACTTTCAGCAAAATAGTTGCTCTGAAAACTTACAACAACAATCTTCTTCATAAGTCCAATAGTTAATCAAATCACGAAATTATAACCCTATGCTTGCATCATTGATGCCATAGAAGATTAGAAGCGTGAGGGAAATTTATGACAACACAAGGTATGATGAATTTGATGAGAATTTAGATTTTTCTATGTTTTCTTATAGTGATCCAATGTATTTTGAAGAATCCATGAAAGAAGAAAAATGGTGTAAGGCCATGGATGAAGAGTTGGACACTATAGTGAGAAAAAAAACATGGGAGCTCATTGATTTACTCAAAGGGAAATTAGTCATTGGTGTTAAGTGGGTCTATAAGACCAAATGTGCTACTAATGGCAAGGTTGAAAGGCATAAAGCAAGGTTGGTTGTTAAGGGATACAAACAACCTAGAAGATACTATGATGAGACATATGCACTAGTTGCAAGGTTGGGAATAGTGTGGGAATTCCTAGCAATTGCAACCCAACATAAATGGAAATTATTTCAAATGGATGTGAAATAAACCTTCTTGAATGAAGTGCTGAAAGAAGAGGTGTATGTGGAGCAGCCACCTAGCTACGAAGTCCTAGGGAAAGAAGACAAAGTCTATAGGCTCCAAAAAGCTCTCTATGGGTTAAAACAAGCACCATGAGCATGGTACAATAGAATTGATTCATACCTTCTAAGTAATGGATTCAACAAAAGTGGTAGTGAGCCCACACTCTACATCAAGGCATCCAATAGTGAGATTCTTATTGTTGTTTTGTATGTAGATGATTTATTTTTCACAGGGAATAGTAATCTTTTCATTGTTGATTTCAAAGAGGCAATAAAAAATGAGTTTGAAATGATAGACCTAGGATTACTAAAATATTTACTAGGCATAGAGGTCCAACAAATAGGTCATGGAATCTTTATTTCACAAAAAAAATTATGTTAAACAAATCTTGAAGAGATTTAGAATGTTGGACAACAAACCAGCCCCAACCCCAATAGCTACAAGTTTTAAATTAAGCAAAAAGGACAACAACAATGATGTTAACCCAACTCTCTACATGAGCATGGTTGGAAGCCTCATGTATTTGAAGCTACAAGACCTAATTTGATGTATGTGGTAAGCCTGATTTATAGTTTCATGGAGCAACCTAAGGACACACACTGGCAAGCAGGAAAAAGAATTCTAAGGTATGTCAATGGCACAAAAGGCTATGGAATTATGCATATCGCCTCTAATGAGTTTTAGCTAGTTGGGTACACAGATAGTGATTGGGTAGGAAATGTAGATGACAGGAAGAGCACATCGGGATATTTGTTCCACATGGGTTCAAGAGAAATATCATGGGCATAAAATAAGTAGCCCATAGTTTCACTCTCCATAGTTGAAGCAGAGTACATAGTAGCAACTGCAGTAACATGTCAGACTATTTGGCTTAGAAGAATCCTTGCAGATTTGAATGAGTAGCAAGAAGATGGTACAACCATATTTTGTGAACAATATGTATTTTATTACACTGACTAAGAATCCCGTCTTTCATGGATGAAGCAAGCATATCCAGATCTGACATCATTTCATAAGGGAGTTGGTGGAGCATGGAGAGATTCAACTTCAATACTGTAGATCTAAGTAGTAGCTCACTGATATTTTCACAAAGGAATTGTCAAAAGAATCCTTTGAATGCCTAAGAGATAGGCTTGGTATGCAGGAATGCACCAAAACTTTAGTTTTTAAAAAAACAAAAAAGTGTTGATGCTCTGGAAATATAGTTCTAGAAACTCAGAAAGGTGCCAAAAATGAGAACAGGTGCAAACATGTATGCTCCAAAAACTTTACACTGGTGCTCCAGAATCTTTGCTTTGGTGCTCTAGAAATTTTGTAGAATGATGAAAAGCAAGAAGGCTCAAAATTAAGGGGGAGTGTTGGAATATCTAATTTTGAGTAGCAACGGGAAACTGCATTTAATGCACAGTTAGATGAGATTTGTTGAGATCCTCCAACCCCTCTGTCATGTCTGACAACCTTGCTGTCCAGTTAATGTTTTGGCAGGAAATTAATTGTGATGGTTAAATTTGAATTGGGCAGTAGTTTTTGGAAAGGGAAACAAAAGATGAAAGAAGAATATAATGTTTTTTTGTAGAGAGACAACAGAGTAAGTTTTTTGCAACAACAAACAAGGAGGAATTTTTAGTAGAATAGAAAAGGGAATGTTTAGGAGAACCTACAGTAGAAAAAGACATTGACAGAGAGCAGTGCTCCAGTGCTCTAGAATATCTCTAGCATGTAGTAGCACACAGAAATTTCTAGTGTGTTGGAATATGCGCAACATCTTGCATGAAGGGAATATAGAGCCATAGCTCTGAGTTTTGTCTATAATTTTTTGAATGTAATATTTTTGTGAATGAATGAAATAGAAAATATTCTTCCTTCTTGTCTTGTTGTCTCTTTGGTATGTGTGTTTTCATTCTTTGCCCACTATAGTTGGGTTTATTTTTCCCAACAATCTTAAGGTAATTCACTTGTAGGTTTGTTGATGTATTTTCAAGGAAATATTTAAGAGGCCAGATCATTATGTTAAATGGAGTAGTAGATACCATGGTGTGTAGTAAGTATTTATGGACTTAAAAATTCATATGACTTAAGCCTCTAAGTTTACAAAGTAATCATGAAAATGGTTACCTACTTGCAACTTTATTTCCAACTAGATTTGAATCTTGCTTGCTTAAATCTTAGTATAATCTATACTAGTGTCTCAAATTTGATGCAGCCAAATGTATATATTATATGATAGCCAAAAATTAATTGTGATGGTCATAATCAACACAATTGATCTAGAGTGGTGCATGACATTAATTTCCTACCATTGGTTAGAGATGTTATTTTTGTGCTTTAATATATATATATATATATATATATATATATATATATATATATATCCATTTTATGTTTTCTCTTGCGAATGTTACTTTCCTAATGTCATTCTATCAAAAACTACTCATTTACTTGCCTATGACTCCACATTTTTTATGTATGTTTACTATTGAATTCCTTTCCTATGTAAAAAGTATTTGCTTTAAATGTTCTAAAAGCCTTTTCAACAAATCTAATTTAAAAAAAAAAAAAAAAATTCTAATCTGTGACCATGGTCATCCATAAGATTTCATTTTTGAGTAAAATTATGCCAAATATGCCAAGTAGCTATCTATACTCCCTTATTTTGAAATAAGTCTATTAGAAAGGTTGTAGATGCTTAAAGTTGGAAGACTAAATATTGAGATTCAATAAAATTCACAAGGAGAGTATTGTAGTCTTGCGATCTATTGGCAAGTATAAATCTACTACTTTTGATTTTTGGAAAACATAAAGAATAGTTTCAAGAAGAACATCAAGAAAACATAAGTTGGGAAGAGGCATTCTATAAAACAGTTTACATAACTTAAATTTGCAGGCCTGTTTATTTGGTAAATAGAGGTGTGAATATAGAGCAGTTAATTGCTCCTGCATAATAGTTTTAAGGCTCTTTCAATAAGTTACATTGTTGTGTGTGAGATTCCACATTTAATTACATGTATTATTTGCTTATCCTATCCTTACATCTAGCCAATGTCTCTTTTAATTTGTTAAAACTTGCATATTACCTTTAAGTTTTAAGCATAGAAGGGAGATGTGATAAAGCAATATATAGTAATTAATTCTATTAAAGATTAAAGAGGAATTCTTAAATAATGGTATGTTAAATATGTTGATGCATTATTTATAAAAATAAAAGTGAAATATAAAATAGTGACATTATCAATAGCAAAGATAATAAGAAAAAATAAAGTTAGAAATAAGAGAAGACTATCTTACAGTCAAATTGTTATTTTTGAGTAAGCTAGCAGGCTAGGTTGCTGAAAAAACTGCTTGTATGTGTTTGAGTTTCTTTAAAAAAAAATCTATGTTTTATTCTTCATTCTTTTACCTTTCCAAAACATATTGAATTTTAAAATTTTGATTTGTAACATAAAAGTTGTGACCTTTTTATCGCTGCTTATTTTGCTGCAATCAATAGATTGATTTTTTTTTGAGTTTTTATGATGAGTGATTCCTCTTTCACAAGTAAACATTTTAGCCATGTTATGTTATTTTTTAGAAGCTTGCAATTAAATACTTTGGTCTATGACATTTTTTTGGGCTCCAAGGGTACATCCCTTCATCAATATGTCCTACATATGGTTATAGATAGTACAATGTTTTTACATCTAAACCCTCATCTACATTTAATTTCAAAGTTGTTATGTTGTGGTTATTTGATATTATGTTAGTAGTTCAATTCTTCTTGGGGGCTTGTCTCTTAATGAATCCTCAATAATATAAGAATAAATCATTCTAAGATCCTTCACACACACATCTTAGCTTTTATAATTGCTCTTAGATGATCATATGTTAACATGCACATATATTTACTTGATCACTACAACATTTATAGGGTGATGTTGCACATTATTGCTGATAGAGTTTGATTTGGTATTAAATAACTATTAGTTATTAAATTTTTATCTTCAAATAGGATATATTATACTTATTAAAATTGTTGCTATAATATTGGTTGTCAAGATCTTAGTTAAGTTAATAATTTGATAACATAGATTATCATTGTATACTTATCAAGTTATTTTCATGATATGGGTTTGTATCGATTCTTGATGCATTGTTCTGCCTTGTGCATTTTCAAGAGAACTTGGCATTATTTTATTTTATTGGTTGAGTTATGATATTTCCTATCCTCTCTTTCCATTCACATAACATGTACTCATAGCATAAATTCACTTCTCTTTACATGTCTTACTCATCCTTGTAAATTTCATCTCTCTACAAGTATTTCCAATTGAATAATGCTTTCTTAAGATGAGCAAACAACTATTGTAGTTAATGTTTCATCATGATTTAAGGACCTTCCATTTATTGGTGGCTCAAATAACTTCTTGATAGACTTAATATTGTTTGTATTTTATTAGTTCTATCTCGTGGTTAATCTATTTCAATGGCCTTCCTATCTAAAATGGTTGTTGGTTTTGGAAGACTAATTCATCTAATTTATAATATGTATTTATCCTGTAACATATCAGATTACAAAACTATGTAAAAGTGATTATAAAATCAATGATAACATTTTGGTTTAATCATAAAAAGTAATTACATATGTAAGAGATAGATCTCTATGTATATGTATTTACTCTTGTACATTTTTTTTGTATTAAGCCTTAGTATTGGGTATGTGAAGGATCATCATGGAAAAAACAGGCCCTTAAGTGGCAAAAAATTCAGAAAAATCAAAGTTAGGCAACTTGACATAAATTTTTGAATAAGTTATCTATATATATTTCAAAAGTATGTAAGAATAGAATCTATATCAAATTGAATGTAGTTTCTAAACTACTAGGTTTATTTAAAAAAATAAAATCTATTTGGTGAAAATTCAAAAATTTAATGCAGTAGTACTTAAATTTCAGGGAAAAAATAAGAAGTATGTGTCTGTTTGACCACCCTAACCACAATAAAATGATAATTATTTTTTATAAGATTTTAGATATAAGTAGAGGACTCATGTCCCGATGTGATGCATATTTGTTTGTAATTTTTTTCCAAGTAAATAATTAATTATGATTTTTTATTATAATTTTTAAAAAATATAAAAACACATATGTCTGACCACCTTAACTTGGTCAAAACTTCATGAAATTCATTTTTTTAATCCTATAGTATGCAAAGCATAGAATATGATGCATGTTTTGGATTCAAAAAATTTGATACTGTTTGAAAGCTATAAATGTTTTTCAATTAGCCTATCAATTAGGACTTTAGTCATAATTCAAATAGAAAATGAATAAAAATTATCTATTAAATTCAAACTAAAGCATAGTTTATATTGGTAGAAAGCTGATAATCTCCTTTAAAAACCCTTTTTGTTTCATCAATTTTGGGTTAAAAAAAAGTTGTCAGCCACATACCCTACACATACCCATCATATCGCCACTTTTTGTCCCATCATGATCCTACACATACCTTATTCAAATTGTAAAATGCATGATTGGGGTTGGTTAAGTTATCATAGTTCAAGTCTATACCTCATGTAGTTAGTATACCCTTAACAATTTTTTTGACCCTCAGCTTCACCTAAGTGGGTGGTAGCCGATTGCGAAACTGTTTGGGGTAATAGACCCTACAAAGGGTTGCATACCCACTTTTTATAGTATGTGTTTTGTATGGGTCATGTGATGCATTTGAGTAAAGAATTGAGTTTAGCATACTTTAGTGTTATTGTGTTACTATTGGTCAATCAAATGAGTTGGGAGAACTCAATTTGGGTGAACTATGGTGCCTCTACATAGTAAATACCTAGGCAAGGCCATCAAGTGATGAGCCCCCCAGGCATTAGGTCAGGCCCCTAGGACTGTCCTTTTCAGTCTTGTATTTGATTTTTCATTTTCTCCCGATACTGTAAACTACCTTTGAATTATATAACTTGTCTTAATAATCATGTTCCAACTACCCTCGATCTTATGTATGTGCCAAGTCATGTAGACCTTGTAGGTATAGGTATTGGGAGTGAGGAATTTTTGACACGATGGAATGTAAGAGGTACATTAAGCTGACCCAAAGTAAGTAGACTCTATTGTTAAAAGTAATAAATCATTTCTACCTTTGCTTTTAATTAGTGTGGTAATTGACAATAACTATAAGTAGTGAACTATGTGTTATTGTCTTTTAAGTAAACAAAAAAAAAAAAACTTGCAAAATTAGTTAAGTTGTTGTGGATTGTTACATTGTTTAGAGTATAGAATGTGGGCATGACATTGTCTCAAGACCAAAAAATGAGAATATCATTGGAACTAAGTGGGTGTTCTAGAATAAAATAAATGAGAATGGATATGTTGTTAGGAATAAGGAAAGACTTGTGTGTAAAGGCTACTCACAAGTGGAAAGAATTGATTTTAAGGAGATATGTTCTCCAGTGGAAAGGATGGAAGCTA
>VDFB02047230.1:573918708-574035041 GCA_007258455.2 Sequoia sempervirens
TGACCTGATTTTTCACATATGAGCAAGGTAGCACTGAGTGGGTCCCAGGGAGGCCCATCAATTAGTAGGTAGCCATCGAGTTCTCACCGTGGTGAGTGGTATATCCATGGAGATCAATAGAGCTCAGGATAACTAGTATTGTTTTAGACACTCTTTAGATGTACAACCTGATTATTGAAGTATATATATTCATTGGATGAGTTTTGATTAGCCTCTTGTATATTATTTTGATGATATTTCACACTGATCCTGATTGTACCATGACATTCAATTTTTGATATATATATGAGATGGCTCTGATTTGGAATTCTATGATGTGATGTCTTTCTATTTCATTCCTTATATATGTATGGATGCATATGATATGTGATGCATGTATGCATGTGTTATTTATGATTATGCTATGATGTTTATGATGCATAGTGTGATGTATGCGATGTTAATGACATGAATGTAAATGCAATGGATGGTTTTACTTTCCTTTTCAGTATCTTTTTTATGTGATATATGATGGTGCAATATGTATGTATGGATTCTTTTATATATTTATGCTATGGATGCAATGAATGGTTATGTTTTGAGAGCTATATTACGATGATAATGCAAATTAGATGAATTAATATGCTTAGAATAACAAATCTATATTATCCTAAACAACTTAAATGATGACGCAATGAAACTATGATGGGTTAAGATGCTTAGAATAAAAAATCTATATTATCCTAAACAACTTAAATGATGATGCAATGTCAATGAGATGGGTTAAGTTGATTAGAATAACAAATCTATATTATCCTAAACAACTTCAATGATGATGCAATGCATGGATGATGGGTTAAGATGCTTAGAATAACAAATATATATTATCTTAAATGACTTAAATGATGATGCAATGCATGGATGATGTTTCCTATTATGATGATATGTGATGGTTATGCAAGATGTGTATATGTCGATGTTTCATGGATCTAGGATGGATCTATTTGTATTTTTGTTGAATATCATGATACCATGCTAGCATGAAAAGAAGATAGAAGAATGAGAGGGGTCAACCCTTGATTTTGAGAAGATGCATAAGTCTAACAATTATATGAGTCATTGAGACTTTATTAGATATGATTATGAGTGATGATGATTTTCTTATCAATAGATTGGGACACAAATGACACAACTTTTGTTATGTTTGATGAAACACATAGATACAATGCATCATGGTATAGACAACCACAATGGTGTGGTATCTATTGCAATGGACTTTGACTCAACAAATAGATAGGAGTATCCTTCTTCACACCTGACATATGGAAACATTGCTAGGATGCACTTCATAAGTATCAAACATCTCGGACCAAAACATGGAAAGGCATAACCTAACAATGTAATAGTCAACAAGTTGTCCAAAACACCCTCCATACACACCTAACAAAGCAAGTATTCACTGAGGTTATAATACAAGGATATCCAACAAGAACAACAAACAAAAGATAATGATCATTTCCCCATTCCTTTATCTCTAAATCATTTCAATAGACATCAACGAGAGGCCATTGGAATGAGCACAATAAGATGAATCATAAGAAAAGAACAAACCAATAAAAAAGCTCGTGTTATTCATATCTTTAGCCAAGACTAAACTTACGGTAATCCCTGATATTAATGTCCATTGTAGGAAAGATGCATCCTATGACATGATTATCAGATGATTTTGAAACTAATTGGATGATAGTCTATTGATACCAAGAGTTGACTGACTTGTTTCCTATTGACCTAGACTCAAGATCCTTACATTTTAAGTTTACATTTTACAAATTTGCTATAGTTTTTTCTACTTGCTTTACCAAAGTTTGAAGATGTTGATCAATTTATTGTGAGTGGATGTTTATTGCAAGTGAAATTGAAATGGGATGGGTGATTTTTTTTTGGTTTTTTGGAATCTTTAAATTTTTTGGGTGTTTTCAAAATGTTATGAGGCTGTTTTAGGATTTTTGAGATGTTTTGCAAATTTGATTTTGAAATTTTCCAATTTTTTTGTGTTTTTTGGGATTTTGACAAAGAACCTAGCCTAAAAGAATATCCTAGAGGTCTCAAGGGATGATCAATGATTAGTATTTCCTACGTTGTATACATAGAGACCACGTAGTTTGACAAACAAAAACTTGTTTATTGATTAGAACAATGAACATGTTTGGATTGTTAGTTTATTATGATGGACACCTAAAGGACCTATCCTAGGGGCCTTGGGGGCTAGTCAAATATTAGTCTTACCTATGTTATACACATAGAGGCCTCATAGTTCAACATGGCTGCTATGTTTCTGTCTTTTTCCATTTTTCACCTATTTTTGGATTTTGATATGTTTTGGATGTTTTTTGATTTTCTGATTTTATGAATGTTTTTGGATTTTTTGATGTTATGAAATATTCAAAGGATATACGTGAATCCGATTTGGTGCAGGTATAGGGAAATTCCCCCAACGTGATGCAATAGGTGCAACAAACTAACCTTAGAAAAGTGCCAAGGAGTACTAGGATGGAACATGATACATACACAAGATCGAGCCATGGTGCAGATATGGATGGGTGACAAAAAGAATAATGGAATACGATGGATGAAAGTGATGTAGGAAAATGCCAAAGAATTGATGGTGGATGGAAAGTACTTTATTTACACTGGGTGCCTAATTGCCAAGTTTTCACTAAGGTACTTGCCCAATGTGCCACTGAATTGGTTTTCACTTAGAGGACGATTTTTTTCTTTATTGTTTTCAATCCTTTTCTATTTTTTTTAGATTTTGAAATTTTTTTATTTTTTTGTATTTTGGATTTATACCTTACAATCCTAGGCATAAAATATTTTTAGATGGGAGCTATTGATGGGATCTTGCAAGGTTTCAGCTTCAAGTGTGAACAACTGATATGCTTCTGATTTGTAGTTGGTTGTGATGATGAAAGGTCCCAACCAGTTGGGTTTAAACTTTCCCTTGTTGTCTAGATTTGTTACATTCTTTTGGTTCTCCTTCAACAAGAGCTCTTCGAATTGGAAGGATAAACTTTTTATCTTCATGTTGTAGCTCCTCTTGATATGGTTCTAATAAACCTACAAGTAGTTCAAGGCCTCTAGACAACATTCATCCACTAGTTCTAGCTCATTCAACCGTGACACCCTATACTCTTCATCAGTGATAAGATTATGCAATGATATATTCAGGGATGGGATCTCAACCTCAATAGGAAAGGATAGATTTGAATCCATAGACTAGGGAGAAAGGTGTAGCACCTATAGGTGTGTAGCACCTATAGGTGTGTAGATAGTAGTTTGGTAGGCCCATAGGGTAGAGTTTAACTGTAGATGCCAGTCATGACTAGCTTTGTTGATTGTTTTCTTGAGGGTTTTCAAAATGGTTTTATTAGAAGCCTTGGCTTGGCTGTTACCTTGGGGTTGATATGAGGTGGAGAATCGATGTTGGATATTGAATTTTTGGCATAAATTATGAACATTTTGATTCTTAAAAGGTGTCCCATTATCTAAGATAAGGGCTTGGAGAACACTGTAGTGATAGATGAGGTAATTTAGGATGAACTTAGTGATTTTCTTTCCTATGATATAGATCATAGGAATAGCTTCCACCCACTTCATAAAATATTTTTTGGCAATAATGATAAACTTATGGTTGTTGGATGAGGTTGTTGTGATATTTCCTATGAGGTCGAGCCCCCATTATGAAAAAGGACAAGGTGTAATGATTCATTGAAGTTCTTGAGTTGGTGTGTGGATGAGGTCCCCATGTTGCTAACACTGTAAACACTTCTTGACATAGTAATGAACTTCTTTCTCCATGGTGGGCCAATAGTACCCTGTTCTCAACAATTTCTTGGCCAAAGTTAGACCACTTGAATGTGATCTACAAATTCCTTCATGTACTTTGGTTAAGACACTCAAGGCTTCCTTGCGGTTAAGGCATCATAATAGGGTCCCCTTGATACTTCTTCAGTAAAGGGTCTCTCCTAGGATAACAAAACAAGATGGAATTTTAACAAAGGTTTTCTTTAGATTTGAGGTGATGTTATCAGGGAGGATTCCTATTTTTAGATAAGTGAATGTGTCATCATACCAAGGAACCGAGACCAATGATTTCACACATAAATTCTAATACTGGTACCTCTAATGTTGGGATAAGAAATTGCTCTATGAAAAAATCACATTTATGTGTGTTCTTCAAGATGTCTAGCAAGGATATAATGGTTTCCATAGCATCTATGTCTCTGTTATTCAGTGAGGGTATCTACTAAAAGGTTATATCAATGAAGAACTCTTTGATATCTTCAACCAAATTTTGTAGGGGGTAAGCTTGTCGTCTTTGGTTTGGTACTCACCATTGACCTAATTGATGATCAGTTGTGAATCCCCGAAGACTTCTAGTTTGATGATCTTCCATTTTATAGCTATTATGAGTCCTATGATAAGGGCCTCATACTCTTCCATATTATTGGTACATGGGAAGAACAACCAATAGGATTTTGGAATCCAATCCCCTTGTGGTGTGATAAACAGAATACCTTCTATTGCTCCATTTTGTGTGAAGGAGCCATCAAAATACATCTTCTAATGATCTTCATTCAGGAGGAAGACAAACTCATCCGCAAATTCTAATACTAGTGGGTTTTTTGCATATATAGGTGCTTTGGCCAATTAATTTGCAATTGCTTTCCCTTTGAGGGATTTTCTTTCCACGTATTCTATGTTGAATTTTTTCAATATCATTAACCACTTAGCCATGTGTCCTATGAGAGTTGCCTTAGCCAATAGATATTTTAGTGGATCTAATTTAGTGATGACCTTTATCTAATGAGCTAACATGTAATGTCTAAATTTTTGTGAGGAAAACATGACTGGAAGAAAATATTTTTCTATGGAAGTGTAATTGAACTCATGTCCTACTAAATTTCTACTAATATAGTAAATTGCCCTCTCCTTTCTCATTTCATCATGCTAAGCCAAAAGAGCACCAAGATCAATGGCTTTCTGGGATTGATGGTATAAGGACGAGCAGTGTTAGTATATATTCTAGGATCTGGTTGGATGCCTTGCTGCACTTCTCATCCCACTTGTATGCTACCCCCTTGTGAAGTAGATGAGAATAGGGGATGGCCTTATTAGATAATTGTGCTATGAATATTTTGATTGATTGAAGCCTCCCTTGTAGACCCCTCAATTGTTTTAGTGTCTGCAGTGCTTCCATGTCAAGGATTGCTTTGAATTTGGCATGATATATCTCAATTCCTCTTGGGATTGAATCGTACCTTATAATCTTCAAGCCCTTGAATATTGGCCCAATGTTAATATATGGTCTTGACACTTCCTTGATTTGGCTAATATATCATCCACATTGTCTTCTATAGTCTAATGGATCATATCATGAAAGATCAAAGTTATAGAACTTTGATATGTGGCTCCAATATTCTTTAGCCTAAATGGCATCATATTCCAATAGTAGGTGCACCATGGACAAGTGAAAGTTGTTTTATGTTGGTCATCCTTTGCAATCATGATTTGGTTGTATCCTAAGAATTCATCCATTAATGATAACATTTCATGCCCCATAGTCAAATCTATAATAATATTTATGTTGGGGAAGGGGAAATCATCCTTGGGACATGCTTTATTTAGATATCTAAAGTCAGCATAGATTTTGATGCCCCTAGTAGGCTTGGAAATTGGTACAAGGTTAGAAACCCATTCTAGATAATCGATGGGTCGAATAAATCATGAATCAAGTTTTTGTAGCTCTAGTTTGACCAGTAAGGTGATTTGTGGATGCATCTTTCTCAATTTTTTTCTCACAAGTTTTTCCTTAGGATACACTACTAGATGATGGAAAAACACTTTAGGGTTAAGTCTTGGCATGTCAGTGTATGTCCACACAAAGTTCACCTTCCTTTCCTTTAGAAATGTTGTTAGATTTTCTTGTTCTTTAGTCAAAAGTGACTCTGCACAGAAGGTGATTTGTGGGGCCTCTTCTGTTCCTAGATTCACTAGGTTGTACTTCTCTACTAGGACTACTAACTTCTCTTGATGTATAAAACTAATGGGAAGATTGAATCCTTCATCCTTTGGTGCCTCAAAGAGGTTTTCACCATTAGATACTTCCTTTTTTTCTTACTATTTTTGGATCTGAAAGTGCCACAATGTGGTTTTCACTTAAGGATCAAGACGTTACTCTTACATTTTCAATTTTGTGACTAAGAGCTCCAATCATTTCCCCATAGTAGGCATGCGTATTCATCTCAATTTCAGATCCTTCTTTGTGATCTCCATATGGTATGTTATCCCTTAGTCCCATGAATTTTGAGAGAGCCTTGTCATTTTTGAATGAATCCAAGATTGGTGGTCCTCGTTGGTCCTAGTTTATGAGTTGGGGATATACAAGTTGTAGCTCAGTGTTTGGAGGGTTTAGCTCAAAAGACATGGTGGTTATCATGAAAAGATTGGAATCCTCATTGAATAGGTCAATTGTATCAAAGTTTTAATTATCGAGAGGGAGGCTAGTGGATACCAGTAAGTGATGGGAAGCCTTAAATTTCTTAACAAGAGTATGTAACTTTCCAAGGATGGTCACCTTACTTGTGGTACAACCAAGGCCAAGATTCTTTAAACATTTCTCAAGAATGAGGGGTTCTAGTAAGCCATTGTCATTCTTCCTTAGTTTTACATTTCTTTTATAGCCCCAACCAAACATTAGTTGTATACCCTTGTTGTCATCCTCCATTAGAAGAATTGGCACAAGTCTGTTGTCTTCGTAGAGCAAGTTGGATATGTCCTTTTCATCCACAACCTATTTGTTGTGTCCCCACTTTTGAAAGTTGTAGATTCCACTTTGAAGGTATGAGATGTTGTGTTGAGTGGTTACGGATTTCTATGAGACTTAGGAGATTGAGGTAACTCTCCTAGCACAAATACATTCCTCTTCAATTTGTAGTCTCTACAACTATCATCTTTGATCACTTATTCAAAATAATGGATATTTTTGATGGAGGGTTTCTTTGTCTCAAATGTGGAGGCCAAGGTGAATGGATCAACATAGGAAGATGTGGGTCCTTCATCGTTCTTAGAAACTTGTGGTATTTTGTAGTATTTGGCTTACAAATTCTTGTAGTATTAAATTGGTTCAAATTCGTCATGGATTGTTACTTCCTTATCTTGATAAGTAAAATTGATGCATTGGTGATAGGTAGATGCATCCCATGGATCCACAAACACCCTAGGAGAATATTATAAGGAAGCTCTAGGTCAAGTACTTTGCATGTGGTTTCCATGATGGCTGGCCCCAGTTGAATCAGGAGTTGGATAGTGCCTTGGTACACCTGTTCTTGATCATCATAGGCTCAAATGTTAATACCCTTTCCTTTTTCAATAACATCTTCAAAAAATCCTTGTTAGTGTATTAAGTTTAACTTAGGTTAATCTCCCGAGTGGTCTTTTCCCATGTGGGTAGTTTTTCCACCCATCACATATTTTATTTCCTTTATAAGGAACTAATGTACATTGTGTAAAATATTGCATCTCAATTCATTCTCTCTTCTGGTGAAATAGCATAGTGTTTCTCTCTGTTGCAAGTATAAGCAAGTTTGGTAGTGTTATTCATGTTTTCATTGATGTCAACACAGTACAGGATATTGTAGGTTGTGCATGTATAGTTGAGATGTTGATGATATGTTGTGAGTACATGGAGCTATCTTTATGATGTTGTAGGTGTGTTGATATGTTGAGTTATCAAGTGTTTTTTGAGAAATAGTGAAGAAAAAGTTGTGTATGTGTTCAAAATGTGCTCTGGTATGTGCTCTACATTTCTTCTATGTTGATCAGAGCATGTATAGATCTATGATTGGTGGACTATTGTATCTCACTACTACTAGACAAGATATCATGCATGCAGTATGTTTGGTAGCTAGATTTCAAGCAGAACTGAAAGAAGCACATGTTGCAACTATGAAGAGGATATTCAGATATCTTAAAGGCACTCCAGATTATGGCCTATGGTATCCTAAGGATACTGATTTTACCTTGAATTCTTACAGTGTTGCAGATTGGGCTGGTTGTGTAGATGACCAAAATAGCACAAATGGTGGTGCTTTCTTTCTTGGAGAAATATTGGTTTCATGGCTAGGAAAGAAGCAGGATTCAGTTTCTTTATCCATTGTAGAAGTTGATTACATTACTACAACATCTTACTACACATAGGGTTTGTGGATGAAGCAAACATTAAAGGACATAGGAGTGATGTGTGATGATCCTATCCCTATTTTCTATGATAATACAAGTGCAATAAACATTTCAAAAAATATGGTAATGCATTCAAGGACAAAACATATATCTATCAAATATTATTTCTTGAGGGAGAAGGTATTGGAGAACAAATTCAAGTTGGAGTATATGTCAAAAAAGGATCATATTGTAGATATATTTACCAAGGCCCTTTTTAAGGATACTTTTGAGTATCTCAGGGAGAAGTTGGGGGTCATTGGCCCTCCTTCTTTGAAATAAGTGCACATGGAGGTGCATCAGTCTAGTGGATCTACAAATTCTTCATTTGTTTGGACTAATGAATGGGTCTACTCCACAGGAGGAGTAGAAAGTTTCATTGTTGCAGTATGAGATGTATGGGTGCACTCCTAAGTGGGAGTGATCAAAACTTTTGGTCTTTTCCATTGATTTCAAAGGGGGAGAGAGAATCATGTGAAAAATAATTTAAAAAGGACGAGAGAAAAAGAAGCTGAAAATGGGAGAGAGTATTGAGAGTGCATGAATGTTGTGTAGGTTGTCTAATCTGAAAAATAAAGGAGTGTAGGAAAGGAATGGACGTTTTCTTTGATGGTTTTTCACATCATGTGTTGCCATCAATGACAAAGGGGAAGATTGTTGCAAGTATGAGCAAGTTTGGTGGTGTTGTAATTAATGTTGTCATTGATGTCAACATAGTATAGGATATTGCAGGTTATACATGAGTAGTTGAGATGTTGATGAGATGTTTTGAGTACATGGAGCTATCTTTATGATGTTGCAAGTGTGCTGATATATTGAGTTATCAAGTGCTTTTTGAGAAATAGTGAAGAAAGAGTTTTGTATGTGTTCAGAATGTGCTCTAGTATGCGCTATGCATTTATTTTGTGTTGATCATATGCTTGTGTATATTTGAAGAGTTGTTTGTGAGAATTTTTTGGTGATATATCTTGGATTTTAGTTTTTGGTTTGATGGAGAGTGAAAGTTGCATTCACTAGTGTGTGAACTGGTTTGGCAAAGTTTTTTGTCTATGGAAAGGGAGAAATTTTTTTGCTTTGCAGTCCTTTGTTGGTTTTTTTCTAGTCTTGCAGATCTGGATGAAGGCTTGTAATGATATTATCTATGTTATAGAAAAGGTGTTCATGGTTTGGTGCTTTGGAAGATGAGTTCCATTAATACTGTGTGTGTCTGTGCAGTCTTGATCGACTAATGGAAATTGTTCTATGTATGGAAGTTGTTGCACTTCTTGCGGATGAATCTGAAGGTATCTGAGATATGTTCTTGTGCATGGTGAAGCATGTTATGTGGTCCACTTGTTATCTTCTTGTTGTGGAAGCATGTACTTGAAAGTTCATTTATGTTTTCATTAGGTTTGGTTGACCTATTTTCTACACTTTATACGAAGGATAAGTATCAATTGATGAAGTGTGTGCTTGATCTAAGATGTTTTTGGTATTGGTTAAGTTTTGTTTTGGTTCTCTCTCATTCTCTTCCACCATGAGAATGTTGAGTTTCCAACCTAATTTGAATTTCAAAAATTGAAGCCTATGTAGCCAATGTTGGAGAAATTTTCTAAGGTTGAAGATGGTATAAATATAAGTCGATATGTTACGAATTGATGGATCAAGTATGCCACAAGTTTGAGAAGTAGAGTTGTGCAAAAAAGAGTTGAGGCAATAGTACTTTAATATGCCAGATTCTCAAAAGTAGTGAGTTGATGGTGTTTGCAATCTTCTGATCAAGGCTGTAGATGTGTGTAACTTGTTGTGGTGAATCTTTTTTGTTATCATTTGTATTTGTAAGCAATGATCCTCCTTGTTGGATAGTGAGTCCCTTTTGTAGGCAATGAGCCTTGTATTTTGGGTAGTGAGCCCTTGGTAGTGTGCCTCTTTATATTCAATTTTGAATTACTTTATATTGTGAGTTAATCCTCACTGTTGTTTTTCCCTTATTGGCTTTTCCATGTAAATCTGGTTTTTCTTGTGTTGATATTGCTTTATGTTATTTGTATTTCATGTTCATACTTAATAACGGAATAAAGTGTATGTGAAGTTGATAAGTGTTTGAGATTTGAGTTTGAGTTTGGTGACAACTGATTCACCCCGCCTCAGTTGTCTTGCACCTTTCAACACTATCTTTCATCGGAGGTTGTTTGAGATCATTTATTTTATTTTTTTGACATTTGAAATGTTTCAAATTTCAAAATTTCCTTATTTTCCTTATTTTTGATAATTATAATTTCTTGTTGCTAGTGAATGTAATTGAACATCACAGGCTACAATTTTCATTTTGAAAGGAGACACACATTAAATTTGTTGATTAGAGGCATTTCAAACTATTTTTGGGAGCATTTTCTATTTGGATACATTTCATTTTCCTCTTGAGGCATTTATCTACTAAAAGAGGGATGACTCAAAATAGTGAAGGGTGTTTGGTCAATTATTGCATCATTCATAATTGTGGTTATTCCTTTGAAAAATCCATGTGTCATGTTTTTTCTGCTCAAGAGCTCGATTTTGCGATAAGAAGGCATGATTGGCTACTGAAGATTCATGCTTTTTAATGTGTTGAAAAGGAAGATTTAAGGCCAAAAATCATTTCCTATGCAATGTTTCATTTCATCAGCGGTTGATTCTCTATTGGCCATGATTTTTGTGATTGTTGAGGTGTGGTTTTGAATCTCATTAAGCCTTTGAATGAGAGGAGGGAACATAAAATTAGAGTTGAAATCTTTGTAGTGCATTTTTTTGGTTTATTGGTGAAACATTTAATCAAACTTTATATTTTATAAAGTTTTCAAAAAATATTTATTTAGGGTTTCAGGCTGCAATGAATGGGAAGTGGGCCCAAATATCTTGAAGTTGTCTTTTGGGAATATTTATCCCACATTCGAGGAGTGATGCATTTTTTTGCTATTTAAATAGCTTCTTATTTCCCTTGGTTGTTGTGAGAAAGTATCATAAATTGTGAAGAGGTTGTCTCTTGCGTGTGGTGATTAGAGTTGCTTGGTGTCAGCATGGAGATCAAGAAATGGGCTACATTAATTTTTGCACCAAATCAGGTTTAATTCTTTCTTGAAAGCTTTTGAAAGCACTATATTTGAAACTTTTTGAAGAATTAAGTTATAATGGTTTCTTTGGAGAAATGAGACTTTAGGCAATGGAGTGATTTTATTCTCACTAAACTTAGTGAGTAGAATCTATTAACATATTTGCATAATGAAGTTCTTATTCCAAGCACACGTAGTGGGTATACTATTTGGAAAGGATATACGACTAGATTATTGAGAGTCATTTTTTAGCGTATAAATGATGAGGACCTTTTGGATTCACTTGTTCATTTTGAGAGCCCTTATTCTGTTTGGACTTACCTTCGAGAATCATATAGAGATTGGTGCAAGGGAACCAAGCTTTCATCATGTAAAAAGGGGTTAGATGTTAGTTTTTTGTGAAGTTGAGCTGCTTTTGATGGAATAAGGTCTATTTAGACCGTGTGTGATGTTTTTGGTCATGTGGGGTTGGTTGTGTTGAAAGTTTTCATGTTTTGTGAAATGTTGCAAAAGTTGCAAACCAACTTTGCATTTTTGGTTTGTATTGGAAGTTGAATGGTCAAGTTGTTTGAAAATTAGTTTGAACCATTGGTTTTTGGTTGTAAGAGTTTGAATATTCCTTGGGATGTTCAAATAATTTCTTTGGAGACATTTTTGGTGATCAATCAATAAGAACAACTTTGTTTTCTATATTTTATCTTATATTTTTTTGCTACAGCAGGTTGTACGGATTTGTACTATCTACTAATGATTTGATTTGCATTGGAATTGTTGAAGGGATGAATTATCTACCTTTTGGTTTTGGTTTCATTTCTTTTCATTGAGTTAGGAGTGATTTTCAAGTAATTTACTAAAAGCAGCTAGAAAACCCTAGTTTTGAGGGTTTGAGAGCAAAAACATGAAGTAGGGAACCATTCCATTGGTGGAAAATTCTAAAACTTAGTGGAATGGGGGCAGTTAGTTTTTTTTTCATATTGGTAGGGTTTTTAGATGCAAGGGATGGAGTTATGGCTGAATTTGATCAAGCCCTAGCCTAATATCTCTATGTATTAGGCTTAGGAGAATAGGTTAGACATAGGGTTTGGTAAAAAGGGCAATTGGATAATTGTTCTAGTGGATGAAATTTGTGTTTTCAGACCCCATGTGACTTGAGGAAAGCCATGGAATGAATATTGGTATTTTGGAGAAAGGATTTCACAAAGTTGTTTTGAAAAACAAGCCTAATTAGGCCTCTTTCTAGTGTAGCAGACAAATTTAGAGGGTGTTGTTACAAAAAATCCATATTCACAAATCTGATATGTCTCAAAAGGGGATAAAGGGTATCTACAATGGTGATTCAATTATGGTTTTGAAGTATTCTTTGAAAGATATGATCAAAAATCACTATTTGGAGTGCTACAAGGAAGTTTGAAGGACTTGTGAGAAAAGGACCAAGTTAGGGTTTCATAGTTGCAAAGTTTGTTCAATTGTGAGTAGATTGTAAACCTCCAACCTACTCTACATCAAATTGGCATCAGAGCCAGGTTTTGGTCAATAAGTGGGAAAATTTGAAATTTGAGGGAAACAAAGATGCCTCCTACAAAGAACTAAATGGCTAGAGAAGTGAGGGAGTTAAAGGAAAAGCATGCCAAGGTGTTGAGACAAGTAAAGGAGTCTCAAGAAGATATCCTAGCTATAATTGTAGCATTGGATTCAAATCAAAAGAGAGGTGTGGTCATTGGAGACTAGAGTGATGAAGAGGAAGAGGAAGAGGGTGAGAATGAAAACCCTAAAGGAGGAGTCCAAGGAGATGATGAGTTGGACCCTAATGAGTTGAGAATGGCTAAGATGCTAAAGGCTTTCAAGGGAGATAATCTTAAGGTGAAGATGGAATTTCCCATGTATGGTGGGAAGATGGATAGTGAAGAGGTGCTAGATTGGGTTGATGCACTAGATAACTATTTTGAGTATAAGGAGGTAGCAGGTGAGCAAAAGATGAAATTTTCCAATACAAAGTTAAAAGGCCCCGCCCTAACTTGGTGAAATTAACTCGCATAAAGAGAGAGTGAAGGGAAAATCAAAAATCAATTCTTGGGATAGAGTGGTGTCTAAAATAAAGGGTCAATTTCTACCCAGTGACTGTAATTCAAACATTTAGAAAGCTTCAAAATATCAAACAAAAGGAGATGGATGTCATGGCTTACACAGAGGAGTTTCATAAGTTAAGCATTAGAGTAAGTCATATTAAGGATGAGATTGAAAAATTAGCAAGGTACATAAATGGATTGAAGTTCCAAATACAATATGAGATGAGTTTTACCACCCCTAGAATAGTGGAAGAATGCTTCCAATTGGCTGTTAAGGTAGAAGAAAAATTGAAGAGAAGGTAGGAGAAACAAAGTAGAGGTAGAGGAAAGAACTTTAGGGGTAGAGGAACCTTTGGAGGAAGAGGACAATCTCAAAAAGCACAAGGTGAGACAAGTGGTAATCAAGATCAAGGGTTGGAATCAAGAGGTGGTTTCAAAGGTAGGAGATCAAATAGTAGAGGTAGATTTGGAGGAAAAGGTAGAGGATCAAATACATTCTCAGGAAGATGTTATCAATGTAATCAATTTGGCCATCAAGCATGGAAATTTCTAGATAAGCAACCTTCTACTTCACATGGTGGTGAAAGGAGAACACAATTGGTGCAAGAAGAAGATTGTGAGAGTGTCAACTCTCCATCTTAGCATGTTGCTCCAAAAGTTGGAGAATCTTTGATAATGAGAAGAACATTTCTCAAAGTGCCGGTGGTGAAGGAGCCTCCACAAAGAAAATCTATGTTTAAATCCACCTGCAAATCTCAAGGTAAGGTGTGTAAATTTGTTGATTCTAGTTCCATAGATAATTTGGTTTCTTTAGAGATGGTTGAAAAGTTAAAGATGAAAAGAATCTCACACCCCACTCCTTACAAGCTCTCTTAGTTGAATAAGGGTCAACAAGTCCTAGTGAGTGAGCAAACATGGGTGGAATTCAACATAGGAGGGTACACAGATAAAATCTTGTGTGACATCATCTTAATGGATGTTTTTCATCTACTGTTAGGAAGACCTTGGTAGTATGATAGAAAGACTAAACATGATGGGCAGAAGAATACCTATGTGATTGAAAAGGATGGGGTTTCTTTCACCCTTACTCCATTGCAAGATGAGAATCTAGATACACAAGTTGGGTCTAGTGTAATGTTGGTTGGGGAAAAAGAGTTCTTGAAAACCATGAAAGAAGAGGGTGGACAAGGTTATTCCATTGTAATTAGACCTAAATCTATCATGACAACAACAAAGGTGTAAAATGTGCCTAAAGAGGTCCAAGCCTTGTTGAACAAGTACCAAGACATTTTTGTAGATGAGCTCCCTTGTTCTTTTCCACCAATAAGAGATGTGAGCCACCATATATATTTTATACCAGGGGCAAACCTATCCAATAAAGTTGCATATAAAATGACTCCTCAACAAAATGAAGAGATTAGGAAACAAATTCAAGAATTTCTTGACAAAGGCCTTCTAAGGGAGAATCTAATCCCATGTTTTGTCCCCACCATTTTTGGCACCAAAGAAAGGGGGAGATTGGAGGATGTGCACCAACTCAAGGGCAATTAACAAGATAACCATAAGGTATAGGTTCCCCATAGCAAGAATGGAGGATTTGATGGGTTGTTTAGGAGGATCTTGTTATTTTTCAAAGATTGACCTCAAAAGTGGCTACCATCAAATTAGAGTTAGAGAAGGGGATGAGTGGAAAAATACCTTTAAAACTAATGAGGGGTTATATGAATGGCTTGTTATGCCATTTGGGATTTCAAATGCACCAAGCACTTTTATGAGATTAATGAATGAAGTTCTAAAACCTTTGATAAGTAAGTTTGTGGTTTTCTACTTGGATGATATTCTTGTGTTTAGTATGACTAAAGAGGAACACTTATAGCATTTAGACATGGTTTTGAAAAGGTTGAATGAAGAAAATTTGATGATCAATTTGAAGAAGTGTGAATTCATGAAGGAGGAGTTGGTCTATCCTAGCTTTGTGATCTCAAAGGGTACCTTGAAGATGGATCCCAACAAGGTGGAAGCAATTCTCAATTGGCATACTCCCACATCATTTAGTGAGGTAAGAATTTTTCATGGAATAGCTAGCTTTTATAGAAAGTTTGTTAAAATTTCCAGACATATTTTCTCTCCAATCATTGATACAATCAAATGGAATAAAAGGAAAAAAAATTTATGGTCTGATGAGGCAGAAAAAATATTTCAATATCTTAAACAAAAGGTAGCACAACCACCTATTTTAGCATTACCAAACTTTAACAAGGTGTTCACAATTGAATGTGATTCAAGTGGATATGCAATTGAAGCAGTATTGAGCCAAGAGGGTGGACCTGTTGCATTTTTTAGTGAGAAGCTTAATGATGCAAAGAAAAAGTATTCCTCTTATAACTTGGAGTTGTATGCCATGGTGCAATCATTGAAGAAGTGGAGACACTATCTCTTTCCTAAAGAGTTCATTCTTTTTATTGACAATCATGCTTTTCAATTCCTCAATAGCCAAGAAAAACTCAGCCACAAACATGTGAAGTGTGTGGAGTACCTCCAGAGTTTCACCTTTACCATCAAACACAAAAAGGGGTAGTCAAACAAGGTGGTAGATGCTTTGAGCAGAGGGGCATTGTTGGTTGAATAAATTCAACTCCAAAGTGTAGGTATTGATGCTTTGAAAGGTATATATGAAGGAGATGATTTCAAAGATATTTATGCTTCTTGAAATTAGTTTAATGGCACTTTTCATGAAGATAATTTTGATTTCTTGATTCAAGAAGGGTTATTATTTAAGGATGCTCAGTTATGTATTCCCAAATGCTCTATGAGGACTAATATAATTAAAGAGAAGAATTGTGGCACCTTAGGGTGTCATTTTGGTGTGGACAAGACTTTGGAATACGTAAGAAGGTATTATTATTGGCCAAAGATGTAAAGTGATATCAAAAAATTTGTTGAAAAGTGCATTTTTTTCCAAAAAGCAAAGGGTTGTAGTACAAATTTAGGTCTTTATTGTCCATTTCCAATCCCAAATAGTCATGGGAATCCATCAACATGGATTTTGTGTTGGGGTTACCCAAAACTCAAAGAGGATTTGATAGTTTGTTTGTTTTTGTAGATTGGTTTAGCAAAATGGCACATTTCATACCATGTAAAAGCACAAATGATGCCTCTTACATTGTAGGGTTATTTTTCAAGGAGGTGGTTAGGATTCATAGATTACCATTGACGATTGTTTCTAATAGGGATAGTAAGTTTGCGGGTCACTTTTGGAGAACCCTTTGGAAGAAGTTGGGAACAAACTTGACCTTTAGCTCTTCCTATCATCCCCAAATAGGTGGACAAACTGAAGTTGTCAATAGGAATCTTGGGAATCTTCTTAGATGTGTAATAAAGAAACACTCACAACAAAAGGATTTGATCATACCCCAAGCTGAGTTTACATATAATGACTTTGTGAATAGAAGTGTTGGAAAAATCACATTTGAGATTGGATATAGATTGCAACCTAGGGCAGTGTTTGAGCTCAAATATTTGAGTGGTATGGAGAGGAGTGTTGAAGGAGAAGATTTTGTAGTGGCCATGAAATATATACATCAGAAAGTTAGGGAGAAGCTTCAAAAGAGTGTGGATAAATACAAGCAACATGTAGACTTGAAAAGAAGAGAGGTTCAATTCAAAGTGGGGGACTTGGTATTTGCTCATTTGAGAAAAGAAAGGATACCAAAAGGGAAGTATTCAAAGATTTAGATGAAGAAGATTGGGCCATGTAGGGTGGTCCAAAAAATTTGGAGCAAATTCCTATGAGATAGAACTCCCTCCTAGAGTGGCTATCTCTCAAATTTTTAATGTTTCTGACCTATGTCCTTTTAAAGTATATATGATTGTAGGTGAAGATGCAAGTACATTACGAGTTCTAGATGAAGATTGGGTTAGCGACTTACCACCAAGTCAACCATTGAAGCTTGAATGCATCTTGGACACAAAGGTACAAGGAACAAGGTGTAAAATGAGTACCTAGTGAAGTGGCAAGGCCTTCCAATGGAGTATGCCACCTGGATGATAGAGGAAGACATCAAGAAGCATGGTACAACTATACAAGATCTGATCTCAAGTGGAACTTGAGATTTTGTTCTCCCCGGGTGTATGCTGCAAGGGAACCTATCTTTCATAAATAAAAAGGAGTTAGATGTTATTTTTTTGTGAAGTTGAGTCAATTTTAATGAAATAAGGTCTATTTAGACCATGTGTGATGTTTTTGGTCATGTGGGGTTGGTTGTGTTAAAATTTGTCATGTTTTGTTAAATATTGCAAAAGTTGCAATGCAACTTTGCATTTTTGGTTTGTAATGGAAGTTGAATGGTCAAGTTGTTTGAAAAGTAGTTTGAATCATTGGTTTTTGGTTGTAATAGTTTAAATATTCCTTGGGATGTTTGAGGCATTTCTCTGGAGATATTTTTAGTGATCAAGTAATAAGAACAACTTTGTTTTCTATGTTTTATCTTGTGTTTTTGCTACTACAGTAGGTTGTATGGCTTCGTACTATCTACTAATGATATAATTTGCATTGAAATTGTTTAAGGGATGAATTATATGCCTTTTGGTTCTAGTTTCATTATTTTTCATTGAGTTAGGAGTGAATTTGAAGCAATTTACTAAAAGCAGCCAGTAAACCCTAGTTTTGAGGGTTTGAGAGCAAAAATATGAAGTAGGGAACCATTCCACCCACGGAAAATTCTAAAAATCAATGGAATGGGGGTAGTTAGGTTTTTTTCATGTTGGTAGGGTTTGTAGATGTAGGGTATGGAGTTATGGCTGAATTTGATCAAGCCCTAGCCTAATATCTCTATGTATTAGGCTTAGGAGAATAGGTTAGACATAGGGTTTGGTAAAAAGGTGATTGGATAATTGTTCTAGTGGATGAAATTTGTGTTTTCAGACCCCATGTGACTTGAGGAAGGCCCTAGAATGAATATTGGTAGTTTGGAGAAATGATTTCACAAAGTTTTTTTGAAAAACAAACCTACTTAGGCCTCTTTCCAATGTAGTAGTCAAATTTAGAGGGTGTTGTTACAAAACAAACATATTCACAAATTTGATGTCTCAAAAGGTGATAAAGGGTATCTACAATGGTGATTCAATTATGGGTTTGAAGTCTTCTTTGAAAGATAAGATCAAAAATCACTTTTTGGAGTGCTACAAGGAAGTTTGAAGGATTTGTGAGAAAAGGACCAAGTTAGGGTTTCATAGTTGCAAAGTTTGTTCAATTGTAATTAAATTGTAAACATCCGCCCTGCTCTGCATCATAGATCCTAATACTCTGCCATCTCTTGATGACCCTCTTTATAGTACCAGTGTGACTTGTTATTCTTCAAAGAAGATAGACCATGCTTTTGATCCTTTGGAGGTTTTTGAGACTTCAAATAAAGTTGTAGTTGATTTAGAGGTTGATCCTTCAACACAATAGGATATTTTTGATTCCTCAGATATTTTTTTATTGGATGACTATTTGGAAGGAATCACAATTTTTTTTGTGGAGTCTCATCTTGCAGATTTGGGAGATATACTTGAGGGGATTTCTCTCCTCTTTGATGACAGTTTTAGCATGGCAGTTGATACATCTATATTTTCTTTGGAGGTTGACATTATTGAGCCTTCATTTTCACTTAATTTTCCAAATTTCTTAATTGCTTTTTATCATGATTATCTGGTGGATTATTCTATTTGGAGATTTCCTTCCCCATTTTAGTTGGACATGGAGTGGCTTCTTTGTCACCTGGTGGACTTGTTTCTCCCTAAGGAGAGAGGAGTTGCTTGTAGGAATTGGATCATCTTTTATTTTTAGGCATATTTCATCAACATTGTAGCTTCTTCATTATGGGGGGGTATAATATCTCCCTTTTTTTCCTTCCTATGGAGGATCATTGATTGTATATACATGATGTATGTATTACTTGGGGGTGTGATTGAGTCCTCCATCCATGCATCTTGTTTTTTTTTTTCTTTTCTCTCTTTTGGAGAGGGGTTTTTTCCCATAGGGTTTTTCTCCTTTTCTTTGGTTGTGAGAGATTGCATTGTAAATGAGAACCTAACATGGTTATGTAGTTGGGACCCATATTGCATTTTTCATTTATTTGCATCTTCACTCTACCTAAATTTTCACTTAAGGGGGGTGTTAGTGTATTAAGTTTAACTTAGGTTAATCTCTTGGGTGGTTTTTTCCTGTGTGGGTAGTTTTCCCATCCATCACATATTTTCTTTCCTTTATAAGGCACTACTGTACATTGTGTAAAATATTGCACCTCAATTCATTCTCTCTTCTGGTGAAATAGCATATTGCTTCTCTCTATCTCGTGAATGTGTTTTTTTGCAGATGGTGCTTCTGGGAGGTGGTTGACACCAAAAATCCTAGATTCTTGATTAGCTGTAAAGTACAAATATTGAGACCAATGCCTCTATCCACTAGGACTCTCTTGACTTTATTCTTGTGAAACAAGACCTATAGATGTAATGTGTGATTATGGGATGGTTGTGTTGCGAGGTCATGGGTATGTGCAGGATCATGATGGGCCAAAAAGTGGCGATATGATGGGTATGTGTAGGGTATGTGGCTGACGACTTTTTTTACCCAAAATTGATGAAATGAAAAGGTTTTTTAAAGGAGATTCTCAACTTTCCACCAATATAAATTATGCTTTACTTTGAATTTAATAAATAATTATTATTCATTTTCTATTTGAATTATGACTAAAGTCTGATTGATAGGTGATTGAAAAACATCTATAGCTTTCAAATGGTATCACATTTTTTGAACCAAACATGCGTCACATTCTATGCTTTGCATACTATAGGATTAAAAAAATTGAATATCATGAAGTTTTGATTAAGTTAAGAAATGATGAGTTTTTTATATTTTTAAAATTTGTAATAAAAAATAATAATTAATTATTTACTTGGAAAAACAAAAATATGCATCACATCAAGACATGAGTCCTCTACTTATATCTAAAATCTTATAAAAAAATATTATCATTTTATTGTGGTTAGGGTGGTCAGATAGACACCTTATTTTTTCCCTGAAATTTAAGTACTACTGCATTCAAATTTCAAATTTTCACCAAATAGATTTTTTTAAAAAATAAACCTAGTAGTTTAAAAACTACATTCAATTTGCTACAAATTCTATTCTTACATATTTTTGAAATAATATAGATAACTTATTCAAATTTTTATGTCAAGTTTGCTAACTCTGATTTTTCTGAATTTTTCACCACTTATGGGCCTATTTTTCCATGATGATCCTGCACATGCCCTCATGTTTTGAAAATGTAAGAAGATGGGGCATAGTGATTTGTCTAACCATGGCTTGGAATTTATTTGCATCAATGTTAGTGGGAACAATTGATGTCGCAAGGCTTTCTCTAGAATCTCCCTATGTGTTTGTGATATCTTTAACTCTAAAATGGAGATTTGAGTGAGGGTTTTCTTCAACTTGTCTAAGACACTGTAGTCATTTGGATTTTATTTTGGGACAAGATATGATCCTATAGGTGGTAGGGATGGTCCTTGGATGGTTATTGTGCATCTATGTGTGGTGACTCCACACTCTACACTAGGCCCTTTGATAGTAACAATTGTTACAAACTCATCCAAGGATCCTACAACATGGTCATAAATATGGTTGGAATTTGTGTGGTTTGTCCCCTTACCCATTTCTTTACCTTTGTTATGATTAGGCATCAGATTCGTGAATATCTTTAAATCCTAGTTTCCCATTTGTTGGTCGATAGTTATATCATTGCTCTCAATGAGGTCTTGGATAAGGTTTTTCAATTTCATGCAACTAGTCATTGTGTGTCCCTTGATTTTGTGATAATCACAAAGACACTTCTCATTATACCAGGGTGGTTTAACTTGAGGCTCTTGGTAATTTTTATAAATCAGGAGCGTGATAAAATTTTCTTGCACTAGCTTCTTCATGTGAGATTCGATGGGTTCCCCCAAGGGTGTATATTTTTGTTTTTGTGGATATTTGTTCCTTGTGGGTGGTCCTCCATGAGCATTCATATTGTTGATTGTTTGGTTGTTTTGTTGTTGGGGTGCATTTATTTTCATTGTGTTGTGTTGATAGTTGACTTGTGGTTGATTGGTGTTGCTTTGCAGGTATGTCTATTGTTGCATGTTTTGTTCTAGAACAATAATAACCAATTTGGTGCCGACAACACCATCAATGGTGATATTTTTATTCTTGGCGCATGTGCGAGGTTTTTCATTATAGCTTGTTGATGGTTGGTTATCCCTGTATGTAGGGGAACTCCCTTGTGCTATAAGGGATCTCTCAATGTTGAGATCTTTAGGGATTAATTGATCGTATGTGGTGATACATTGCATTTTAATTTGGAAGGAAAATTCTCCTTTAAGGTTAGAGATGATGGGCACAATTTGTTGCTCCTTTGGCATGGATCACTTGCTTTTACTATCTTTGTATCTCCATAGTTGTAAGAAGGCCACTAATTTCTCTCCCCTAGCTTGCTTAAGGCTGGATAGCTCCTCCAAGCTTACATCCATGTATATATTAATTGAGAAATTTTCTATAAATAGGTCTATAACTTCTTGGAAATTTTTTTATTCTGGGAGGTAAGTGGGCTAACCATTCAATGGAAGGACCATCCAAGCTTCGAGGGAAGAGATGCATTAGATAAGAGTCATCATATGCCACTTCAATGCAATGTACATGAAATTCTCTAATAAGGTCCTCAGGATTTCCTTTTCCTCTATATTTATTGAACTTTTGCATTTCAAATCCTTATGAGAATGGGACCATGGTGATATTCCTATCAAAGGGATAGGGGAAAAAATCCCATTGTGCATATATTTTTTCATCTTTCCATATTGGACTTCTTGTATTTTCTATGAGAGCAATTTGACCTTTGTGGAAAGATAATCTTGTGGATCGGGTAGTGGAATGTATGTGTTTTGTGGTGGTATGGTTTGATGTGTGAATGATGGGGTGGCATATGTTCCTTGCATGTTAAGGATCAAGGAATTTGGTTGCACATTCATGTAGGTTTGTTGAAGAATTTTTTGTTGCGCAGGAAATTCTTGTTGGTACACGTGTTGTTATTATTGTGCCAACAATGCTTGTTGTTGGGCTTGTTGTTGTTATTTTTCTACTAGTGCCTATTATTGTGCCTATTGTTGTGTTGTTTGTTGTTGTTGTGCTATCAATGCTTGTTTTTGTGCATGGTTTTTTTGTAAGGATTTTTGATAGGCTTGTTGTTGTTAAGCTTGTGCTTGCACTTTTTGTTGAGCTTGGTATTGTGCATGTGATTGCTATTGTGATGCTTGTTGCAATTGCTATTGTTGCAAGGCTTGAGCTTGTTATTTTTGCACTTGCTACTGTTGCAAGGCTTAAGGCAATGGTTGCACTTGTGCTTGGGCTAGTGCTTGGGATTCAACTTGGGATTGAGCTTGGGCTTGTGCTTGCACTTGAGCTTGGGCTTGTGCATTTGCTTCAGCTTGGGCTTGCGCTTGCGCTTGAGCTTAGGTTCATGCTTGCACTTGAGCTTGGGCTTACACTTGCACTTTTTTATGTTTAAAATTGTTGTAATTCCTTTTTATTTTCTTGTTATGCTACTTACGACATGATGTTATACTAATTTTTCATGTTAGAATTTTGATGTGGGGGTGGTATATTTTGTTGTGATGATATGTTGAGAATGAAAAAGGGTTAAGTGATAGATGGTGGATACAAAATTGTATTTGGTATACCTAAGCCTTTAGATACTTGACTTTGTGATGCTTGGCATGTTTTTGATGATGTGATCAATGGTTGGTATGCGAACACTTGTTGTTGTGATATCAATGAAATTTTTGGCTTTATGATGGATGAGTTGATTTTAATAATGTTTGATAGGTTGGTTTGATTTGGAGGTAATTTACTCGATGAAGCAATTTGTTTTAAACCTTGGATTAAGGTATGTGATGGAGTTATGATGGGAGCTAGTGGGTATGTTTGTGATGTGTTTCCATGTACATGTGGAGATGAAGCATTAAAGGTTCCCAGTTGTCCAAATAGATCCATTTCTCCTTGTGAGACATTGGAAGTGTAGCCTTGTGCATCAAGGGTGTAGGCAAGTGTGGCACAAAAAGTTGATGGATTGTTCATTTCATGGAAAAAAAGTGGCATATGGTTGTTGAGGATCTTGTGGGATGATATTTGGCATACCCAAGGCCATGTTTCCTCCAAGTTTTGATTGTTGACAAGTGGGTGCCCTTGAAGGGCTTGAAGTAGTGAGCTCCCTTTGGTGATCATGGGTTGACTTGGTGTGTGTGATGATGATAGTTGGGAAATTAGTTGAACGATACTTGGGAATTAGGGTATGAATTATGTTCATGGGATGTTCACCAAAGGCTGTTCCAAAAGGGTGCTCACATTAAAATCGGAAGGGAGTTTAACCCCTTCTTTTGCTAATGGAAACATGTATTGAGTGGGATTTACTCTCATGACTGTGTTGACAAGTTTTTGGGTGTTTGGATCTTGTACCAGTTCAAGCAACTCATCATGGGACATCTCTTTGAAGTTGTTTGTGACATCCTCCACTTGATACCCCCCCTGTTGAGAATCTTGGGGTAGTTGAGGGGGATTAGGTATAGGGTTGGTGGATGCCTTTGGATCAAATTTAGTTTGGCATAAATCACTCATGGTTGATGTTTCCTTACTCTGTTCCATGCTCTTCTTGTGTTGTGATCTTGTTTGGACCATAAAATTTGGGATCAACATTTTAGGAGTGCTTTGGTGGTTTTGATTTCCTTGGTTGATCTAATTTAAGGAAAAAAAATTAATTCTAGGATGCTTTAGGATCAAATGATGATGATAATAATAAAGATGAATGAGTGAATGATATGTATGTTTTGAACTTCTAAGAACTATGGGAAATACAAGACTTTAGGATTTGATTTTGATTCTTGGATTTGGATAATGAACTTGTAAACCCTAGGATAGACTTGTGATCTTTGGATAAAATTATTCAAAGGACATTAATTTAACTAAATGTGTGAGAAAGGATCCATTCCCACACACCTAACTAAACAAGCTAATTTTTATTTGGTTTAAATGATTTACGAAAATTCTAGCATAATGATGTTTCCAAAGTTCTTTAAAAGTTTGTTTATGGGGGGGGTCTTGATAGATGTTTGGGGATGGATGAAGTGTTTGTTTTGATCCTATGTGAACCTAAAAGGATTTTTTTTTTAAAATCAAGATATTGAAGAACATGCTTTACTTTATAAGAAACTTAAACCCAAAAGATCAATGCTTTAAATGAGAGATTTAATTTGGACATACAATTCTGGTCCATCTCTCAAAAGGTGTGAATAAAAATTTCTTACCATTTGTGTAGAGGTTAAGACTTCATTTTTAAATGGTTAGTCCTTCTAGTGCCAAAATGTGAATTATAATCTACACCTAGCTAAACATAGACAAACACAAGAGAATTAGTCATTCAAATAAGCATAAATATCATTCCCTATGAAATTCTTGATAATACTAAAAGATTAAAACATGAAACAAAATCACAATACAAATAAAATAAAATCATTTAGACAAAAAAAGTAGATCGAACCTTCATCCCGTAGGGAGATTGGTGTCACTTTGATGTGGAAAGTGACCCTTTCCCAATCCCTTATGATAAGCTCCAATATTCTTTGATGTGTAGATGATGAAATTGATGCAAAAAGATAGTAAAATCAAGTTAAAATGACATGAAAAGCAAGTGATTGAGGAATGAAATGGGTAGAGTAACAATGCATAAATTTGTGGATCACCTCTACTTATAGGAGGGAAGGTTTGAAGAATGGACGAAATTGGTGGATGTGGGACTAAAATGGAGACCAATAGCATTGCGACACTTGTCACTGTTGGGAGATTGTTGGATGTTGTGGATGTGTTGTTGATATGTGGTTGTCATTGATGTCAACACTATTAGCATTTGGTGTATCTATTACTGTATATGTCAAGGATACTGAGAAAATTATAAGGAAAAGTAATTCAGGTTCCTAGTGGAACTGTGCAGGTCATAATATTAGTTGATGTGGATTAAAGGGTTTATTGTTGAATGTTTCTAGATCATCTACCGGAAGTTTCAAAGGTTCGCATGAAATTCTGTGTGAGTTATGGTCTGACAGTGTTTTGCTGGTCTCTGTTAGTGTTCCTGAATGAAAATTGTATGATTCTGGTTATCTCAGTGTTGTGGATGCTTCTCTGTTGTTTCTTGGTGTTCTCAGATGTCTCTAGTTCATTCTTTGTCTTTGTGGTATGTCCACATTAATCAGTGAGCTTGTGGTTGAAGAACTTTGTGCACATGTTCGGTTTTTCATGTTTCTAGATGACAAGTTGGTTATAGTGTGTTGTGGATTTTCGAGGTGAAATTAATTAAAGTCTTTTTGTATTGTAGATGTTAATTTGGGTCTCCACTATGTTGTGTCTGACCCTGGGGGTTACACATTAAAATTTTATTTGTTAATCTGGGCTGACATTGCAAATGTATTTTATTTTCTTGGCCAATGAAGTTGTGATGGAATCTCATGTAGTGGATATATAAGGGCGATTAGTTCATTGATGATGATGATGCTTCATGTGATCCTATGTGTGTATTTGTGAATATCATTACTGAGTAGAGTGTGAAGAACTGTTGAGCTTAATTGGTATTGTAATCAAGCTTGAGCATAAGCTATTTTCTCAGTCCGTACCCTCCAGATTTTTTATCCAACTTTGTTGGGAAGTGAACCCCTTTTTTAATTGAGTAGTGAGCTCTAGGAAGTGTGCCTAAATGGATGCACATTCCTCTTATTGTTCTTCTTTATGATTTTAGCAGGGTATAATCTTGTGGACTAACATCCACCATGGTTTTTCCCCTAACAGGGTTTCCACGTAAAAAAATTTGGTATTCTTTGTCTCTCTAATGTGTTAATTGCTTATGGTTAATTTTTGATTCATTAGTTCTAAGATTAAGGATAAGTTAAATTAGAAAAAGTTTAAATTTCTATGATAATTGATTCACCCCCCCTCTGAGTTGTTTATCCTTGTTTTTCCAACAATTGGTATCAGAGTCAGGTTTCTCTGAAGAAGTCTAACAGCTTGAGGTGATCTGGGATGGAAACATCAACATTCAAGAAGGACAGTCCTAGATTTGATGGCACCAACTACTCACTGTGGAAAGTCAGGATGCAATTTCATCTACAATGCATTGGTGATGCTTATTAGAAGATTACAAGAGATCAATATATTATTCCTTAGAATGGTCCCTCCTTTGCTGATGAGATCAAAGATACTGAAAGTAATACAATAGCTATGGAATCAGTGGTGAACACCCTAACAGATTTGGAGATGGCTAATATGATAGGTCTGTAGACAGCTCATGAGATCTGGATGAAGTTGGAAACTTTGTATGAAGGAGATACACAGGTGAAGATGGCTAAGCTATAAAGCTTGAAAGGAAAGTATGAGAACTTGAAGATGGGTGAAGATGAAAATATTGCTTCTTTTAATTAGAGAGTAAATGAAATAGTGCTAGGTATTAAATGTGTCGGTGGTTCAGTGAGTGAGGATGAAATTATGGCTAAGATACTCAGATCATTGCCTCCTTACAAAATGAAGGTTCATTCTATTGAATATTTTATGTCTGTAAAAAAGATGACAAGAGATACACTGATAGGGAAGCTTGCTACTTTTGAAATAAGTGAATTTGGTGAATCTACACCAAAAACTGAATCTGCATTCAAAGTTACCATATCCAGAAGTTATAGGAAAAGAAACAATCTGGGAGAGAGCTCTAGAAAGATATCTAAATATGATGAAGAACTGAAACAACTCGAAGAAAAAGAAAGAGAAGTACAAGAATTGGAAGCACTGATTGCAAAGAAAGAAGGAAGAAGAAAAGGTAAGTATGAAGATGTATTGCCTATTAAAAAGTTTTCATGCAGTAAGATAGGTCATTTTGCTTCAAGATGTCCTAAAAGAGTTCTTAGGACTAAGCTTAGAAAACCTAGATTCCAAAAGAAATGCTACTTTTTTGAAGAAGCAGTAACTGATGATGATTCTGATAAAGATAATGGAAATGAAGATGAATGGGCTTTCATTGCTACCATAGAAAATAAACCTATGCCTATTGAATCTACTAAAGATAAGAAAGCTCTTGCAGCCCAAGTTGAGAAAGATGAGTGGTTCATTGATAGTGGATGCTCACATCATATGACCAGTGATAAAAGCAAGTTTGTGAGTCTAGAGAAGTATGATGGTGGGGTTGTAATATTTGGAGATAACAATTCTTGTGTGATTCATGGAAGAGGTTCTATTAGCCTTGGTGGTAAGGAAAACACTAATGATGTTCTATATGTTGATGACCTAAAGCATAACTTGTTAAGTGTTGGATAGATGGTACACAAGGGATATGATCTGTAGTTCAAGAATGGTTAATGCAAGATTCGTGGGAGTTCTGGAAACATGATTGCTACTGGTGTGCGAACTAAAGGTAATATTTTTCACTTGAATACTGCTAGTGGAAGTTGTTTAATTTCTCAAGTAGATGAAATTTGGTTGTGGAATAGGAGGTTGTGTCATGTAAACTTTGACAACATTATCAAGATAAGTTCTACTCAAGTAGTGAGAGATTTTCCTAGGTTAGTGAAGCCTGCTAGTGTAATCTACCAAGAATGTCAAATGGGTAAACAAACTAGAGTCTCCTTCTGGAGCAAACACTTTTATTCAAATAATGTGCTAGAATTGCTACATATTGATCTTTGTGGTCCCTCTAGAGTTAGAATTATTCATGGAGAAAGGTATTTTATGTTGGTCATTGATGATTACTCTAGAATGATTTGGGTTTCCTTCTTAAGAGAAAAGTGTGAAGCATTGGACAAGTTCAAAAGTTTCAAAGCCATGGAAGAAAATGAAAAAGGTTTGAAAATAAAATGCCTGAGATCTAACAAAGGTGGAGAATTCATTTCAAAAGAGCTCAATTCTTATTGTGAAGAAAATGGAATTAAAAGACAATTATCTACTCCTCAAACCCCTCAACAGAATGGAGTTGTAAAAAGAAAGAATAGAACAATTATGGATGCTACTAGAACAATGATGATGGAAGGGAATGTGTCTCAGATGTACTATAGTGAAGTAGTAAGCACTACTGTATATACTTTGAATTAGGTAAATGTGAATGGTAATTTTGGTAAGACCCCTTATGAATTATGGTTTAGTTACAAGCCTACTATTAAGTATTTCAAGATCTTTGGAAGCAATTGTTATATCAGGAGAGATAATGATATAGGAAAGTTTGATTCTAGAAGCGATGAAGGGATCTTCCTTGGTTACTCCACAAAGAGCAAGGCATATCGATGCTATAACAAAAGAATGAGAAAGATTGTTGAGAGTGCAAATGTCAGAGTTGATGAGGACTCTATCAAATCATCTAGATGATGTAGCTATGATTCAGATGAAGACAACAAAAATCAAGGGAAGAACACTCAAACATTGAATCTACTTCAGATTATTCCATATGTTTCGGTGAAGCAACCACAAGTTGTTCCAAAAAATCAAGTCATTTAGGAAGCACAAACAAGTGCAAGTGTAGAAGAAAGTTCATAAGACAAAAAAGTCCAAGAAAGTACCAAGACTCCAATGTATGTAAAGCTGAATCACTTTGAAAGTCAAATCATAGGAGATAAGAGTAAAAGAGTGAAAACTAGAAGAAAAATTGCAAAAGAATATTGTCTGATTTCAAAGATTGAACCTAAGAGTGTCACTGAAGCCTATCAAGATGAACATTGGCTAGAGGCCATGAAAGAAGGATTGACACATATTGAAAAGAATTACACATGGACACTAGTTACTAGACCCAAAGACAAGAATGTGATCGGTACTAAGTGGGTATTTAGAAACAAGCTGAATGAGGAAGGTGAAGTGGTCCAAAATAAGGAAAGACTAGTATGTAAAAGGTACTCTCAAATGCAAGGTATTGATTTCGAAGAAACCTTTGCCCTTGTTGCTAGAATTGAAACAATAAGATTATTTCTTACTTATGATGCTTATGAGAACTTAAAGTATATCAAATGAATGTAAAGTCTGCATTTATGAATGGGGAACTAGAAGAAGAAGTGTACATTCAACAACCTGATGGATTTCAGGTTGAAGAAAGCTCTATATGGACTCAAACAAGCCCCCAAAGCCTGGTATGCCAAATTGGACAAATATCTACTGAAGCTTGGATTCACTAAAGGTACTACTGATAGTAACTTATACTTCAAGTTAGATCATGATAAGGATTTAATCATAGAAGTCTTTGTTGATGACATAATTTTTGGTGGAGATGATAATCTATGCATGACGTTTGCTGATGAGATGAAGAGTGAATTTGAGATGAGCATGATTGGTGAAATGAATTTCTTTCTGGGATTGCAAATTACATAGTTGGACCAGGAGATTTTCATATCTCAGTCCAAATATGTGAAAGAGCTATTGAAGAAGTTTGGTATGGAAGACTCCAAACCTATTAGTACTCCCATGGTAACTGGATGTAAGTTGACTCAGAATGATGACTCTCCTAAGGAAAATAAAACTTGGTATAGATCAATGATTGGTGGATTGCTCTACTTAACTCATACTAGACTGGATATTATGAATGTTGTATGTATGGTCACTAGATTTCAAGCTGATCCAAAAGAATCACATGTGACTATTGTCAAAAGAATCTTTAGATATCTGAAAGGAACAATTAACTTTGGACTTTGGTATCCAAAGGATTATGATCTCACTTTGTGTGCATACACTGATGCTGACTAGGTTGGTGATGTGGATGAGAGAAAAATTACTAGTGGTGGAACTTTCTTCCTAGGGAAGAAGCTGGTGTCTTGGTTAAGAAACATAATTCCATTTCTCTATCTACTATTAAAGTAGAATATATTGTTGTTGTAAACAACTGTACTCAAGTAATATGGATAAAAAAAATGATGAAATATATCAGGGTAATATATGAAAAGCCTATTGCCATATAAAGTGACAACTCAAGTGCAATAAATATCTCAAGGAATCTGGTGCTACACTCTAAGACTAAACATACAACAATCAAGTTTTGTTTCTTAAGGGAGAAAGTGAATGAAAAAGAAGTTAGTTTCAAGTATTTGCCTACCAAAGAACAGATTGCGAATATATTTACTAAGCCATTGTCGAAAGATACATTTGAGTATCTTAGAGGAATTATAGGGGTAATTACCCCTCCTCATAGGAACTAAATGATGCATTTACTTGCATCAATCCATGAGCCTGATTGCTATATTATGATCTAGATTGATATTTTTGTGGTTGCTACTCAAGGGGAGTAGCCAGATGTGTAGATATGTGGTTCAAAGCGTGTATATGGAAAGGTCATGGTTACCTTTTCCATTGATGTCAAAGGGGGAGAAGAGTAATGTGAAAAATATCTTAGGGGGAGAAGAACAACATGTCAAATCTTTTCAAAAATGAGGTGCAGAAGAAGTCAATGTGTTGGGTTGATGGTATTTTTCACATTTTGTGTTTCCATCAATGCCAAAAGGGGAGATTGTTGGGAGATTGTTGGATGTTGTGGTTGTGTTGCCAATATTTGGTTGTCATTGATGTCAATAGTATTAGCATTTGGTGTATCTATTACTATATATGTCGAGGAAATTGAGAAAATTATAAGGAAAAGTGTTCCAGGTTCCTGGTGGAACTGCATAAGTCATAAAGGTGTTTTGTTCTATACGTAAAATATTAGCTAATGTGGATTAAAGGGTTTATTATTGAATGTTTCTAGATCTACCAGAAGTTTCAGAGGTCCGCATGAAGTTTTGTGTGAGTTATGTTCTAACAGTGTTTTGTTGGTCTCTGTCACTATTCCTAAATGAAGATTGTATGATTCTGGTTATCTCAGTTGTTTTAGATGCTTCTCTATTGTTTCTTGGTGTTCTTAGATGTCTCTAGTTCATTCTTTATCTTTTTGGTATCTCCACATTAATCGGTGAGCTTGTGGTTGAATATCTTTGTGTGCATGTTCAGTTTTTCATGTTTTTGGCCGACATGTTGGTGACAGTGTGTTGTGGATCTTCGAGGTGAAATTAATTAAAGTCTTTTTGTATTGGATATGTTAATTTGGGTCTCCACTATGTTGTGGACAACCTTGGGGGATATGCATTAAAATTTTATTTGTTAATCTGAACTGACATTGGAAATATATTTTATTTTCTTGGATGACAAAGTTGGGATGGAATCTCAAGTAGTGGATATATAAGGGCGATTAGTTCATTGACGATGATGATTCTTCATGTGCTCCTATGTGTGTATGTGTGAATATCATTACTGAGCAGAGTGTGAAGAAGATTGTGCAAAGTGTGAAGAAGTGTTGAGCTTAATTGGAATTGTAATTAGGCTTGAGAAGAAGCTATTTTCTCAATTCATACCCTCTGAATTTTTAATCCAACTTTTTTGGGTAGTGAGCCCCTTTTGTAATTGAGCAATGAGCTCTAGGTAATGTGCCTGAATGCATGCACATTCCTCTTATTTTTCTTCATTATACTTTTAGCAAGGTATAATCTTGTGGACTAACATCCACCATGGTTTTTCCCTTAACAGGGTTTCCATGTAAAAAAAATTGGTGTTCTTTGTCTCTCTGATGTGTTAATTGTTTATGGTTAATTGTTCATTCATCAGTTTTGAGATTAAGGATACGTTAAGTTAGAAAAAGTTTAAATTTTTGTGACAACTGATTCACCCCCCTCTCAGTTGTTTGTCCTTGTTTTTCCAACAGTCACAAGGCTAATGAAATCCATGGGGATATGTGTGGAGAACATTTTGAAGAATGTGAAGAGTTAAGGCATGTAGGTCTTAAGATTGTAAAGGTATGTAAGAGAATTGAAGGTATATGGTTGAGAATGTAAGTGGCATTGAATACCCTTGTAAGAGGCATTTAAGACCTTTGTAAGAGGCTTTTAAAGCCTTTGGAGGGAAATTTACTAAATGGGTAGTTGAGGGGAATATTCTAAAGAATATACCTTTGTGAGGGAAATAGGCTAATTATTTAATTAAAAGAAATTATTTTCATGTGCAACGTGGTTAGTTGATCATGGGTTTATTCAACTTTGATGGGGTTAAAAGCTAGAGAAATGAGTAATTAGGATTAGGACGTGATTAAAGTTAATTAATTCATAATTAATCAACTTAAGTGGGTTAGGGGTTTGTGACATTTTTTTAAAATAATTTAATTTATTTAATCAAATGAGATGAATTTAGGGTTTTAGTTAAATAATTTTATTTATTTAATTAAATGGGATGAACAGTACTGAGTAGAGGATGAATTAATCTGATAATGTTAATTATCTAATTAATAGTAGAAATTGATGGAATTAACTAAATTATAAAGATTATTTAATTAAATGGTTAAAGAAGAAGTGATTTAGGAAGAACGATGTTAGTAATCAGTTTGAGGTGTGTAATATCAATTAGGACTATTTAAGTGTCTACAGTTATTAGGAAAGAAAACAATGGTCAGGTCAACCATTTAGTATTCATGCTTTTGTTCATGGGTAACAACCATAGAGGAACTGTTTGGGGAATAGGAACCATAGAAAGGGTTGCATACCCACTTTAGCAGTTCACATAAAATATAGACTAGAAGATAGGATTACATATTTTCTGCCTTGATCCCATTTGGAGGAAGGATATGTAGGAATTTTGGGAAATGAAGGATGCTCCTAGTACTCAGTCATTTAGGAATGGGGTTTAGGGAAAGATAGAAAACCTAAACATTCATAAAATATAATCAACTAAAATATATTTAACTATATTTGAAAGTGTCCCATATGGATTTCTTGATTCCTCGAGGCCTTAGGAAAAATTTTGAGATTATTTTTAACCTTAGAAATATTAATTATGTACCCCTCATGATGACAATCTCAACACACTTTTAATGGACGTGTGGTCATCAAGACTCTAGATAGAGCATATACCTATCATGTGATAGATTCCTAACTTGTTTACGTGGATGCCTATTTTAGATATATGGTGAAACCAAGAAAATAGGGGTGTATTCACCTTTTAGGAGATATAACACACAAGGGGGGCCCTATTTTTCTCTATTTCATTCAAGGAGACCAAGATCCCTCAACCAATTGAATTGATTGAGGAATGGGATAGGGTTAGGATGGTTTCCTAGGGTGTGATTAAAGACTAAATGGGGTTCACCACTAAGAAAAGACTTGGAAAGGAAGAGATGCAAATGATATGCAAATGTAGCTATGTAACATAGGAAGTAAAACTCTAAATTAGAAGTATGAACTGAGAATGAAAAAAGGTGCACCTGGAAAGTTGAAGATTCTTGAAATAAGGTCTAAAATCTTGAAATACTAACTTTTTATGCACACTAGGACTCATATGCTAGTCTGGGTGATTTAGTCCCAGTTTAGGGTTTTTGGGTAGAAACTAGAATTTAACAGTGACAAGTCTAAATCCACAGAAATCTAGAAAAAGTGTTATACCAGGACTCATATGCCACAAGTGATGATTTAGTCTTGCTCTACCTTTTCAAAAATTCAAGATTTTAATATGTTCTCCTATCTCTACATCTCCTTTCTCTATTTTCCAAATCTTGCTTCTAGATCTTAACTTGTTAAAAACTTGCAAAACAAAGTATTGTGTTGATTTTCTTATGGTGGGTTCACCTTGTTCAAACCCATAGTTGGGTAATTAAAACTTGGTAGAAATAATAGATATTGAAATTGAATGTGTGTGAGAATCCTAATATTAAGTGCATGTAATATTAAGAGATCTAAAGTGTAATGAAACCCTAGTCTAATGTGCTAGAATAGGATGCATGCATGCAACATAAAGAGGATGACTCACTTTGGAAGATGTCTAATCACCCTAATAAGACATAATAATGCATGTACCTTCCTTTAGGTAGAAATTAGAATGATAATGGAAGATGGAATCACTTAGGAAAAAAGTCATTAGACTTGGTTCAATGGCTAGTTGCATCTCCCCAACCTAGAATCCATTATGATTATCCATAGGAAACCATCATCAATCCTTGAAAATGTTAGATCATGAATGAAAGTGAGCCTGAAGACCTGGAAAAACACCATTATACTGCTCCAAGAATTCAACTTTATTTCCTCCTTGTTCTTGAATACTTGTAAATCTCTATTTAAGGCTCTTGATTGAAAGTTATAGGATTACTTAGCTCTTGAATTACTAGGATAAATAGTGATTTGAAACCTTAGTTTTATAGGAATCTCATCTAATTTATTGTTTATTAGATCCCAAATGTTGACATTAGCTAAAAAAATTGAATTAGAAACCTTAATTTCCCACTCAAGCCCTAAGAAGGGGCCACACAGGACTCATACACCCAAGGTGGCATATGGGTCCCACCTAGGGGGACTCATATGCCCAAGATGGCATATGAGTCCCACCCAAGATTTTTGAGGTGAGAAAATGTTGGGGTGTTAGAAAATTGAATGCATTTGTTATTTTGTCAGGATTTCAACTAAAAAAACCCTTGGGATCTGAAATAAAGGGTCTTAGGGGCCTATTAATGATGATTTAATGGGTCATGAATGCAAAAGTATTAAAATAGGTCCAAAATAAGTGTGAAATTGTACCATCTCCAAGAAGGGAGTATAATTTTCTACACTACATTTAGCCACCACTTTAGTGCCCATATGACACTATGTGCATATGCAAGATAAAGGAATTTGAACAGTAAACTTCATCTCATAAAAGGATACTCATATGGATCTATTCACAAACAAGGAAGAATGAAGCCCCCATTGTAGATATCTGCAAAACCACTATGTTAGGAACTACATCCTGCAAAACCATTTTGTTAGTCATTGAAAAATATTCTAACCTAACTTTCTTCATGAAATCAAATTTGAGGGTAGACGTATGCCCTCATTATTTCCACTTTCTTTATGGAGGTGGAATAAAGGAAATAGTCTAACTCCATCAAATTGCATAAGTTGTATCATAGGGTATTTCCAAGTACCATACCACATAATAATAGATGTTTGATGAGAGCTAGAGTGGAATTAGGAATCCAACACAACAAATGGTGTGGAAAATAGAGTTCTATATCCCCTAATATGTTAAGTTGAATGATACAACACTTTTAACCCTAATATGTAAATGGCCTAATTTGAAAGTATAATGACAAAAAAAGGTCCTCTTAACTTGGCCTTGATTTAGTGTTGCAATATGCTTAACATATTAACATTATGTATTGGGCCCTTGTGAACTAAATAGATTTAAATGGTACCTTACTTAAGTGTTGTGAAGTGTTGTAGCTCACTTTCACACTTTTCTAAGGTCTTGTTAATGGATTACACCTAAATAACCTCCTTTTATCATTAATCTTTCCTTATTTTAAAGTGTTGTAAAGTGTTGTAACACACTTTCACACTTTTCTAGGTCTATCATCAAATATTGGGCTTTATTATGCTTTAATTGGCCCCATTTTTCATCCAAAAGCTTTATTTATGTGTATTTTTTAGGATAATCCTGACAAAAGCATTTAAAACTCCAAAATCTCAAAAGCCCGCCTCAGATTCCTAAGGTGGGACTCATTCTCCATCCAAGGCGAATGAGTACCTTTAGGTGGGACCCATTTTCCTAGAGTGGTGAATGAGTCCCGTTTAACTTAAAATCAAATAAAATTTAAATCTTTTGTGATATTTTATTCTCCAAGATCCAATGTCGGCTTGTCCTATTGTAATTTTGGGAATTCTTGCATAATTGAGTATAAATACAAGGTTATTTCACTCATATTCAACACATAGCATTTAAGATAGTTCACAAGAGAATTTGAGCATTCAAAAGAGCATTCAAGAACATTCAAGGGCAGATTATAAAGCATTTTAGAGCATTCTTCAAGTGTCAATCATCATTTCAATGAATTCTTGCATAATGTATTTTTTGTGCTAACAATTTTGATGTAGGGTTTTATGATTCAAGCAAGTGTTTCAAGCAAGATCAACATCATTCAAGCTAGAGTCAAAGACCACATCCATTGCATCCATTTCAAGCATTATTGTGACACCTTATTGCTAGGGTTTGGTGAGTTGCAACATTGTTATTTGTTCATTCATCATTCTCCATTCATATTTTCTTTCATTTCATGGTTTAATTACCAATAAGGGGTTTGACGAGCAAAAACCCTTATCCACTAACCCCACAAAATTTCCCCCTCTTCTTGTGTGTGATTTGTAGGGAGAGGTTACATATTTGTTAAGAATCAAGGTTGGAGAAGTGTTGTGAATCATTCAAAGTTGTCAAGAGTGTCATCAAGCACTGAATAATCTTGGGGAATACCTACACATGGAAATTTCCAGTTTTGGATCCGAAAACCAATCAAGAAGAGCAGAGCAGACTGAAAAGCACAAAATAAGATTTATAATTTCTAGAAAATCAGAAGTGGATTGATTCACCACTAGTGGTGAATGAGTCCCACTATACATGCCTGACAGAGATTTTCACGAATGTGGATACCCTTTTGGTTGAAACCTACTCTAGTGCATTTTCCCAGAAACTGGACTGATTCACCTAGCTTGGTGAATGAGTCCCAGTAAACTATGATAGAAAAATTTATAGCATTCCATACCTTCATTTAGTCACTTTCTAGATTCTCAAGTGCACACTTTTAGTTTTATCATTTTCGATGTTGTTTCAAGCATTGTCTTGGTCATTTAGTGTTGTCTTGCATTCAATTAGGGTTTTAAATTTCATTGTGCATTTCATTATCTTTTCCAAGTTTAGACTTTTTGGTGAACCTTTTAATATATCATCTTCAGCCCTTAGGAAAACCCTTAGCAAGATCTATTTCTCTATTGCAAGGAGATCTCAAGAGTTACCCTTGAATGAAATTGGATAGGTGTGTGTGGGTATGCTCTATGTCTTAAACCATATCCTAGCATCTCCCTAACCACTTTTTCATCATTTCATTTTGGTGAACCTACATATAGATCACTAGGTTTATGATTTGGAGTGCATTTTCATCCTAGATTTGGCTTGCATTAACATTGCATTAGGATTTGCATTGATTAATTTGTATTTTAGGGTTTCAAATTTTGCATTATTGAAAGCTCATATAGCTTGCATTGTTGCATCTAATTTCATTGAAATCAACCAAATTTTGCATTTGCATCTTATATTTGCATTAGAAAACATAAAAGCACAAAATTCAATTAAAATTTTCTAATTTTTTTGAAAAAATCATCCCTGGAACTCATTCGCCACCCTGGGAAAATCAATCCCTCTGCATATTTTGCACTACATTTTCTAGCATTTAAAATTCATTTTCTGAGTTTTTTTTAGTTGTTTCTAATTTTCTATTTTAGTTTCCAGAATTTTAGTTATAAGCATTTCATTGTTCTTAGCTTTTATTGTATTTACGTTCACCCTACATTTAGTAGCCCTTGTATGAGTGTTTGGTGTCCTATTGCTAATACTATAGTGAGATGAAGTTTGAGACTCATATCATCCCACAATAGCACAATCGTTGTGGATCTTGGGTTGTCTAGATCTTTCATTCCTAGTATTGACACTAGTACACTAGGTATGGATAACATCTTTTACAATTCCTTGTCTTCAAGTAGCACTGTGAATGTTGACACAAGAGCCGACAATATCCCACAAGAAAACATCATTCAAATTTGTGAGGATTTAGCAAACTTACAACATCAAATAAGCCTAGAATTTTTTTTGACTAATGTAATTCATACCATAGAAAGTAGTCACTGCATGCTTGAAAGTGAAGATGGCCTTGACCTTGTGAAAAACATAGTTGAGATATTTGGAAAACATCTTCCCTCAACCACCAGTTGTCCTTTTCCAACAAGCAATGTTACAAGTAAAGGAGGAACCCAAATCAATCCTCCCACAACAATAGCCCCAATACCTACCTACACCAATCCTCAAGTCACAACAATAATGTGATTCCTTCCTTGGGTATTCTTGCTAGCATCCCTAGTTCCTATGTGGCATCACAAGTTATATCTCCTACCTTACCACCTATAAGCATTCCATTCACTTGTCCTACAAACACATACACTCCATGACCACTTTCAATTCCATCTCATAACACAAGTAATGACCCTCTCATAACACAACTCTTCCAAACTATTTCATCCCTTCAAAAAAAAAATTCCACCATAAACCAAAATAAAAATGGCCCACCTACATGTTATGTTAAAAGCAGTCCATTGTACTTGGAGATATTACAAACACCGATGCCACAATGTATATAGGTGCCTAGATTTGAGAAATATGGAGGGAAGGGAGATCCTTATAACCATGTTAATGCCTACATTTCCTTATGTAGTGACTTTGTCCTTGATGATAAACTATTGGCAAAAAAATTTCCTAGGTCCCTGAAAGAAACTACCTTGGAATGGTTCTATTCTCTACTGAACAACTCAATTCATTCATTCAATGAACTTGTTAAGGAATTTTTAAACCATTTCCAAGTGCATATGACTCGCAAGATGACCTTGGCCAATTTGATGAGATGCAAGTAAAAATAAGAAGAAAATATAATTGATTTTATCTCACGCTATCAATCTCTTTATACCCAGATCGATGTCAAGGTCCCCAGTCCACACCTACAAAATATGTTCATAGAAAATTTCCAAAGTAAGATTCAAGACAAGCTTACCATGATGCAATTCCCATCCTTCATGCACCTATGTACTGCGCTCTATGATTATCAAAATTCGGTTAGTATTCAAGATACAAATTCCACTTCTAGTTGAATCGAGAGATCTGACCCCGCAAAACAAAACAATTCTCAACCATCTAGAAGAAAAAACAAAGGGCTCCTTCAATTTAATCCCCCTCAACCAACAACTCAAAATTTCAATAACCAAATAGTTTCTATTAAGGCCACTATACCCTTTAGCTATGGGGATCCAAAAATACAATTCACCACCTTACTGATACCCTTCATAACACAATGTCCCAACTTTTAGAACAAAAAATGATTACCTTGCCTCTTATCAAAACACTTGACCCTAATAAGCATTTACCCTCAAGATTTAGATCAAATGCTTATTGTCATTATCACTGGAAAAATGGACATGGCATTAAACATTGCAAGCATCTTAAACATTTGGTGCAAGACCTCATTAATTCCATTTGTCTTTCCATTGGAGGTGTTAGTGATCAAGGAAATAAGTTTGTCGCCCCTCCTAACCAAAACTTGTAAATTTTAACCAACCCCATGCCCAAACATAATATTTCATTTTTCAAAGCTAGCAAAACTAAAAAGAATGATGTGATGAATGTTAATAGAGATGATAAAAATGATTCCATTCAAAATGATCCTATAGAAAATGATCCTACAAATGAGATGGTAGGAGTGATAGACGTTATCCCTCATAAGGGCTAATCTAAAAATCCTCCTGACATTGCTTTCTCTTCTATAGACACAATTAAACCTATACCTGATGGTCCTCTTTACATAGCTGGCCACATATATGACAAGAACACTAATGGGATACTCATAGATCTTTCCTATGGAGAGAATGTGATCATCGGGAATTCTTATTCTTGCATGGAATTTATCAAGATATATATGAAAAACTGAAAGCATGGATCAAGACACATAATGGATTTGCATGCCCTATGATTGGGTCGATCACCTTACCATTACAAATAGGACCAAAAATATTAGATACATCATTCTCTATCATCCCATAGTCAAACTGATTTTGTGTGAAGCTAGGATGCCCATGGCTTTGCTCCATGAAATTTGTCCCTTTGATTGTGCATAAATGCATCAATTTTCCACTTGACAATGAAGTATTCACTATCCACCATAGTGGTTTTAACCCTTTATCCTCAAAAGGTAACTTCTTAGATTCCTTTCTGAAAGAACCTATGGAACCAATCAAACCAAAAGAGGACTTATTTTTCTTATCTTATCAAAAGTTCAAGGAAAAGAAGAATTCCAAGTTATCCCTCTGAAACATGTCCCCATCAACCACTAAGCCTACCATTCTTGAAGAAACCATGCTTGAACTTCAACAAGTCCCAAATGACCAAGACCAACCTAAGACATAAACTTCACCTACTTCCTACAAAATACCATGAGACAATGAAAACAATCCCCTCACACCTCCTAAAATCAAACAAGTTTACAAGTTCAAGAAGAAAATGGTCAAACAATCCCCTGATGCTTCTTCCATTCTTCCCCTCAAAGAAGAAAAGAAACCTATGGTTGATCAACCTGCTCCTACACAATTGCAACTTGAAAACAAGACTAAAAGAAATAGAGGTGCTAGAGAGTGCAGGCATAGACATCATTCTATTTCTCTCCTATTGCATAAAGAACTAAACAACGAAAATCAAAATCCAAACTTGACTAAAGCAATACATGACCAACCTTCTTCTCCATCGAAACAAGAAATTCCAATGCAACCTCCACAACAAGAGTTGAACTCTTCCATGGATATTATGATTCAACCTTCTGTTGTGATCAACTTGGATGAAGATGACGAGGTTGCTAAAATTGATGAAGAGGTGAATAATGAATTGAATACATTTTATCCTCTCCCATGAGCTTAGATGATAACTCACCTATAAAGAGTATTTAACCTAGTGCTTCTCCTAGTTTGACACTTGTTCTTGTCCCTCTGGCTAGTTTCCTTCCTTCAGTATACAATGAACATGATTGGGAGGCAGATGAATTGCTCATAGGTTGACTCGCATTTTCTTTACTAGCCTTTCACATTATTTGATTTTAATTTTCCTTTGTCTGATTACATGTGCATGATGTGATCCCCTATGATGTTTTGTTTGATGTTCTCTCTCTTCATGGCATTCCTCTATTTGTACCTTCATTCTTCTCTATGTCATAAATATTTTATATGTTCGCTTTTTATTTCTTTTTATTTGTTTTTTATTTTCCTTTTGGGGATGACACAAGGTGTTGAGACATTCATTTCTCTTCCATGTTGACCCAAAATATTTTCTTTCATCTTTTTCTTTTTTCTTTTTTCTTGTGTTTTCCTTTTGGGGATGACATAAGGCATCGAGACACCCTGTCTCTTCCATGTTTACCCAAAAGGATTTTCTTTATTTTTTCTCTCTTTGTGTCATTCTTCTAGTTCTATGTGTATTTTGGGATGATGATAGATCTGGCTCTCTAAAAAAAATTGTAGCAAGAACATATTGACCCCAAATCCATAGATCCCTTATGTTTTTGGTGTTTTCATTTTGGGGGCAACCCCTCTCTTTTCCTTTTCTCTCACATGACATAGCTTTACTCAGAAATATATGACTTCACATGGGGCTTTCCAAGTTGGCTCTCAAGTCATCTTTATTTTTTGCATTTATTATTTAGTGTTTAGTAATTTCTTTAAAGTGGGGGCATACAATGGCATTATTCTTTTGTATTTTTCTTTTTCATGGTTCAAGGTGCAATTTTCTTACTTCATACGATGCATTTGTTACTTTGTGGATGACATTGGATGTAATTTCCTTGATGACCATGATCTATTTTAGCATATTAAATTCCTCTTAGTGGCTTGATGCGACACACTACATCCCCTAAGTTGTGAATTTTCTATTGTTTGATTCATCCTCTCTTGGAGAAATTAGGCACAATGTTCCCTAAGTTAAAGACCTCGCATGAACTAAGCAAGAATCCTTTAAACATTCTTTACAATTTTCATTTGTAGTTATATGGCCACCTTGCATAATACAACTTGCATGCATGTGGAGCCATCCTATTTGTTCATGAGCTCTAAGCATACAAAGTTTTGCTTGTCTCATGAAGCTCAAAAATCATTTTTGTGCAGTGCCTTATTAAAGTTATCAGGAGGTATAACTTTGGTATGGTTTGAGTGGGAAGCTCAACCAAGGCATACCTTACCCCATAGCCACTTGCATGTGTTTGAGCGCAATCCAGCCATGAGTGTATGTTTCTCACCTTTTTAGCCCTTCTCACCCATAGGATAGCCTGAAGTTTTGTCGCCTCAGAGTGAGTATGCATTTTTTTGGACAAATATCCTAGATCTAATCCACATCATGATGGAAAAATGATCGAAGCTTGATCCAATCTTTTATTTCTTTTTTTCCATTTCATCTTTGGAAGTTAATGCTTGTGGTTTACTATTTCTCTTTATCTTTCTCATGTGTGTTCCTTGTGTTGGTTGTTTTTAACAAACCAATCAAATCTCACCAAGTACCTGTGAGCTTTCCAGACTCAATTCTCGAATACCTATAGGATAATTGGCCAACAAATGAGATGTAGCATGAATGTTTCTTCTCCTACATTTCAGGATCTGTAAAACCTGGGAGGGTAATCCTGCAATGTATATCCCATGACCTTTCTAAACAATTAAAACATACACTGCATTACAAAGTAGATGTATTCTCATCAGAAGGAAAGGAAGATGAAATCCTTCAATAAATTGGCATTTTCTTTAGAGAATTACACATCTAAAGCTAAGAATACAAAACAACACCAACCACAAAAAATATAGATTGATTTAAAGATTATTTATAAATGATGTTCTCAAATTGGGTGATCGGAACCATAAGAAATGCTTACAAGAATTGAGATTTGTGCCCTATCTATAGGCTCAGAATCAAAGCAAATTGAATTGCAAGGTAAATTTAATCCTAAACATCCATGATCTACATGAGGTTGCTTTACAATTCATGAATTAGTAATTAGATTCTAAGGCTACTTATCAGATCCTATTATCCTACACATGAATTTATGATTTGATCTAAGCATTTTAACTAACTCTTTGAACTAGAGCTAAAATCAAAGCATACATCAAAGCATAAAAATGATGAAGATTGATGAAATGATCTTTGATTAGAGTTTTCATTAATAATTTTGACACAAAATAAAATTGTAGAGATAAAGACTCCTAAAATTTGCATTATCATTTAGATATGCTCAGGAACCATACATTTGACAAAATTTACTGACTAGACTCAAAGCATAAGATAAGGACTTCAAACATATTTGCTTTGTGTTTTTCAATTACACAATTCGATTCTAGAATTCAACAAGAGACCCACACTAATGGCCTCGAATTCCCTTTTATGGAAACAATGGATCAAAACAAGCTTTAGGCCAAGAGTACACATGTCACATCCTAATTGGACCGCTACAAGACATATTCCCTTTAAAGTTATATTTAAATTTTCCATTGGAGTGAATACAAATGAGACAAAGATCATTTGTCTTTGCAGCAAGAGGAAACCTTCCTTTCAAAAGGCACATGTTGAAAAGAATAATCTTATAATTTTTGTCACTCATTTGTTACATTGGTCAAAATGACAAAATGACAAAGCTAGAAAAGGTGAGCTAACATCTCCATCAACACTCATATTATCATCAACTAACATTTATCTACAATACTCAATATCAAGAAACATATATTTGTTACATATTATTCTTTCAAAGGCCAGACCTGTGTTATACTTAACCAGTCATATATGTTTCCCTTTCTATACTTACAAACCCAATCGATCAATAAATATTCTCTTCCAAATTGTTGATATTAAACATTAGATGGCCAATTGAAATCAAAGATTTAATCCATCTTCTTCCTATATGGAGAATATTTTTTAATTACTGAATTGGATTCCTTATCAAAATCCTCCAAAAAGTTGATGATAAAAGAAAATTTTTCCAAATTGTTGTTCAAAATATTAATTTCAATTTTTTCACAAATACACTTTACTTGAGAGGCAATGGTGTTGTCCATCTAGTTCTTCCACATCTGTAGTGGTTTCACTTCATTATAAGTGTGTTGAATGTCTTGAAACAATGAAAAATCTATCTGGTAATAATCACTTTTCAATTCTCTTATTTTCTATTCCAGTAGAGCAATATACCCTTGAAACCCTTGTTCATTAATTTCACTGACAAATATATAAGCTGGGATAACCTTCGTGTATCTATCTTCCTATTGATTGGACCCAACTACAATGAGCTTCAACTTATCAGCTCTAGGAATCCATTTATCAAGGAGTGGGGTAGCCAACTACTTATCCCCCCGAGATAACCTTATTTCTCATAGCATCAAGGAGTAATTAGCATGAACACTATTCAATTTACTCTAAATCATTGTATTCAAGTCCTTCAAGACAGTATGAACAATCCTTGAATTGTTCTCATACATTGTTTCTTGTGTCTATTCAAGCATTTTCTTATACACTTCAATCTTTGTGAGGAATTGTGCTCTTGTAGGATCATTTGATGGGATGGTACTTGATGTGCTTGGCGTCTCAATTTTGAGTGGCTCCTGCCCAAAATTGTATGGCACTATTGCCAAAGATTGAGCTAGTGAGGGGGATTGAGAATGTGCAGCTAGAGAAGTAGATGGTGCATGACTTGAACTACTTTGACCTTGATTTCTTAATACTTCTACCTACTATTTATACAATGCTAACTCAATTTCTAACATGGCCATCCTTTGTTGACTTTTAACATATTCACCTATAAGATTATTATATTTGTTCCTATAATCATCTCTTTCAAGAGTGAGGTCTTCCACTATTTCCTTAGCAAACTTTGCAACATTCACAGCCATATCAGCTACCTCTCATGTTGGGGCGTTAGTGACTCTCTTTATCATCAATTGCCCACTAAAATCTGATGGTTCAACTACTACCGAATTCCTGGATCCCAAAGATAATGACCAGATTTCTAATGCATCCCATTTTTCACTAAATGTTGATCCTCGAAGTGCCATCTTTGCTTCTTTATTTTGTAGAAAGGTCCTTTCAGACCTCCTTATAGTATCAAGCACTACAGTTTCAACAATGTCCCATTCAGGCAACAACAATACACCACTCTTCTTCACAACCTCTCTGCCATCTTTAGCAATCATATTCTAGAATTCGGCCTTCATAGCCTTCCTTACATTTTCCTGAATGATACTTTTGGGGAGTTATAGATGTAAGATCCTCTCAGTAGCAACCTTCTCTACATATTCTACAGCTTTAGCTCTCAATACAAAATATTTGAATGCCCTTGCTTCAAAAAAACAATCATCCTTCATAAATTCTTTGCATGACTTAATCGTCAAATCATTTGCACTATTTGGACCTCTAATGTTAGCCTTTCCTAGCCTAAGGCTATCCTCCCTTGAGCTTAAATAAAATTCCATTATCGGAGAGGGCATTCCCTATTGTATATCCTCAGAAGTGACAAGGATATCATCATCCTCTATATCAGAATAATCCACTACTCCTCTTACCTTAGTCTTTTTCCTTTTAAGGGGTGGCTACTCCAATGGAGAAGGACTTCCTGGAGGTGATTCAACATCAATTATAATAGGAGGGACCTATTTTGGAGGTGATGACATCGATCTCTTAGGAGAAGCTACCCTCATTTCCTCAAAAGTGGCAAGGGATGGCAATGTTTTCTCCTTATTTGTTGTCTTCTTCTTCCTAGAGTAAATTCTTATTTTCTTGGGTGCCTGATAAGTAGGCCTCTCTTCCAGTACCACAATAGTCTCTTCTTTAGTTTCCACTACTTTTCCTTTATCTATGACCACTTCTTCTCTTCTCATTATACCCACTATATCCTCAAAATTATTCAAAAAATGCATAAGCCTATTTAATGTACTTTGTATATTGGTCATAGGGTCATACTTAGGATCTCTCCTTTGAGCCCTCTACATCATATTATCAAAAGAAAGATATTTAGACTTCCTTTCATCCTATTCTAGGAAGTCAAAAAATGTTCCTGATTACATTCTTTGGATAGTAGAAATTGTGCACAAAAGTACAAAGCCTTTTCTCTAGCTTTAATGCATTAATAAAACCTTTTGGATCATGATTCCTTGGGTGCACACGATCCAATTTTTATGGTGCTATAAAATTCAACAACTCCTTCCATGCTCCCTTTACCATAACAAGGTCAGCAAACACATTCCATTCTAGGAGAAACGAGCCCTTCTTTGTTGTATCAGGTAGTTGTGTTGCTTGAGAGGCTCCTAATTGCCTTATGACTTGAAGAAACCCAATCCTCAATGGCACATCTCTTAGAAAAACAAATGGGTCTATGTTAGTGCCATAAACTCTATAGATTGTTGTATCTGGGTATAGGATTAAGTATGACCAATTATGGCCAAAATCCAAATCAGTTCTCTTCTCCATAGGTCTTAAGAACTCATGTATTTCCTTGGGAATCCTTGGTGGGTCATAGACCAAATATCTTCTCAATTTTGATGTGAAATCATTATGGAACACCACATAGTTATATTTCTAGTCATCCTTATCAAGAATCTAAGTCCAACATTGGAAAGGAAAGTCAATACAATCCATCTTTCTAAATTTCATATCCATCTCAAAATTATTTTCACCTTTAAATAAAAACATATGCATAAATAGGGAATACCACCAAAATTTCACCCAATCCTTTCCTCCTTTCAACTCAACCAGGCCTTTATGGATATTCTTTGCAAAATATGTGGCATAGTCATAGACAATGTTGAAGATTGGATATTGTATATGTGTTGTCATGTAACTATACTCCCTTCACACTGTGTCAAATGGAGAGAAATCGATAATTTGACACAAGGAATATATAGTCTTCTTGAAGTAACTTGAAAAATACCTCATTGGGAAAGGTTCTAAGTCATCTTTACCAATCCTTATTTTCTTTCTATTTTTCCCAATGCTAGTGCTAGTAATATGTGTAGGTAACATTCTCATCCTGATCAACACTTTGGTGTGCTCATACTCTTTTCTAATGACATCCATATTAAGAGGAACCATATCAGTGTTCCATTCATGCAACTAGAAAATTTCTACAATTTCTTCTTTCATTATCCTCAACATATCCTTCCCATCAAATTTTCTTATTACCCTTGAAACTAGGTCATACCTTGAAGCAATGTCCTTCAACAAGTCAACATCCATATACACATTGGGAACCACTAGTTTTCCCATGTCTAATCTCCAAGGGTTGTGAAGAGGAATCCCAAGATTTATATTCCCAAACCAGTGTTGAAATAACTACCATCTAGTATTAAGGTACTTCAGCATCTTTGATAAAACATTATCTATCAAGTACCCCCTCCTTGGCTATTGGGCCATGAAACAACATCTTTCCCTTGACCTTTTTATTTGTGGAGGGTTTCAGTAAATCCATTACAACCTAGGATAGTAGTCTGGATTAAGTTGTAGAAGTGGCAATTTGTGCTTTGTGTGCCATTGGAAATAGGGCAAGCTTAGGTCGAGTTAAGGTTTTCAACACAAAAGCTTTCAATAACTAGATTCTCAATTCAAACCTAGGGCTCAACTCAAATGCAAATTCTAAAAGGTCCTACAGAATTACGACCTTTTAAAGAAAAAATAAACCTAAATAAAGCAATTAAAACAAAGCATGGAAGCTAATTCAATAAGAAACATAGTGAAAACCAACTCCAGTATAGAGAATTTGAATAAAGCATAAAATATGTGTTTTTTTTACTTATGAATTTACCCATGAGAAACCCTAATGCCGACCATGCAAAACTCTGCAAGTAACCTTTCTCAATCTCCTGTACACTGCAGACATGTTTGCAACTCTCAATTATGCAAGACTCAATCATCTACATCTACTTTGGGAAAAATTGAAGTAGTTTTAGAAGTCACTTCCACCATTACTGCTCGCTCACGAAAAGCATGAATGACTACAATGGCCGTACTTCTCAATTTTGAATATTCACCATTGATCTCCCATCGAGATGGCCTTTTGGATAACTCAAATTGAGTCAATTAAATTTGAGTTTCAATCATTGTCACACATCAATCCATTGGCCAATGAAACTTTTCCAACTGGGTTCTCATTCATTAGTTTGTGTGCTCCATATTTCCTTATTTTCTAGCAACCAAAGAAAACACATGGTAGCTTCTCACAGACCTCACAACTTTTAAGCAACCAACAACTTAATCTTGCAAGATAGCGGGGAACGATAGCGATTGACCCTACAGTCACATCATAACTATTGATTAGAGTACCAAGGATGCCAAATGGATAAATTGGAGACTGGGCCCCACACTCATGAATGCACACATGCCAACATCTCTTAGACCACATGACACTTAATGAGCCACCCTTTTGAAACTTCCAAGCTAGCAAGGAATGAACAAGATCAATTCTCATGATCGAAGGATTTCCCAACCTACACATGCGATAAGATTAGTCTAAATGGGGCCATGACTAGGTTGACAACAATTTGAACCTTAGGAAGATGACTTAAACGTAAGTCATTTGAAAAATATTATGGCCTAACTATAGGGAGCATTTAAACGATTAACCATACGTGATGACCAACTATCTTAGGAATTGGGTTTGGTATAAAGAATGATTTTAATGGCTCAACTCATGACTTAAATGATCGATAACTATATGTAGTAGTTCAACACAAAAATATAAGGATGAAGCTTTAAGATTGATTACTATGAACTGAGGTTTTTTGAACTAAAACCCTAAACCCTACTTATGGACATATAAGCCAAATACCTCAACAAGAAAAAGTTTGCTAGAATTTTTTCAAAAAATTTAGTAGCACTACAAGTAGCTCATGCTCGGGGACGCATGCCCCTAGTGGGTATGCCAAGAAACAAATCTCCTAGTGAAGTAGACCAACACAGAGGAACCAAAAAAAATGTAGGAGCTTGCTTGGACAAAGCAAGTAGACAGAAAAAAAAAGAAAACACACCAAACCTATATACAACAATTATAAAGATATACAATGTACATGGAGAAACTAACCTATTTCATGAGAAATAGGACTTCAAGAACTACCCATGTATGGGTAGTTCTAAAATTTCACCTGTTAAGGACTACAAAAAATATGAGTCTTCCTCATGTGTATCTACAATCAGATAAGGCCCAAGCCATAGGGGATCAAACTTCCTATGTTTTCCTTTGTCTTCCAACCTTGCATTCAACATCAAGATCATACATCCAACTTCAAACTTCCTTTTAGTGACCTTCTTGTCATATAGATGTTTAACTTGGAGTTGCAACCTCTTATTTATTTTATGAGCTTCTCTTCTAGTTTCATCAATCTCAATTAACTCATCCATCCTGTGATGCATCTCATCATAGATGTCATGGTCATATTCCTAGAAAAATTTATACATCTTTATCAATTTATTTTGAGGTATCCTTGCTTCCACCCCATATACCAAATGATTATGCAATGACCTTTTTACTGTGGTTCTATCTGCTCATAGTGCAAGATGCAACTTCGAATCCCATGCCTTCTTATTTTTCTCAATCATGCATTTGATAATCTTCATTAAAATCTTGTTACTAGACTCATCTTGTCCATTCACTTGAGGGTGGTATGGAGATGAATAAGAAATACATATACCATGCTGATTACAAAATTTAGTAAATTCTTTAGACCTGAAACACATGGAATTATCAAAAATGATTCTCTCTAGAACCCTGAATCTACTCAATACATTATTCATTAAGAAATCAATCACTACTTTGCTTGTTGCTCTCCTAGTGGAAATAGCTTCTACCCACAATGTGAAGTAATCTGTGGCAACAAGGATCCAAGAGTGACCCCCACTTTATTTTTCTAAAATTTCCCCAATAAAATCAATGCCCCATTGTTGAAAAGGGGCCTGAGCTGAGACCAACCTAAGAGGTAAATTACCAAAAAAAATGAGTTTACCAGTAAATCTCTAGCAAGCATCACACTTCTTAACAAATCTATGGGCATCTTTGAATATTGTAGGCCACCAAAATCCCACCCTCAGTATTTTATGACTAGTTGTCTTGGCCATGTAATTACCTCCACATGCTCCCTTATGCATTTCAATCGAAAGGTCTTCTGCTTGATCACCATCCACAAATCTAAGCAGCACACCCTCTAGGCTTTTCCACTAGATTTTTCCATCAATGATAACATATTTGATAGCCTGCAGTTTTAGAGTTCTCCTCTCATTGTTAGGAATTCCTTCAGGGCATTGCATGGTCTGCAAGCACTCTACAATTCTCCAATACCACCCATAGTTTTTCATATCACATATGGGCACAACATTCTCATGTTCAACTTGATTGATCTGATTGGCTTTCAAGTTGGTCTCAGCCATCAACTTGGCTAGACCTTGACCTCTCACCAACTTTGTGATCTAGATTTCAATGTTAAGCTCTTGAATCCTATTGATCCATCTGCATATCCTACCTATAGTCTCCTACTGGGTGAAAATGACTTTAATTGCTTCACTCAAAACATAAGCTACAACAGTTGCTCCAGTTAGATATGGTCTAAATTTTTTAACAACCTTTACCAAGACATAAGCCTTCTTCTCTGTGGCATCATATTTGAGCTCAACAGCCTGCAAGGACTTGCTAAGGAAAGAAATCGGTTGCTCAAAAACTTCATCATTCTTTTGTAGTAATACTCTTACAACTGTATGAAATGAAGAAAAGGTAAATAGGTGGAAGGGCTTTGTATAGTCAGGAGACTTGAGGACAGGTGCTTCCTTAATGGAATCCTTTATGGCTTGAAAAGCCTTAGCAAGTTCTTTTTTCCATGCCACCTTTTCTCCTCTCTTCAACATTCTAGAAATGGGCCTAACAATTTCAACAAAGTTAGTAACAAATATTCTCACAAAATTAATTTTTCCAAAGAAGGATTGAATCCCCTTCACATTCCTAGGTTGTGAGATCTTATCTATAGCTGCTACACATTCAAGATCAATCCTAACCCCATATTTTGAGACAATGTGCCCTAGTAGCTTACCTTCTTTGAATCCAAAAGCATATTTCTTGGGATTCAAAGAGATCCCATATTCCAAAGCTCTGATGAAAATCTTCTCTAGGTGAGAACAATGATCTTCCTCCTTACTATGAGCAATCAAATCATCCTGATATATGGCAAGGAAGAGATAAATAAAATCTGCAAAGGCCACATCCATGGCTCTTTTAAATTTTGCACCAACATTAATCAAGTTGAATGGCATTCTTACATATACGTAGGTCCCCCATGGTGTAGTGAAGGTAGTTTTGTACTATTCAGACTCTCTCACCATAACTTGATTATATCTTGAGAATACATCCATCATTGAAAGTAGCTCACACCCTGTGACTCTCTACAACATGTCCTCCATATTAGGCAGAGGATAGTTATCCTATAAAGATACCTCATTAAGTTTCCTGAAATCTACACACAACCTGATATCACCATTCTTTTTTCTGGTAGGAACTAAATTTGAAACCCATGATGAATGCCTAATGGGTTTGATGATCCTAGTATCTCTCAACTTTGTGAGCTCTTCTTGCATCTTTGGATTCAAAGTAGGATTTATTGGCCTTTGTTTTTGTTTGAAAGGCTTTGCATCAAGCTTCAAAGGGATTTCATGTTGAAAAAGATGCTCCCTGTAAGCCTATAGGTCATCATATGACCATGCAAACACATGCATGTATTTCCTTAATAGAGAAATTAACATAGTTCTCACATGGGGTTTCATATTTTTTCCTATGTACACCATTTTAGTAGAATTCTCTGTCCCAAGATTTATCTCCTCTAAATCTTCCTTATGGGAAGATTCTTTCTTAACATTTGATTTGTCAAGGCCATCAAAGACCCTCTCTAGTGCAACTAGTCCTTTGAGAATCTCATTTGTTTCTAATTGAATTATCTCATTCCCAAATAACGTCTCTTTCCCATCAACCTCAACCACAAATGAGCAAAATTCAATCTCTTGGCTTTCATATTGGTCAATGTAGTGCAAGAATCTCAAATTTTCATTATCATCATCAAACATTGGCCAATTACAGATGTTGTTAGGAACTGTAGACCGAGTCTATACTTCTATTTGTGAGACACCATCAAAGGTAACATCATCTAATCTGATAGCAATATTAGCTAATAATTTTGCCTTGACATTTTGTCCCCTTTCTATCCAATCTATTCCAAAGGCATCAAAGGCCTCAATAGTACTCCAAATTTCATTCTTGTATTTCCTAAGTCTTTTATCTTTAGTAACAAACCTATACCTAATCTGTGAAACTACCAGCTCATAATCCCCCAATAGTTTTAACAACTTAATGCCATGTTTGGAAGCTAATTTCACCCAAGAGAAAGAGCCTCATACTCAATAAATTATTTGTACAATAAAATTCATAACAAGGAGTACTTGAAGGTTTTACCTTTTGGAGAGATGAAAATAACCCTTATACTTGAGTCTTCCCTTGAACAAGCTCCATCAAAGTACATAGTCCAAAGAGCATCTTTTAGTGGTGTATCCAAGACCTCCTTGTCAATCAATGTAGGCTTGAATTCTTCTTGTTTCAATTGTTCCATTCAAAAAGTGTCTAAACCAGTGTCTACAAAGTTAATTATTGATGGCTCTTCAGACTCAGCATATTCAATCGTGTGGCGAACCCTTGGTTCTCTTGCAATCTTAACATCTTTTTAATCAATTGAAAAAGTGCAAATGGTAAGTCACACTGAATACTCCTACCCATGGAAGCACTCCAGTGTCTTGACAATAACATCCCATAATTTGGTGGAATGTCCACCATTGTGATACTCATAAACAACTCTTTATCAAGGAAAGTTACTAATTTATATGTAACTTTATTGATTACTCCTATAATAGGAACTTCCCTTGAATCCATGGCATAGCACTTCCCATATGTGCTATCAACCTTTAAGCCCATTTCTTCCATGATTTTATTAGCATTACATTTTTTGAGGCCCTTGAGTCTATCATTAAATTTCTAAGAAACTTACCATCAATGGTCAAGCTTAGAAAAAATGGATTGACTTGGCTTGTATTGGCAGTAATGGTGGTTCCTAGATATACTTCAAGATTTTCATTGATCACCACTTTGACCTCAATGTTCTTCTCTTGACTTCTATTTGATTCATGTTGATCAACAACCATTTTATCCTTCCCACTTGTAGCAATACTATTGATAAGAGCAAGAATCTTATCCTTATGCTCATATATTATTATCATTTCTAGTAGTGGGACTATGAATTTAACATGAGACAATACTTGGAACATATCTATAGGAGAATAATTTGGTAACTCAGGGAGTATGAATTCTTTAGGAATTACCTTCTCACCTTGTCCTTGAACCTTTTTAGCACTAGGTCTCACATCTTTGGCCTTCTCAGCTTGAGGAGCAACTTCACCATCAATTTTCACCTTAGTGCCTTTCTTGGCCCAAATTCTCATATCTTTACCCTCGGGTTTTTTCTCTTCTTTCTTGTTCTTTGTCTTAGTTCCTTTTTTACTTGAATTGTTTTCCTTTATAAACATGCTACCTGGGCTACCTTGATTACCACTCATAGTTCTATTCCTTAAATGATACTCATTCCTTGCCTTAGTAGCCAATGTGAATGTGTACCTTTCAATTTCATCATTTGAGGGTCTCCTCAAAGAAATATTATTTGACTCAAGAGTGTAGAAAATTCAGTCATTCTCTCCCTCTTCATCTGAGAATATTTGTTGATGATAATACTTCACCTCCTACCACTAAACATCCACATCACTTATGTTAGGCTCATCATCTAAGGAGTATTCTTCACAAGCGAAATATGATTTGTTCATAAGCACGTTCACAATACCCTCTTGCTCATGAGGAGAATCATAAGATCCTTGATCCTTAGTTGATTCCTCTACTAATCTAGAAACAACACATTATTGTGTAGAGTGAGGCATCTGACACACTCCACACCAAGGAAAGCCTTCGGTAACATTTGTGGAATGTTTTTGTAAAGGGTCAGGTGTACCTTGGATATTCTTCTAATTATTGTTTATTGGCTTGCCATTATGCCAGTTTGTATGATAGGGATAGTCCCGCAATCTTGGTGGCCTTTCATTCCTTTGGAATTATGGCTTATCATTCTTGGCTGCCTTATGTAACAAATTAAGAAACTGATCTAATTTTTCATCAGGGGCTACAGCCTTGACTGTATTTTCATTCTAAGCCCTTGGGTTCTTCAAGGGTTTGGATTCATCCCTTCTTCCGACTTTACCTGATGCTCTCCTATTGTTTTCAATGTTGACTGCCATTTTGTAGGCCTCTCTCAGGTATTTTGGATTCTTATCTCTAAGAAAATAACACATTTTTGAGTCATATGCATTGCAGCATACAACTAGACATGCCTTTTCATTGGGTCTCAAATAAGCAGGGACATTATACATTTCCTTTTGAAACCTTGCATTGAACTTGGTTGCTAGTTCATTATGCCCCTTTGTAATATTGTTAAAATCATTCAACCAAAATTGGGGATCAGTTTAGTCTCCATATTGTTCCCTAAAGATTCAATAGAAAGAGTCCTTGGAGTCAATGCTTGCATCAGGAAAGCTCATGTACCAATCCCTAGCATCCTCAGTTAATGATTGCATAAAATATTTCATGGCAACATCATCATCCCAAAATTCAAAATCTTCCACAAAACTTTGGAAATATTAAGTGGTCCTCACCACTGAGAGCATTATTACCAATAAACTTAGGTACATGCTTCATTGCATTATCTAGAACTAGATTTGGATATCCAAGAATTCTCTCAAAACATAGTTTTTTGTACCTATCAGTGTACAACAATCTCCTCCCACTAGGTCCTTCTTCCTCATCTTGGGATTCTTGATTCCTTCTTATATCATTATTATTTTCAATCTTCTATGTTGGGAATCATGTTGATTATTGAAGTGAACTGTTCTATCCTTTTCTTCAGGCTGTGAGGATGAGCTAGAAGGATTTCCACTGGATGATGTTTTTTCATTTGTGTGAGGACTCTAGGTTTTAGGGATAGAACCTTTTATATTGGACTCCAAGAAACCTAGTTTCCTTTTCATCTTAGTGTTTACAACCATTAAATCCATCTCTTTTATTCTTTTCTCCAACTATTCATTTTCCTTTATCAGTCTATCAACTAATGGGATGGACTCATTCTACAGTATGTACTTCTTATAGGAGCCTCCTTCATTTATTTTTACTCCTCCATGGGTCTCTTTCCTTTGTTAGCATTGTGGGGAGCATGATTTTATATTTGGGAGGAGGGTTAACTAGGATAGAAGTCTTTTTCAATAGTGTTGGTTTGTGAATTTACAGTAGCATTATCAACAAAGAGAACTATAGGTATCTTTTCTACAATCTCTTGCACAACAGGACCAAATGTTTGGATAGTTTCAAATGCTAACTTGTCCAATTCTTTTGTTTCCTCAACCTTTCTCCTTAGCATATCCCTCTGCATTATAGTTTCCCTTATTCTTCTCTCTTTCTTTTCATCCCTCTTCTATCTATTCTCATTGCATCTTCAGGCTCTTTCTCTAAGCCATTTCATATCATTAAGAACTTCTTCTTCCTTTGGTAAAGTAGAATTAACATCAGATGCTAGTACAATATCAACTTGATTGGGAGCAACATTATGGGAATATTCATCATCTCCAATTAATAGGTCTAAAGGAATGGGAGTATATGGATGAGAATTCAGAGTCAAATGTCCTTCAACTCTAGTGCATCTAGCACTAGTATTATCTCTTTGTATTCTATCTCTTTCCCTCCTTTACATGGATTGTAAGCCTAGCTTTGAGGGTTGCTCATTTACAAGAGAATTCATAAAAAAATCTCCCTTCTCATTAGAAGTGCTTGTTGGAAAAAAAAAGGACAGACAAATAAGAGGGGGAGGTGAATTAGTTGTCACATAATATTTAAACTTTTCAAACTTTACTTAACTTAATCTTAGATCTGATGAATGAATAATAAACCATAAACAATCAGCACATCAGATACACAAAGAACACCAATATTTTTTACATGGAAACCCTGTTAGGGGGGAAATCACAGTGGATGTTAGTCCACAATATTATATCCTATTAAAAGTATAATGGAAAAATAATGGGAATGCACATGCATTCAAGCACACTTCCTAGAGTTCACTGCTCAAATACAAGAGGGATCACTACCCAATAATACAAAATAGGATTGAATCTAGAGGGTATGAACTGAGAAAATAGCTTCTACACAAGCCTGATTACAGTTCTACTTAAGCATAGAAAAAATTATTCACTCTTCACTCTCACTCTATTCAGCAATCGAATGAATAGATCAATTATCGCACACTTGCACTATCTATGGCTTCTCATACTTCACACACACCAATTTTTCACAAGTAACCACTCTTATATATATGCATCATGGAATTACATCAACCACTTTGTTAGCTAGAAAATATAAAACATAATTACAATGTCGGCCTGAATTAACAATTAAATTTTCATTGCGAATTAAACACCATCGGCCAATACAATGATGTGACCCAAAAAAATATCCACGAGTGCACCAAATATTCAAATTTCAATCTCCAAGGATCTGCAACACGTTACCACCATCATGTCAACTAGGAACATGAAAACTCAAACATGCACAAGGAAAATATTACCATGAGCACACCGATCAATGCAGACATACAACAATGATGGATAATGATCTAGAAACATCCACAAACACTAGGAACTAATAGAGAAGTATCCACAACAACTAGAATTACACAAAATTCAATCAGGAACATTGACAAAGACCATAGAAACACTGTCAAAACACAACATGATCAATTCTTCACGTGGACCTCTAAAACTTCTAGTAGATGAACCAGATACTCTCAATAATAAACCCTTTAGTCCACAATAGTTGATCTTCAACGTACAAAACAAAATACCTTCATGACCTTCACTGCTACACTAGAAACCTACAACTCTTTCTTTCACAATTTTCTCAATATCCTCGACATATACATCCTTCTGTACAATAATGCTAATAGTGTTGACATCAATGACAACCACATATAATAAACACAACCACAACATCTAAAAAACTTCCAACAATCCCCCCCTTTGACATTGATGGCAACACATGATGTGAAAGATACCATCAACCCAACACACTTACTCCCCCTTATATTCTGATTCTTCTTCTCAACTGCTCTTCTCCCCAAAAGGTATTTTTCACATTTCTCTTCTCCCCCTTTGACATCAATGGCAAAGGTAAGCATTACCTTTCCACATACAAGCTCTGAACCACATATATGCACATCTAACTACTCCCTCTGAGTAGCATCCATAGAAACATTAATCTGGATCAAGAAATATCTATGAAACACATGGATTGATGCAAGTAAATGCATCTCTTAGTTCTTATTAGGAGGGGTAATCAACCTTAGCATTTCTCTGAGATACTCAAAAGTATCCTTTGTAAATGGCTTAGTGAAGATGTCTGCAACCTATTCTTTGGTATGAACATATTCCAATCTGACTTCTTTCTCATTTAATTTCTCCCTCAAGAAGTGAAACTTGATGGATATATGCTTAGTCTTAAAGTGTAGCACTAGATTCTTCGAAATGTTTATTGCACTTGAATTGTCACTGTATATGGCAATAGGTTCTTCATATACCACCCTGATATCTTTCAGCATCTATTTCATCCACATCACTTGAGTATAGTTGTTTGCAGCAGCAATATACTATGCTTCAGCAATAGATAGAGAAATGGAATTCTACTTTTTTCTCAACCAAGACACTAGCTTCTTCCCTAGGAAGAAGGTACAACCACTAGTACTCTCCATGTCATCAACATCTCCTGCCCAATCTGCATTAGTATATGAACTCAAGGTAAGATCATCATCCTTTGGATAGCAAAGCCCAAAATCAATTGTTCCTTTAAGATACCTGAAGATTCTCTTAACAATAGTCACATATGATTCTTTTGGATCAGCCTAAAATCTAGCAACCATACACATAGCATTCATAATTTCTAGTCTAGTCTAAGTTAAGTAGAGTAATCCACCAATCATTGACCTATATCTTGTTTGATTTTCCTTAGGAGAATCATCATTTCGTGTTAACTTGCAACTCGTTACCATGGGAGTACCAACTAGCTTTGAGTCCTCCATGCCAAACTTCTTCAGTAGCTCTCTCACACATTTGGATTGAGATATGAAAATCCCCTTGTCGAACTGAGTAACTTGTAATCCCAAAAAGAACTTCATCTCTCCAATCATACTAATCTCAATTCATTCTTTATTTCATTAGCAAACTTCATACATAGATTATCATCTCCTCCAAAAAATAATGTCATCAACAAAGACCTCACTAATTAACTCTTTGTCATGATCCAATTTGAAATACAAGTTGTTGTCAGCAATATCTTTATTGAATCCAAGCTTTAATAGGTATTTCTCCAATCTAGCATACCAGGCTCTAGGGGCTTGCTTAAGTCCATATAGAGCTTTATTCAATTGAAAAACCATGTCTTCCTTATCAGTTGGTTGAAATCCATCTGGCTATTCAATATAAACTTCTTCTTCTAGTTCTCCATTTAGAAAGGTTGACTTCACATCCATTTGATAGACTTTATAGTTCTTATATGCAGCATAAGCAAGAAATAATCTTACATCTTCAATTCTGGCAATAGGGGCAAAGGTTTCTTCAAAATCAATACCTTCCATTTGTGAATACCCTTTACATACCAATCTTGCTTTATTCCTGACCACTTCACCTTGTTCATTCAGTTTATTCTGAAAGACCCATTTAGTACTAATTACATTTTTATCTTTAGGTCTAGGAACAAGTGTCCATGTATCATTGTTTTCAATCTGCATTAGTTCTTCTTTCATAGCTTCCATCCAGTGTTCGTCATTGCAGGCTTCATTTACATCTTTAGGCTCAATCTTGGAAATCAAGCAATATTCTTCTACAAATTTTCTCCTAGTTTGCACACCTTTATTCTTGTCTCTTATAATTTGATTTTCAGAATGATTTAGCTTTACATACCTTGGATCTTTGGGACTCTCTTGAGCTTTTGGTTCTTCTGTTCTTTCTTCTGCACTTGCACTTGTCTCTGCTTCCTAACTATCTTGATTTATCATAACAAATTGAAGTTGATTCTATGTCTGAACATTCTTCCCTTTGTTTTTGTTGTCTTCTTGGTCATTTGAATCATATCCACGGTATCTAGATGATTTAGCAGAATCCTCATCAACTCTAACATTTGCACTCTCAACCACTTTTCTTAATCTTCTGTTATAGCACTGGTAGGCCTTTCTTTTAGTAGAGTAGCCTAGAAAAATTCCTTCATCACTTCTTGCATCAAACTTTCCTATATCCTCATCTCTCTTGATATAAGACTTGCTTCCAAAGATCTTGAAATATCTAATAGTAGGCTTATAACCAAACCATAGTTCAAAAATAGTCTTACTACAATTACTATTGAAATTTACCCAGTTCAAAGTGTACACAACAGTGCTTACAACTTCACTTCAATAGATATGAGGCACATTTCCTTCTATCATCATTGTTCTAGCAGCATCTAGAATTGATTTGTTCTTCCTTTCTGCAACTCCATTCTGTTGTGGAGTTTGGGGGGTAGATAACTGTCTTATGATTCCATGCTATTCACAAAAAGAATTAAACTCCCTGGAGGTGAACTCACCACCTCTGTCTGACCTTAAGCATTTTATTTTCAGACCTTTCTCATTTTCTGCCATGGCCTTGAAACTTTTGAACTTTTATAATGCTTCACATTTTTCTCTTAAGAAAGCAACCCATATCATCCTAGAATAATCATCAATAAGCAACATAAAGTACCTTTCACCATGAAGACTTCTAACTCTAGAGGGACCACCAAGATTAGTATGCACTAGCTCTAGAAAACCATTTGTATGATGTTGTTTGCTCCAGAAAGAGACTCTATTTTGTTTGGCCATCTAACATTCCTTGTAGATTGTGTTAGCATGTTTCACTAGCTTAGGTAGATCTCTTACTACTTGAGTGGAACTTTCTTTGACAATGTTATCAAAATTCACATGACATAGCCTCCTATGCCATAACCAGCTTTCATCTACTTGAGCAATTAAACAAATTTCACTAGCAGCATTCAGGTGAAAAATATTACCTTCTATCTTTTTACCTGAAGTAATTACTTTTCTAGATCTTACAAGTATCTTGCATCTTTCATCTTTGAACTAAAGATCATAACCCTTGTCCACCATCTGTCCAACACTCAACAAGTTGTTCTTCAAGCCTTCAACATAAAGAATTTCATCAGTGTTATGTTTACCACCAAGAAAAATAGATCTTCTACCATGAATCACACCATCATTGTTATCTCCAAATCTTACAACCCCACCATCATACTTATCAAGACTTACAAATTTTATTTTGTCACCAGTCATATGATGTGAGCATCCACTGTCAATAACCCACTCATATTTTTCTTCAATTCAAGCTGCAAGAGTTTTCTCAACTTTAGTAGATTCAGTAGCCACTAGACCATTTTCCTTAATAGCAAGGAACACCCATTCATCTTCATTTCCATTATCTCTATTAGACTCATCATCAGTCACTCCTTTTTCAGCATGGTAACATTTCTTTTTGAATCTAGATTTGTTAGGCTTGGATCTAGGAACTCTTTCAGGACATCTCGATGCAAAATGACCTATTTTACTAAAGGAAAAACATTTAATAGGAAACACTCCTTGATACTTACCTTTTCCTTTGCCTTCTTTCTTCACAATCAGTGCTTCCAATTCTTCTACTTCTCTTTCTTCATCTTCAAGTTGTTTCATTTCTTCCTCATACTTGAATAAATTTTTAGAAGATTCCCCCATATCATATCTTTGCTTGTTTCTTCTAGATATAGTAGCCTTGAATATAGATTTAGTATTGGGAACAGATTCACCAAATTCACTCAACTCAAAGGCAGCAAGTTTACCAATCAGTGTATCTCTTGTCATATTCATTAATGATCTGGTTTCTTCAATAGCATGATCCTTTGCTTTGTAAGAGGGAGGAAATGATCTAAGCACTTTAGCTATAATTTCTTCCTCTTCTAGGGTACCACTGGCACACCTAATACCCATCGCTAGTTCATTTACTTTCTGCATAAAAGAAGAAATATTTTCATCTTCACCCATCTTCAAATTTTCATACTTTCCTTTCAAACTTTGTAGCTTAGCCATCTTCACATGTACGTCTCCTTCATACAAATTTTCCAGCTTCATCCAAATCTCATGAGCTATCTTCAGACCTATAACATTTATCATTTCTGAATCTATTAGAGCACTCAGCAAAGCCTCCATAGCCCTGGCATTATTCTCAGCCTCTTTAATCTCATCAATAGTGGAAGGACAATTCTGAGGAATAACATATGTATTCTTATTAATCTTCTAGTAGGGTTCACCAATACACCTCAAATGACACTCCATCCTATCTTTCCACAGTGAGTAGTATTTTCCATCGAATCTAGGACTATCCTTCTTGTATGATTCCATCTTGGATCACCTCAAGCTTTTAAACTTCTTCAGAGGAACCTACTCTAATACCAATTGTTGGAAAAACAAGGATAGATGACTGAGAGAGGGGGGTGAATCAGTTGTCACAGAATATTTAAACTTTTCAAACTTTACTTAACTTAATCTTAGATCTAATGAATGAATAATAAACCATAAACAATCATCACATCAGAAACATAGAGAACACCAAGATTTTTTTTATGTGGAAACCATGTTAGGGGAAAAACCATGGTGGATGTTAGTCCACAATATTATACCCTATTAAAAGTATAATGAAAAAATAATGGTAATGCACATGCATTCAGACACACTTCCTAGAGCTCGCTGCTCAAATACAAGAGGGCTCACTAACCAACAATACAAAAGAGGATTAAATCTAGAGGGTATGAACTAAGAAAATAGCTTCTACACAAGCCTGATTACAATTCCAGTTAAGCACAAAAAAACTTCTTCACTCTTCACTCTCACTTTGTTCAACAATCGAATGAATAGATCAATTATTGCACACTTGCACTATCTTTGGCTTCTCTCACTTCACACACACCAATTTCACACAAGCAAAAACTCTTATATATCCACATAATGGAATTACATCAACCACTTTGTCAGCCAAAAAATATAAAACATAATTACAATGTCGGCTTGAATTAACTATTAAATTTTCAATGCGAATTAAACACCGTTGGCCAATACAATGATGCAACCCAAAACAATATCCACAAGCATTCCAAACATTCAAATTTCAATCTCCAAGGATTTGTAACACGTTACCAACATCATGTCAGTGAGGAACATGAAAACCCGAACATGCTCAAGAAAAATCTTTGACCACGAGCACACCGATACATGTGGACATACAACAATGATGGAGAATGATCTAGAAACATCCCAAAACACCAAGAACTAATAGAGACGCATCCACAACAACTAGAATTACACAAAATTCAATCAGGAACACTGACAGAGACCACAAAAACATTGTCAGAACACAACATGATCAATTCTTCACATGGACCTCTAAAAATTTTGGTAGATGAACTAGATACTCTCAACAACAAACCCTTTAGTCCACAATAGTTGATCTTCAAGGTATAGAACAAAATACCTTCATGACCTTCACTGTTCCACTAATAACCTGCAACTCTTTCTTTCACAATTTTCTCAATATCCTCGATATATGCAGCCTTCAATACAATAATGCTAATAGTGTTGACATAAATGAAAACCATATATTAGCAACACAACCACAACATCTGACAAACTTCCAATAGTACTATCACTAAAATATAGCAAATTACTTTCACATTCTGAACTAGATCTAGAATGAATATCACATTCAAGGAATGGATTGGGAGTAGACTTACATTTTTTAGTGTCCTTTGTTTTCACCCATTTCCCATGTGTGTTCATGTTCTTAGGTAATTCACCTTCCAGCTTCTTCTTTGGATGCTTCTTTATATGGCCTCGAGTTCCTCGCATTTGTTCTTGGATCTTCGTCATGTTCATCAACTTTTTTAATTTCTTTCTATTCTTCTTTACTTCTTTGATATCTTTAAACACTGACTCGCACTGATGTAGAGACTTTAGAGTCGTCACCAAAATTCCTTGGGACTAATTCATAGCAATTTTGTTACGCTTTATGCAAATTTCACAAGATTCTTGGAAACTCACTTGAACTTTGACAAATGTGAAATACTTTTGAATGAAATTTGAACACAAGCCTTTCAAAATAAAAGGGTGGGAAAATTAACATGAACTTTGGTGGGACACACAACAAAGGTTTGAGAAATATTTAGTAAACACTTCAAATAAACCAACTCTATAAGTAAATATCACCATATAGCATAGTGATCTATGATAAGGAATTCTGGAGAACTAATAACTATAAAGATTACGTCCATGGAAGTCACCATTCTTTTCATTGTTTTTAATGAACCAATCAGATCTCACCAAGTACCTGTGAGCTTGCTAGACTCAATTCTCAAATACCTACAAGATGATTGGCCAACAAATGAGATGTAGCACTAATGCTGCTTCTCCTACACTTCAGGCTCTACAAAACTTGGGAGGGTAATCCCACAATGTATATCATATGAGCTTTCTAAAAAATAAAACATACATTGCATTACAAAGCATATGTATTCTCATCATAAGGCAAGGAAGATGAAATCCTTCAAGAAATTTGTATTTTCTTGAGATAATTGCACATCTAAAGCTGAGAATATGAAAGAACACCAACCACAAATAATTATAGATCGATTTAAAGATTATTTATAAATGATGTTCTCAAATTGGGTGATTGGAACCATAAGATATGCTTATAAGAATTGAGAGCAATGTCATATCTATGGGCTCAAAGTAAAAAAAAATTGAACTGCAAGGTAAATTTAATCCTAAACATCCATGATCTACGTGAGGTTGCTTTGCAATTCATGAATTAGTAATCATATTCCAAGACTACTTATTAGATTCAATTACCCTGCACATGAATTTACAATTTGATCTAAGCATTTTAACTAGCTCTTTGAACCAGAGCTAAAATCAAAGCATACATCAAATCATAACAATGATGAAGATAAATGAAATGATCTTTGATTAGAGTTTTCTTTAATAATTCTAATATAGAATAAAATTGGAGAGACTACAGACTCCAAAAATTCACATTATCATTTAGATATGCTTAGGAACCACACATTTGACAAAAACTACTGACTAAACTAAAAGCATAAGATAAGGACTTCAAACATATTTTCTCTATTTTTTTCAATTACACAATTCGATTCTAGAATTCAACAAGAGACCCACACTAATGGCCTTGAATTCCCTTTTATAGAAATAAGGGAGCAAAAAAAGCTTTGGGCCAAGAGTACACATGTCACATCCTAATTGAACCACTACAAGACACGTTCCCTTTATAGTTATATTTACATTTTCTATTGGAGGGAATACACATGAGACAAAGGTCATTTGTCTTTGCTGTGAGAAGAAACTTGCCTTTCAAAATGCACATGTTGAAAAGAATAATCTTCTATTTTTTTTGCTCATTTGTTACATCGGGAAAAATGACAAAATGATAAAGCTAGAAAAGGTGATCTAGCATCCTCATTAGCACTCATATGATCAACAACTAACATTTATTTGTAATACTCGCTATCAAGAAACATATATTTTTTACACATTATTCTTTCAAAGGCTAGACCTATGTTATACTTAACCAATCATATATGTTTCCCTTTCTATACTTACAAACCCAATTGATCAATAAATATTCTCTTCCATTGTTCATATTCATCATTAGATTGCCAATTGAAATCAATTATTTCATCCATCTTCTTCCTATATGGAGAATATTTTGTCATTACTGAATTGGATTCCTTATCAAAATCCTCCAAAAAGCTGATGATAAAAGACAATTTTTCCAAAGTGTTGTTCAGACTATTAATACCAACTTTTTCACAAATAAGATTTTCTTGAGAGGCAATGGTGTTGTCCATTTGGTTATTCCACATCTGCAGTGGTTTCACTTCATCATAAGTGTGTTGAATGTCTGGAAACAATGAAAAATCTGCCTAGTCATAATCAATTTTCAATTCTCTTATTTTTTGTTCCAGTGGAGCAATATACCCTTGAAACCCTTGTTCATTAATTTCACTAACAAATCTATAAGTTGGGATAACCTTTGGGTATCAATCTTCATGTTGATTGGCCCCAACTACCATGAGCTTCAACTTCTTGGCTCTAGGAATCCATTTATCAAGGAGTGGGGTGGCCAACTCCTTATCCCTTTAAGATAACCTTATTGCTCGCAACATCAAGGAGCAATTGGAATGAACACTATTCAATTTACTCTGAATCTTTCTATTCAAGTGCTTCAAGATAGTATGCACAATCCTTGAATTGTTTTCATACATTGTGTCTTGTGTCTATTCAAGAAATTTATTATACACTTTAATCTATGTGAGGAGTTGTGCTCTTGTAGGATCATCTGATGGGATGGTACCTGATGTGCTTGGCTTCTAAATTGTGAGTGGCTCCTGCACCAAACTATATGGCACTATTTCCAAAGATTGATCCAGTGAGGGGGACTGAGAATGTGTAGCTAGAGAAGTCAATGGTGCATGACTTGAACTAGTTTGACCTTGATTTCTTAATACTTCTACCTACTATTTATACAATGCTAACCTAGTTTCTAACATGGCCACCCACTGCTAAATTTAATCATTTCACCTATAATATTATTATATTTGTTCCTATAATCATCTCTTTCAAGAGTAAGGTCTTCCACTATTTCCTTAGAAAACTTTACAACATTCACATCCATATCCGCTACCTCTAATGTTGGGGTGTCAGTGACTCTCTTTATCATTTATTTTGCACTAAAATATGATGGTTCAACAACTACTAACTTCTTGGATCTTAGAGATAATCACTAGATTGCTAATGCATCCCATTCTTCACTGAATTTTGATCTTCAAAGTGCCATCTTTGCTTCTTCAATTTGTAGGAAGGGCCTTTTAGACCTCTTGAGATTATCAAACACTACAGTGTCAGCAATGTCCCATTCAAGTAACAACAATACACCACTCTTCTTCACAAGCTCTCTGCCCTCATTAGCAATCATATTCTAGAATTCAGCCTTCATAGCCTTCCTTGCATTTGCCTAAATGATACTTTCGAGGAGTTCCAAATGTAAGCTCCTCTTAGTAGAAACCTCATCTGCACTATTTAAACCTCTAAGGTTAGCCTTTCCCAGCCTAAGGCTATCCTCCCTTGAGCTTGAAGAAAATTCCCTTATTGGAGAGGGAATTCCCTATCATATCTCCTCATAAGTGACAAGGATATCATCATCCTTTGCATTCGAATAATCCACTACTCCTATTACCTTAGTCTTTTTCCTTTTAAGGGGTGGCTACTCCAATGAAGCAAGACTTCCTAGAGGTGAGTCAACATCAATTAGAACAAGAAGGACCTATTTTTGAGGTGATGCCACTAATCGCTCAGGAGAATTTTCCCTTGTTTCCTCAAAAGTGGCAGGGGATGGAAATGTTTTCTCCTTATCTATTGTCTTCTTCTTCCTAGTGTAAATTCTTTTGTGCTTGGGTGGCTGATAAGTAGGCCTCTCTTCCAGTACCATAGTAGTGTCTTCTTCAGTTGCCACTACTTTTCCTTTATCTTTGACCACTTCTTCTCTTCTCATTATACCCACTATATCCTCAAAATTATCCAAAACATGCATAATCCTATTGAATGTACTTTGTATATTGGGCATAGGGTCATGATTAAGATCTCTCCTTTGAGCCCTCTCCATCATCTTCTTTAAAGAAAGATATTTAGACTTCCTTTCATCCTTTTCTATGAAGTCAAAAATGTTCCTGATTAAATTCTTTGGATAGTAGAAATTGTGCACAAAAGTACAAAGCCTTTTCTCTACCTTCAATGAATTAATAAAACCTTCTAAATCATGATTCCTTGGGCACACACAATCCAATTTGTATGGTGCTAACAAATGCAACAACTCCTTCCATGCTCCCTTTACCATAACAAAGTCAGCAAACATAGTCCATTCTAGGAGAAACAAGCCCTTCTTTGTTGTATCAGGTAGGTGTGTCACTTAAGAGGCTCCTAATTGCCTTATGACTTCAAGAAACCCAATCCTCAATGGCACATCTCTTGGAAAAACAAATGGGTCTATGTTAGTGTCATAAAATCTGAAGATTGTTGTATCTGAGTATAAGATTAAGTCTCCCCAATTATGGCCCAAATTCAAATCAAATACCTTCTCGATAGGCCTCAAGAACTCATATATTTCTGTAGGAATCCTTGGTGGGTCATAGACCAAATATCTTCTCAATTTTTATGTGAAAGCATTATGTAACACCACAGTTATATTTTTGGTCATCCTTATCAAGAATTTGAGTCCAACATTGGATAGGCAAGTCAATACCATCCTTCATCTTTCTCAATGGCATATCCTTCTCAAAATTATTTTCCCCTTTAAATAAAAACATATGCATCAACAGGGAATACCACCAAAATTACACCCAATCCTTTCCTCCTTTCAACTCAACTAGGCCTTTATGGATATTCTTTGCCAAATATGTGGCATATTTATAAAAAATGTTGAAGTTTGGATGTTGTATATGTGCTACCATGTAACTATACTCCCTTTGAAATGTGTCAGATGGAGAGAAACTGATAATTTGGCACAAGGAATATATAGTCATCTTGAAGTAACTGGTAAAATAACTCATTGGGAGAGGTTCTAACTCATCTTTACCAATCCTTATTTTCTTTCTATTTTTCCCAGTGCCAGTACTAGCAATATGTGTAGGTAACATTCTCATCTACATCAGCACTTTGGTCTTCTCATCCTCTTTTCCAATGGCATCCATATTAAGAGGAACCATATCAGTGTTCCATTGATGCAACTAGAAAATTTCTACAATTTCTTCTTTGGTTATCCTCAACATATCCTTCCCATCAAATGTTCTGATTAACCTTGAAACTGGGTCATACCTTGAAGTAATGCCATTCAACAAGGCAACATCCATATACACATTAGGAACCACTATTTTTCCCATGTCTAATCTCCAAGGGTTGTAAAGAAGAATCCCAAGATTTCTATTCCCAAACCAATGCTGAAATAACTACCATCTAGTATAAGGTACTTCAACATCTTTGATAAAAAAATTGTCTGTCAAGTACCCCCTCCCTGACTGTTGGGCCATGAAATAACATCCTTCCATTGACCTTTTTACTTGTGGAGGGTTTCAGTAAATCCATTACATCCTAGTATAGTACTCTAGATTGAGTTGTAGAAGTGGTGGTTTGTGCTTTGGGTGCCATTGGCAATGGGGCAAGCTTAGGTTGAGTTAGGGTTTTCAACACAAAAGGTTTCAATAACTGGATTCTCAATTCAAACCTATGGCTCAACTAAAATGAAAATTATAAAAGGTCCCATAGAATTATGACCTTTTAAAGACAAAATAAACCTAAAGAAAAAAATTAAAACAAAGCATGGAAGCTAATTCAACAAGAAATGTAGTGAAAAACAACTCCAGTATAGAGAATTTGAATAAAGCATAAAATCTATGTTTTTTTACTTACGATTTTACCTGCAAGAAACCCTAATGTCGACCATGCCAAAATCTGCAAATAGGCTTTCTCAATCTCCCATACACTCTAGACATGTTTGCAACTCTCAATTATGCGAGACTCAATCATCTACATCTAGTTTGGAAAAAATTGAAGTAGTTTTTGAAGTCACTTTAGCCATTACTACTCACTCATGCAAAGGACGAATGGCTGCAATGGTCGTACTTCTCAATTTTGAATATTCACCATTGATCTCCTGTCGAGACGACCTTTTATATAAGTCAGATTGATTCAATTAAGTTTGAATTCCAATCGTCGTCACACATCGATCTATTGGAAAATGAAACTTTTCCAACTGGGTACTCATTCATCTATCTGTGGGCTCCATCTTTCCTTGTTTTCTAGCAACCAAAGAAAACACATGGAAGCTTCTTGTAGACCTCACAACTTTTAACTAGCCAACAACTTAATCCTACAAGATGGAAAGAAACGGCAATGATTGACCCTACTATCACATCACAACCATTTATTATAGTATTGAGAATGTCAAATGGATAAAGTGGAGACCGGGCCCCACACTCATGAATGTACACGTGTCAACATCTCGTAGACCATGCAACACTTAACGAGCCTTTGAAACTTGTTTGCTAGAAGGGAATGACCCATATCAATTCCTATGATTGAAGGATCTCCCAACCTGCACACATGATAAGATTAGTCTAAATGGGGCCATGACTAGGCCAATGACAATATGACCCTTGGGAAAATGACTTAAACATAATTCATTTGAAAAATATTATGGCTTGACTATAGGGAGCATTTAAATGATTAACCATAAATGATGACCGACTAACTTAGGACTTGGGGCTGGTATAAAGAACAATTTTAATGGCTCAACTCATGACTTAAACAACTAATAACCAGATGCAGTAGGTCAACACAAAAAATATAAGGATGAATATTTAATATTTATTACTATGAAGTGAGGGTTTTTTAACTAAAACCCTAAACCCTACTCATGGACACAGAAGCCAAAGACCTCAACAAGAAAAATTTTGCTAGAATTTTTTCAAAATTTTCAACAACACTACCACCTTGGTACTCATGTTGGTTTGTCATAGAAACTTGGTCTTGGGCGCTTGCACACCCCGTTGGTCATAGTTGTCTTATCTTATCAATGTTAGTACATTGGAACCTCCCTTGATCATTATGGCATTTAGTCTACTTTAGTGTGAGTTTGAAGCAAGTTCCTCCTCTCACTAAAGTGGGGGCTAGATGTAATGATGGAAAAATTTCCTCTTAAGTTGGCCTTGATTTAGTGTTGCAATATTCTTAACATATTCACATTAGGTCTTGCACCCTTGTGAACTAAATGGATTTAAATGTTACCTTACATAAGTGTTGTAACTCACTTCCACACTTTTTTAAGCTCTTGTTAATGGATTACACCTAAATAACCTCTTTTTATCATTAATCTTGCCTTATTTTAAAGTGTTGTAAAGTGTTGTAACACACTTTCATACTTTTATAGGCCTATCATCAAATATTGGGCTTTAATATGCTTTAATTGGCCCCATTTTGTATCCACAAGCTTTATTTGTGTATTTTTGAGGATAATACTGAGAAAAGCATTTAAAACTCCAAAATCCTAAAAACCCACCTCAAATTCCTAAGGTGGGACTCATTTTCCATCCTAGGAAAATGAGTTCCCTTAGGTGGGACCCATTCACCCAAAGTGGTGAATGAATCCCATTTAACTTAAATTCAAATTTAATTTAAACCTTTGGTAGAAGTTTATTCTCCAAGATCCAATGTCATCTTGTAGTCTTGTAATTTCGGTATTTATTGCATAATTGAGTATAAATACAAGGTTCTTTCACTCATATTCAACACCTAGCATTCAAGAGAGTTCACAAGAGAATTTGAGCATTCACAAGAGCATTCAAGAACATTCAAGGATATATTATCAAGAATTTTAGAGCATTCTTCAAGTGTCAATCATCATGTCAAAGACTTCTTGCATCATGTTTGTTTTTGTACTAACAATTGTGACGTAGGGTTTTATTATTCAAGCAAGTCTTTCAAGCAAGATCAACACCATTCAAGCTAGAGTCAAGGACCACATACATTGCATCCATTTCAAGCATTATTGTCATACCTTATTGCTATGGTTTGGTGAGTTACAACATTTTTATTTGTTCATTCATCATTCTCCATTCATATTTGCTTTCATTTCAAGGTTTACTTACAAACAAGGGCTTTGACCAAGGTATACCCCTATCCACTAACCCCACAACATTTTCCCCTCTTCTTGTGTGTGATTTGTAGGGTTGGGTTGTGGATTTGTCAAGAAGCAAGGTTGGAGAAGTTTTTTCAATAATTCAAAGGTTTCAAGAGTGTCATCAAGTATTGAAGAATCTTGGAGAAGACCTATAGGTGGTAGTTTGCAATTTTGAATCTGGAAACCAATCAAGAAGAGCAGAGCAGAATGAGAGGAAAAAAATCTTATTTAGAATTTCTAGAAAAGTAGAAGTGGACTGATTCACCACTAGTGGTGAATGAGTCCCACTATACAGGCCTGCCAGAGATTTTCACATATCTGGATACCCTTTTGGATGAAACCTGCTTTAGTGCATCTTCCCAGAAACTGGACTAATTCACCAAGCTTGGTGAATGTGTCCCAATCAACTATGACAATAGAATATCCATCATTCCAGACCTTCATTTAGTCACTTTCTAGATTCTTAGGTGTACACTTTTAGTTTTGCCATTTTTTGTGTTGTTTTTCATTCAATTAGGTTTTTACATTTCATTGTGCATTTCATTATCTTTTCCATGTTTAAACTTGGTGGTGAACCCCTTATTAGATCATCTTCATCCCCAAGAATAGCCCTTAGCAAGATCTCTTTCTCCATTACAAAGAGATCTTGATGGTTACCCTTAAATGAAATTGGAAAGGTGTGTTTGGGTATGTTCTATGTCCTAAACCATATGCTAGCATCTCCCTAACCACTTTTTCATCATTTCAAAAAGTATATAAGAGTAAAAAGTGAAGCAATTTGTAACGATTTTTTCTTTTACCTTTTTGTAGCTTGATTCTGGTGGAGAGTGAGTAACAATGTTGAGTGTACAACCATACATGCCTCTAAGACTTGAGAGCCCATGTGAGGAGGTGGTGCAGGGTGATCTACAACATAGAGTGAGTGGATTCTTCTCTACCTTAGCTTTTCTTTTATGCATTTATTTTATGTTTTATGTATTTTTAGATAGATTTAGGACCTTGGAAGGAAAATTTGCAAAACATCCCCTTTTTCTACAAAGTGTCCCTTTTTTTGCAAAGTGTCGCACAATTTCACAAAGTCTCCTTAAAAATGAATAAAGTTTCTAGGATCCTTAGAAAATTATCATAGAGCAACTTTATCACACTTTTTGATTGTTCTAATGTATAGATTTAAGATTTTAGAATTCTTATAGGTGATATTTTTTCTTTTTTGTATTAGATTCCTCCTCAATCATGACAATGTCCTTGTGGTAGGTTGTTATGTCGCTTACGAGACCTAGTGACAGTATTGTTAGAGGAGGATTTAGATACTTTATGGGTGATTGGGATATACTAGGCATATCTCATGCCCCCCATGAAATAATATGATGTCATGTTGATGGAATTGGTAGAGAGGTGGGATGTGAATACCTAAACCTTTTGTCTTCCTACTAGTGATATGACTATCACTCTGGAGGATTTTCATCACATTCTTCAAGTTCCTATTCGAGGCAATACTATCCATTTTTTAGAGAACCATTCATACAAAGAGATGAGAGCATACATCCAGTATTGCCTTGGAGGCTTGATTTAGGAGGAGATTATTGGGAAATGTATTGAGTTGGAGTGGCTACTCTATGTATGATTTCTACTTCTGAGGTGAATTATGATCTTTATCATGGCATTGAACTAGTCCCAAAGGCAAGGGAGCACACCTGGATAGAGGAATAGTGCACATGATATGAGAGATGGAGCATTGTAGGACCATTTATGCATGGGTTCATAGTATATTGGCACATCTCCACTATGATCTAGGACAGTTCACTTACCACCAGGTAGATATCATGGTTCATTATACACTACTACAAGTTTGGTGCTTGGAGCATATCACATGCACTAGGCCAATGGGGTTTCCTTCTGTATGTGCCCTAGGATACCCATGCTCTTTCATTTATCCACTGAGATGAGCATGACAGTATGGAGATTTGCATTTTTGCAGAGTTAGATTTGACTATATAGATTAGGAGGAGATCTTATGGAGACCTTACTAGCTGATACCGCAATGGCCAAATGAGACCCACTAGTTGACGAGGATGCAGAGGGACAATTATTTATTGGGCATGCATGAATATGTAGTGAGACCATTCTACTATGATTATTTCATGAGATAGTTCAAACATGTACATGTGCCACTAGTAGCACGACCATTTTACAGGTGATCACTGTAGAGTGCCTGAAGGCCTGGGGATACGAGACAACTGAAAATCAAGGATGTTATACCTAGTGATTTAGAAGATGAGGATCTCGATATTCCCTGAGTCTTTGATGATGAAGTCATCGGTGCTACAGATGCCTATGAGGAGTGGTGAGTTGCAGCATGACTAGCTCTAGTGTTTCCTATGGATCATCCTATAAGTTTTGTGGGGCCTCTTGTAGAACACAAGGATGAGGAGGAGATAGGTGAGGAGGTAGGGGTCATGGATGCAAACCTATTTGTAGATGAGGTAGAGGAGTATGACGATGAGGACGTATGCTCATACTAAAAGGAGGACAAGGAGGATGAGAAGGATGAGGGCCACCTAATGAGTGAGGGCAATGATATAGAAGATGAAGGTCTAGTTGCCCACAAGTGGAGAGATTCAGTTCCCACTTGGGTTACCAGATGACAATCAGCAGTCGCAACATGTTCCAACACTTATGAGCATGGAGAGACTAGCACAACTTCTATTCCTCCTATGTAGGATGAGGCTATTTTTACATAGCAGGATGAAGATCTAGGTGATGACATATGATTTATGTTTATGCTATTTCTTTTATAATTATGGTCATGTTCATGTTTTTAATATATATATATAATTCATGATGTGTATTGATTATCTTTATGATTTATATCTTGCAAGATTCATGAGAGAGTTGTAGGATCTCTATTGATGAGTGGCCACAGAGATAGTACCTCCTTCCATCATAGATGATGCTATCAATATAAGCTACACACCCCCACCTATTGTGGAGTAGCATCCAAAGTTGTTTGATCCTTTCGTGATATTGTGAGCAACATATGAGGGCGCTACTAGGTGCATTGATCGAGTTGAGGGTGATCTATCAGCACTGTAGGTTGCCTATGAGGTGCTTTGGTCATCTTGAGATCTAATGGAGGTTGACAAACTTCATGGAGAGGTTACTAGGCTGTAGGAAGATAGAGACCACATAGAGCAAGAGCACATGGAGGCCATCATATGGGAGGCCATGGTTGTTGGATGAACATGGGGCTATAGGATGCACTAGATTCTATAGCTATGTCATAATCACTCTCTTTTATCTCTGAATGGACCATCTCTCAATGGAGGTTGTTACTTTAGGTTTTATCTACTAACTACAATGAAGCAATACAAGAGAAATAGCATACTATCTACTAACTCTAACATCATTTCTTTATAGTTCACACCATTCAAGAAGGAAGGTTAGACATAGTACCGACACAAATTTGCAACATTAATAGGTTCTTTAAGAGGTGTGTCATCTATTTCCATTAACGTGTATACTCCAGACCCATAAATTTCATCAATTGTGTAAGGTCCTAACCAATTAGGGCTGAATTTTCCTTTTTCAATCAAAGCATCATTGATGTTACCTTAATTTTCAAATAACACCAAATCACCTTTAGTAAATGAATGATGGATGACATGATCATTGTAATTATGTTGCATTCTTCTAGAAAAAGATTAGAGATTCTCAAGAGCGTTAATGTGTCATTCATCAAGCATTTCAAGCTGATGCAATTATTGTTCTTTATAAGTGTTGTCATCAATAAGTCCTTGAAGAGTGATTCTTAATGAAGGAATCTCTAACTCCAATGGCATTATCACCTCAGTGCCATAGACAAGGTTATAAGGAGTATTCCCAGTTGATGTTATAATACTAGTACCATAAGCCCATAATGCATATGTCAACTACATGTGCCAATCCTATTATGTTTGCTTACTATCTTCCTCAAGATTTTCTCAAGAGTCTTATTAGTTGATTCAAGTTGACCACTAGATTCTGGGTAGTAAGGTGTTGAAAAATGATTTTATACGTTAAACAATTCTAAGAACTTATTCACAGCATTATTCTTAAATGGTGTCCCATTGTCTGAAACTAACATGAAAGGGAGTCCAAAGCGAGCAATAATGTGTTCCAATATGAAAAAACATATTACATTAGCAGCTGTTGAATGAAGGGGAATGGATTCTACCCATTTCATGAAATAATCTATTGCGGTAATTATAAAGGTGTGTTTGGCAGAAGAAGGTGGTGAAATTTTTCCAATAAAATCTAGACCCCATACCGAGAATGGAAAAATAGGGACTTGGAAATGAAGCTTAGAAGCAAGAGCATGAATCAAATTGCTATGTTCTTGACATTTGTGACATTTCTTAATGTATTCAAAGAAATTTTGGTCCATATGTATCCAATAGTATCCTATGCAGATTAGCTTTCTAATTAATGATCTTCCTCCAAAATAGCATCCACAAGCACCTGGATGAGCTTCCGCAAGTGCAATGGAGATTTCAAATTATTTAAGGAATCTAAGAAAAATACCATCAAAAGACCTTCTATACAACACAACTACAAGGATAATGTATCTAGAAGCAATTTTTCACTCAAATATTCTTAGTTGTCCACTCAGGAAAGGTATCTTCTTTTAAATATAATTAAATATCATTGTGTACCATTCACTAGAGCTTTCTATGATGGTTGATAACAGTTCTTCGACCTTATATTTTATTGATAGTTTCATAATTGTATGGACAATAAATGTGAAATCTTTTGAAGGATCATGAGGAGATATCAAGGAAGCTACACTTTCCATTGCATCCACATGTCAATTATATTTTTGCAGGATGTTATCAATAGTATATGAATTAAATGTGTTTAACAAATTCATTGTGAGATCCTTATATTTTGATAATTTTGCATGCTTTTCTTGATGCAATCCGTTTATCTTCTTAATGAATAATTGTGAATCACCAAATATTTTAATACTTTGAGTTCCAGAGTTAAAGCTATGCTTAATCCAACAATTAAACCTTCATACTATGCTATGTTGTTTGTGCATAGAAAATTTAAGTGGTAAGACAAGGGAATAGGATTTCTCGCAGGAGGGATTAGTAAAATCCTTGCACCAGAGCTAGTTCTACACTTAGAGCTGTCAAAATATAACTCCCATGTATCAGTTTCAATCATCAACACATTATCATCAAGGAATGAATTATTATTAGGTAAAGCGAGGGGAGAGGGAGCATCAACTAATTGGTCAGTTAAGGCTTATCCTTTAATTTCCTTTTGCAAGACAAACTTAAGGTCAAACTTAGTTAACAACATAACCCACTTAGCTAAGCATCCTGATAAATCTATTTTAGCAAAAAAGGTGTTTTAAAGGATCAAATTTTGTCATTCATATATTTCAAAATTTAATAAGTAATGTCTCAATTTACTAGCAGCAAATACAAGAGCCAAATATTATTTTTCTATTGCCATATAGCATGTCTCATAATCAATCAAAGCTCGGCTAATGTAATAAATAGGATGGTCTTTACCATTTTCATCTTGTTGAGCCAACAATGCTATGAGAGCATGGGCCGATGCTTCAATATAAAGGATAAATGGTTTGTCTTGCATAGCAGGTTGTAAAATAGGTGGAGTAGCCAAGTAGTCTTTCAAATTCTCAAAATCTTGTTTACAATCCTCATTTTAGTTAAATTGAACCTCTTTCTTAAGGAGTTGTGTAAAGGGTAATGTTTGGTATGCTAAGGATGCAACAAAATGATGAATAGCCTGAATTCTTCCTTGTAATGCGCGTAATTGAGAAATGTTTCTAAGAGGTGGCATGTTAACTATAGCATCAGTTTTCTTCATGTCCACCTCAATGCCCCTACGAGATACAATAAAACCTAAAAGTTTTCCACTATCTACACTGAAGACACTTTTTCAGGTTAAGCCTCATGTTATATTTTTGCATTCTCTCAAATATTTTTCAAATGATGTCCACATTATCTTGTTGGGTTATAGATTTGGCTAGAATATCATCAACATAATCTTCCATAATCTTATCTCTGCAATCATGAAATATCAATGTCAGGCTCATTGATATGTTGCGCCTATGTTCTTCAATCTGAAAGGTATGACTACCCAACAAAATGTTCCCCAAGTTGTAGTAAATGATGTCTTGTATTGATCTTGAGGGATGATAAATATTTGATTATATCTAGAAAATCCATCCATGAATGACAAAAAAGCATGTCTCGTAGTCAATTCCACTATCATGTTGATATTAGGAAGGGGTAAATCATCTTTTAAAGATGCTTTATTTAAATCATGAAAATTTGTACACATCCTAATACAATTATCAGGTTTTGCGACAACAACAATGTTCAAGATCCAAGGAGAATAATCAATAGGTCATATAAAACCAACTTCAAGGAGTTTCTCAATCTCATCCTTAACCAATAAGGCTATCTTAGGATTCCTCTTTCATATCTTTTGTCTAACTAGTTTAGTATTTTTTGCAAGGACTATGTTGTGTGTCACTATCTTAGCATCAATTCCCAACATATCCAAATAAGTCCAAGAAATTTTTTTGGGAAAGTCATGAAGTAAATTTGCATGGTCTTCTTGTTCATCTTCATCAAGGAACTTTCCTATATTAACCACTTTCTCGTCATTATTAATATCCATCGATATGTTGATTGTATCTCCAAAAAGAAGTGTGGTTTATTTTAGAATTTCAAGATTGTATTATCCGTTGTCTTTATCATTCTCATTACTTCCATTTTCTTCGTCCTCTTGCTTAGCACTAATCACAACACATGTAACCCATTTAGTTTTAGGAGGATTAAATGGTTTGTCATAAACTCCTAACATTTCTTTCAAGGCTTCATCATCTTCAAAGTATTCCAATGATTCTTCTCAAGTTGTATCAATCAATTATGGATGCTTCAAGGTGAGAGTTGTTTTAGGGTTACACATGATGGTGTTGATGTTTAATGATGATATTTTCATTTCTTGTGTTATCTTAGAAGGAAAATGTTGGAATGTGATGTTGTTGATTATTGTCATTAATGGTTGTCATTGATGTCAACATATCTTGGTTGATTAAGATTCAATTTTGATGCTTTGGTGATCCAAATTGGCGTACTCAGGATGTTGTGTTGTGATGATCTTTGGTCATGCTTGTCATGGTCCCATTTAGTTTGTAACATAATGAGATACATTCTTATGGGTCTGGACTGATCTAGAAATTGGTTAATGTGCTCTAGAACATTGTTTGCATTGTAACATGCATATTCTATTCTTTGGTTCCAGATATCATGGCTAATATGCAGCATGTTAATTTGAGCGAGGAGGTTTTGATTGGTCTACATTTCATTCCTTTCCACCATGGGAATATTTTTTGGTGACCTAATTCAAATTGTGTTTTGCTGACTTAGGAGATTATGAAGACATTGTGTTTGGCCGACTTAGGAGATTATGAAAGAATTGAATGGTATAAGTAAAATTTGATTCTATTTGATGAAAGCAAGTATGGTGAATGCTAATCTAAAAATTCCAAACATTGTGAAATATGTAAAATTATATGACCAGAGGTAGCAAATAGTGAGATTCTATCTAGTGTCATTGTTGGTGATAGTTATTTCAACTGTGCATTTTTTTCATCATTCTTCTAGCAGTGAGCCATTTTCTGTTGGCAATGAGCCTTTCTCTTTTGGAAATGATCCTTTTTATCTTTGGCTGTAATAGTTGGGCAGTGAGCCCACTAGCAGTGAGCCTTACTTGCAGTGAGCAATTTGGCAGTGAGCCCTTGTAAAAATCTCCTTAATGGGTGTCACCTTAACCAATGTTTTATAATTGAGAATTAGTATTCTCTTTAGTTTTTCCCTTCTTGGGTTAAGTCATAAATTCTAGTGTTCATTGTGCATGATTTTGTTGTGTGATTTCATGTTCATATATGTTAGATTATTATGTGATTGATTTAAGTTTGCTCCAGATTAGTTAAAATACAAAAAATTGTTTTATAATAATTGATTCACCCCTCTCTCAATTATCTAGGTTGTTCAACAATTGGTATTAGAGATTTGGTTCCTTGAAGAAGAGCTTAACTATTTGGGGTAGATCTGATGGCACAAAAACTAACAATTCTTATGTTTGATGGATCTGACTATAGTTTCTAGAAAGTGTAGATGAGAGGTTACCTGATCTCTCTAGGCTAAAAGACTTGGAAAGCTTTTGAGACAAAATATGTTGCTCTGGCAAGTGGTCCTAGTACTATGGTTGAGATCTCATCCTATGAAGAAAATGAAAAAATAAGGTATGCAATCTTTAGTGCTTTTTCTAAGACTAAGTTAACAAAAGTTATTTCATTAAGAACTACTTATGAAGTTTGGGAAAATTTGAAAGAAATATATGAAGGAAATGATAGAGTCAAATTATCAAAGAAGTTGAAAGCTAAGTGAAGATTTGAAAACTTGAGGATGGAAGAAGGTGAGGATATAGCAAGCTACTTTTAGAGAGTTGGCAGTGTAGTAAATGAAGTCAAAAATCAAACAGGCACTCTGGCATATGAGATGGAAATGGAGAAGATTCTAATGACCCTACCAGAGAGCTACAGTGACAATATCTTAGCTATTGAGGAAGTTTATGATCCAAAAAAAATCACCAAAGAGAAACCATTTAACACCTTAACTATGTTTGAGTTGAGGAAATTTGGAAAAGAAGAGGAGAAACATGAAACAACCTTCAAAGCCACAAAGATTGAAGAAGATCTAGATAGTGAAAGTTTAGATGAGTTGGAAGCAAACTTCACAAGGAAACTAAAGAAAGGTACTGACAAGTACAAAGGTATGTTGCCTCTTAAATGCTTTAGATATGGAAAGATTGGTCATTTAGCAACTAAGTGTCTAGAAAAAGGAACAAGGAAAAAGTTTAAAAAGATCAACAAGAAGTCCTATTATGTTAATGAGAATGCTAGTATTTCAGATGATGAACCAGATCATGAAGATTGTTTGTTTTTGGTGGAAAAGGATGAACCTGGATTTGATATCTCTAATATTTGTCTAAAATCTAATGATAACATTGAAGTTGCATTATTTGTTAAAAGAAACAAAGATGAATGGCTGATTATAGTGGATGTTTGAATCATATGACCAGTGATAAAAGTAAGTTTGTGAAGTTTGAGAAATATGATGGAGGTTCTATTAGATTTGGAGATGATAACATGGCACTAGTTGTTGGAATTGGTTCTATTACCTATGATGGAAAACATAACACTGATAATGTTTAATATGTGAAGGGTTTATATCATAATCTTCTAAGTGTTGGAAAGATGTGAGAAAATGGCTATAATGTGGTGTTTCAAGATGATGGTTGTGAGATGCAGAAGAGATCCAAAACTGCTATTGTAGCTAGAAAAAGAACAAGGGGGAATATATATCAATTGGAAGGAGCTACGAAAAGATGCTTATTATCTTAGTCCAATGACAATTGGCTCTAGCATCGGAGGATGTATCACATCAACTTCGACAATTTAGAAAGGATAAGTTCAACAAGAGTAGATAGAGATTTTCCAAGACTGACCAAACTAGAAAACACTATCTATAAAGGATGTCAAGAAGGAAACAATACTAGAGAAACATTTCAAAGAAAATAAGAATCGTCTATTGGTTTTTTAGACCTTGTACACACTGACCTATGTGGTCCAACCAAAACAATAAGCTTACAAGGCGAGAGATATTTCATGCTTTTAATAGAGATTATTCCAGATTAACTTGAGTTGCATTTTTAAGAGAAAAAAAAGAGGCCTTAGAAGAATTCAATATTTTCAAGGCAAGAGTTGCGAATGAAGTTGACAGAAGAATCAAGTGTTTAAGATTTGATAGAAGAGGAGAGTTTACTTTTGATGAATTCAATAAATTCTATGAAAATCATGGCATTAAAAGATAGCTATCTACCCCTAGAACACCATAGCAAAATGGTGTAGTGGAAAGAATGGATCCGATAGTTCTAGAAGTAGCTAGAACAATGATCAATGAAGTAGGTTTACCATAGGTCTACTGGAGAGAAGCGAGACACATAGTAGCTTACACTCTTAACATAGTACTGTTCCAGAGGAGGTATGGAAAGACATCATATGAGCTATGGAATGGAAGAGCTCCCAGAGTAAAGTACTTCAAAAAATTTGGAAGCAAATGCTACATCTGAAGAGATGAGGACAATCTTGTAAAGTTCAACAGTAGAGTTGATGAAGGCATATTTTTAGGTTACTCTACAAGAAGCAAAGCGTACTAGTGTTACAAGAGACTGAACAAGATAGTTGAAAGTGAAAATGTGAAAGTAGATGAAGATATTCAAAGAAATAATAACAGACATATTGAATGTGAATCAGATGACTTAGATGAAAAAGGAGAAAAGGATAAGAAAGAAGAAGAAGAGACAAAGGAGGCTCTGACAACTACAACTAAAACACTAAAGTATGTACAAAGAAACCACTCAAAAAACTAGATTATTAGAGATAAGAATAAGGGAATCATCACAAGAAGCAAACCAGCTCAAGAGCAAGTATTATTGTGTCTACTCTTGGAAATTGAGTCAAAGAATGTGGAAGAAGATTGTAATGATCAGAATTGGGTGAAGGAAATGAAAGAAGAGCTTGATTAGATAGAGAAAAATCAGACTTGGGAACTTGTGCCCAAACTGGTAGACAAAAATGTAATTGGAACAAAATGAATATTCTAGAAAAAGTTGGACGAAAACGAAAAGGTAATGAGAAACAAGGCAATATTGGTTTGCAAAGGTTACACTTAGATCGAAGGTATTGATTTTGAAGAAACATATGCCCCTATTTCCTAGATGGAAGTGATCTAAATATTCTTAGCTTTTGTAGCTTTTAAGGATTTCAAACTATACCAAATGGATGTAAAATCTTTATTCCCTAATGGAGAACTAAAGGGAGAAGTCTACATTGAGCAACCAGAGGGATTTAAGTCATGAAGTGACCTGGATGTTGTTTGCAAGTTGAAGAAAGCCTTATACGGATTGAAGCAGACACCTAGATCCTAGTATGGCAGATTAGACTAGTACCTGATTGGATAAGGATTTCAAAAGGGATCTACTGATAGTAATTTATACTATAGAATTTACTCAAATCAAATTTTGATTGTTATGGTTTATGTTGATGACATAATTTTTGGAGGAAATGATGATATGTGCAAAAAATTTATAGATGAAATGTAGAAGGAATTTAAAATTTCTATGATAGGTGGGTTAAATTTCTTCCTTGAACTACAAGTCAACTAGAACAACAGAGAAATTTTAATTTCTTAGTCCAATTATACCAAAGAATTATTGAAGAAGTTTGGATTGGAGAATTCCAAACAAGTTTGTACACCTATTGTTACTGGATGCAAGTTGACAAAAGAAGATGATTCACCTAAAGTTGATGCAAGTATGTACATGTCAATGATTGGAGGATTGTTATATTTGACTACTACTAGACCAAACATTATGTATGTTGTTTCTTTAACAACTAGATTTCAGCAAGAACCAAAGGAATCACATGTTGTAGTAAAAAGGATCTTTAGATATTTGAAGGGTACATAAGATATGGGGTTATGGTATCCAAAGGACTCAAAATTCACTTTGATAGCTTATATTGATGTTGATTGGGCCAAATGTGTTGATAACAGGTGGAGCACAAGTGGTGGAGCTTATTTCCTTGGCTCTTGGTTGGTTGCTTGGTCAAGTAAGAAACAATATTTTGTATCTTTATATACTGTTGAAGCTGAATACATTGCAACATCCTCATGTTGCACTCAGGTACTGTGGATGAAACAAATGTTGAAGGACATTAGCATATCATTTGATGAGCAGATCTCAATTATGTGTGATAATACAAGTGCAATAAACATTTCCAAGAATTTGGTACAACACTCCAGAACAAAACATATATCCATTATAATTCACTTCTTGAGAGACAAGGTATTGGAAAATGAGGTAAGACGTGAATATGTACCTACAAAAGAGAAGATTACAGATATTTTCACAAAACTGTTGAGCAAAGATACTTTTGCATATCTCTAGAAAAAGTTAGGGGTTCTGCCCCCTCCTAGTCTACAATAATTTTCACCATGGTGTGCATTGGTCCAGCGTATTATATGCTCACTCTTATCTATATCAATTCTTGGTGGCTTCCTCATAGGGGGAGCAGAGTAAGTTTTTTAGGGGGAGTTTTTTCCCTTTGTCTTTGATGTCAAAGGGGGAGAAGAAAAGGTCCTTGATGTTCTTGATGCTGACATTGAGTTGTTTGGTTTTTTGTTGATGGATGTTGCCATCAATGTCAAAGGGAGAGACTTTTGGAATTTGATGTTGATTGTTGTCATTAATGGTTTTCATTGATGTCAACATATCTTGGTTGATTAAGGTTCAGTTCTTCAATCTTTGGTGATTTGGATTGGCATGCTCTGGATGTTGTGCTATGATGATCTATCTTTGGTCATGCTTCTCCTAGTCCCATTCATTTTTCAACATAATGAGATACCTTCTTGTGGGTTTGGACCAATCTAGAAATTGGTTAATGTGTTCTGGAACATTATTTGCATTGTAACATGTATATTCTATTCTTTGGTTCTAGATATCATGGTTAATATGTGGCATGTTGATTTGAGTGAGGAGTTTATGATTGGTCCATGTTTCATTCCTTTCCACTGTGAGAATTTTTTGTGGTGACCTAATTCAAATTGTGTTTAGTTAACTTAGGAGATTATGAAGACATTGTGTTTGGCCAAATTAGGAGATTATGAAAGCATGGAATGGTAAAGTTGATTCTATTTGACGAAAGAAAGTGTGGTGAATGTGAATCTAAAAATATAGACATTGTGAAGTATGTGAAAGTATACAACTAGAGGCAACAAAGAGTGAGATTCTATTTGGTGTCATCATTGATGATAGTTATTTTAACAGTGGACTCCATTTCATCATTCTTCTGGTAGTAAGCCTTTTTATCTTTGGCTATAATAGCTAGACAGTGAGCCCACTAGCAATGAGCCTTATCTATAGTGAACAATTTGGTAGTGAGCCCTTGTAAAAATCACCTTAACCAATGTTTTATAATTGAGAATTAGCATTCTTTGTGGTTTTTCCCTTCTTGGGTTTCCACGTAAATTCTAGTGTTAATTGTGCATGATGTTGTTGTGTGCTTTCATGTTCATATTTGTTAGATTATTATCTGATTGATTTAAGTTTTCTCTAGATTAATTAAAGTCGGGATTTTTTTTTTATAATAATTGATTCACCCCCCCTCTCAGTTATCCAAACTATTCAATGAACAATACCACAAACCACTTTTTGTTTCTTATGTGTTAGGCTCTATAAGAACATAGATTCCTTGCTCTTTCCTTCCACATCCTTCTCCACTATAACCAAGTTGTTTCATAATCTCATAACATCTTCTATAAAATTTCTCCATTTCTTTTGGGTTTGGTGGTTGTTGATAGTCTATCTCATCAAAGTTTGTCATATAGCTTGCATCTTCTTCTAGAGTAAGTGCTTGCAAATTTTCTTCTATAATATACATTGACATTACCATTGGTTGCTTTTATTTTTTGGTTTCTTTTGTTGTGATTTTTTATTCTCCCATAAATGTTGGTGTGAATTCTAAGGAACCTAAATCATCTTCCAATAACTTCTACATGTTTTCCTTCTCTTGTTTCTCTTCTTTCATAGGTTCTATGTTTGAGGTTGGAATTAATGTGCTTAGAGGACTTGTCATTCCTTTTTCAATTTTTAAGAAACATTCAAGCTTGGGATCTATTTCAACTAGGTATACTTTATTTTTATAGACATACTTGAAGATACGATGAAGAGTTAAAGGCACTGCATGCATCTGATGAATCCAAGGTCTTCCTACAAGAAGATTGTATGAAAGATCATGAGGCATAACATGAATAGGAGTTTGTAATTTATTCATTACAACTATAATAGGCAAAGTAATCACACCAAGCGGTTGCTTTCCTACATTGTCAAATCCTTGAATTAATAAGGAATCAAGTTTAATTCTTAATTTATCCATGCCAAGTCTATCCAAAAAGGGTCACACTACACACATTAAGGGTGGAGCCATTGTCAACAAGGGTTATTTTTATTCCTGTCCTATTGAAGATAGCTATTATCATGAAGGTACATCATTTTTCTTTCTCATCTCCAAGGGAGGTAGCTTATGTTGATGAAAAGTAATTTCTATGTTAATTTTATTCATTCCTTGAATTAGAGCTACTACATCACTTGTTTTTGCACCAAAGGGAACCACAACTTGTTGCAAGGTTGCTTGAAGAATAGTATGATAATTAGGTGAATTTTGAATTAGGTCCCATAGGGATATGTTTGCGGGAGTAAATGAGGAGCACTAGACAAGATGGGTTGAGGCAAAGGTAAAGATGTTGAAGTTGTTTGTCTTGGTTGTGGATTGTTTCTAGTGTTATATGTATGAGCCATGGTATTATAATTTGATTGCTATGAAACATCATTCTTAGGTGGTTCAAGGGTGAAAATGAGTTTGTTTTGAGTTTTAGGTTGGTTTGAAGGTGGGTAAAGGATGAATTAAGGTTGAATCACATTAACTTCTCTTTTTTTTGGTTTTTTGTAACAATTCTTAGTGGATTAACCTTGTGAGATGAAATCATTAAGGGCTTCATCTAATATGTCAAATTCATCACTACTAAAAGGCTTGAGTGCTAGGCTAACTTGGAAAAAGAGATTTGACATACTCAAATAACTATGCTTTCTCCAAGGGGTTCATCAATTTATAGGTGTTTTGGTTTTTTTTCTAATGAATTCCAAGTGTAATCTAATCTGATCAAATTATGAACTAATGCCAGAAATAAAAAGTGCAATAATCTAATTCTATCCACAATTAAAATGAAACCAAATTAAGCTCAATCTAATGAAATGCATGAAACATAAACTCAGTAAACTAAAAAAAAATCTAACAACAAATGAAAGCACAAAAATAAGGTTTTTAATTTTGTAAAATGTAGTTTCAACTTTGAAATGGGACTAAATCATCCAGAAGGGCATACGAGTCCCAATTATCATTTTTGAAGGGTTTAAATGTTGAAAAACACACAACACAAAATTCCTATAAATCAGGTAAAACAACTTGTACTAGGACTAAATTTCCTAGAGGGGTGTATGAGTCCCATATTAGGGTTTTTACACTAAATTAAATAAATTATAAGTGAATGTTAGGTTTTCTAATTTGTATGATGTCTTGAATATGTGAAATTATAGATTCCAAATGAAATTCAATGATGCAAGATGCAAAAATGCAACCTAGATATACACTTTCACTAATGGAAAGGTTAGAAGACCTAAATGAAAATTAACTAATGTGAGACCTAATGTAAAGTTAATGTAAGCTAGATCTAGGACTGAAATACACTTAGAGTCAAAAATAAGGTGTCTAAAGGCTAGGTTCACCAAAATGAAACCAAGAAAATAGAGGTGTATTCAACTTTTAGGAGATGGAACACATAAGGGAGGCCCTATTTTTCTCTATTTCATTCAAGGAAACCAAGATCCCTCAACCAATTGAATTGATTGAGGAATGGGATAGGGTTAGGATGGTTTCCTAGGATGTTATTAAAGACTAAAGGGGGTTCACCACTAAGCAAAGGCTTAGAAAGGAAGAGATGCAAATGAAAGGTAAAACATAGCTATGTAACCTAGGAAGTAAAACTCCAAACTAGAAGAATGAACTAAGAATGAATAGAGGTGAACCTAGAAAGCTGAAGATGCTCAGAATAAGGTCTACATTCCTAAAATATTGACTTTTGATGCACACTAGGAAACTAGAATTTAGGGTTTCTGGGTAGAAACTAGAATTTAGGGTTTTGGGCAGAAACTAGAATTTCATAGTGACAATTCTGAATCTAGAGAAATTTGGAAAAAGAGTTATACCATGACTCATACACCAAAAGTGGCGATTTAGTCTTGTTCTTCTTTTTTAGAAAGTCAAGATTTGAATATGTTCTCCTATCTCTACATTTCCTTCCTCTATTTTCCAAATCTTGCTTCCAAATTCGAAATTGCTAAAAACCTGTAAAACAAAGTATTATGTTGATTTGCTTATGAGGGGTTTGTCTTGGTCAAACCCCTAGTTCAGTAATTAAACCTTAATAGAAAGAATATATCTTGAAAGTGAATGTGTGTAAGAATCCTAATCTTATGTGCATCTAATATTAAGAAATCTTAAGTACAATGAAACCCTACTCTAATATGCTAGAATAGGATGTATGAATGAAACATAAAGAGGATGAATCACTTTGGGAGATGTATAATCACCCTAATAAGCCAGAAAAATTCATGTAACTTCATTTAGGTAGAAATTAGAATGATAATGGAAGATGGAATCACTTAGGAAACAAGTCATTAGGCTTGGTTCAATGGCTAGTTGCATCTCCCCAACCTAGAATCCATCATGATTCTCCATAGGCAACCATCATCAATCCTTGACAATGTTAGATCTTGAATGAAAGTGAGCTTGAAGACATACAAAAACACTATTATGTTACTCGAAGAGTTCAACTTTATTTTCCCCTTGTTCTTGAATACATGGAAATTTGTATTGAAGGCTCTTTCTTGAAAGTTATAGGATTTCTTAGCTCTTTAATTACTAGGTGAAATAGTGATTTGAAAACTTAGTTTTATAGGAATATCATCTAATTTACCATTTATTAAATCCAAAATGCTAACATTAGCTAAACATTTGAATCAAAAACCTTAATTTCCCACCCAAACCCTAAAAAGGGGCCACACAAGAGTCATATGCCCAAGGTGGAATATGGGTCCCACCTAGGGGGACTCATACACCCAAGGTGGTGTATGAGACCCACCCTAGATTTTTAGGGTGAGAAAATGTCAGGGTGTTAGAAAATTGAATGCATTTGTTGATTTTGTCAGTACTTCAACTGAAATAAGCCTTGGGAAGCAAAAAGGGTTCTTAGGGGCCCATTAATGATTATTTAAAGGGTCATGAATGCAAAGGTACTAAAATAGGTCCAAACTAAGTGTGAAATTATACCATCTCCAAGAAGGGAGTGAAATTTTCTACACTACATATGGATAGATTCGTTCCTATTTCATATGAATTGATGATTACTTGTTATTCAAAGTTAGAAAATGCCTATCTCGTATGGGTAGAAGTTCCTAAGTATACTTATGAATGAATAATTGATAAATAAAAACATAGTGGTGTTTTTGGGTTAAACTATATTGGGTCATTACATAATCCCTATGGTGGCTCCATAAATTTCCTATTGAATTTCACCATGAAGAGAGGAAATCTTTACATCCATTTGATGAAGTTATTTATGATGGGCTACAACTATAGCAAGGAAAATTCAAATGGACTTCATTTTGGTAATCGGTGAAAATTATTAGAGTAGTCAATCTTGGTAACCTAGGAGAATCCTTTCACACCCAAGCAAGTCTTATGTTTTTCAATCAACCCATCTACTCCAAATTTTATTTGATAAATCTACTTGCATTGAAAATGTTTCCATCCCTTGGGAAGGGGGAGTAGATCCCATGTATAGTTCTTATCTATGGAACTAAACTCTTGAATAACAACATCATACTCAAGAATACCATAAATTATTTTACAATACTATGGATTATAAGTTGAGGAAATGAAGTGATGTGGATCCTACTAAACTATAACCTTGTTATTCTAGTATTTGAAGGAACCCCAATTGAGCCAACTATTGATTTTAATATCTAATGAATCCAAACAGGTCGTGAGGCTAGAGAGTGTGAAGGAAAGCCATTAACCAATGAAAAACGAATATGAGAGTGTTGGCTAATAGATTGGGAACCTTGAGATATCACTATTCCACACCTGAAAAGTTCCAAAATTAACCGAATAGCTTTGAATATCAACCTTTAAGAAAAGACAAATATCCTCTAAATTTTGTTGAGGTACAAATCCCTCACAAAATTTTCAATGAATTAAAATACTTTAAACTAAACACCATATATGCTTTTAACCATAAAATAGTAAAGGAAAACCCAATATCAGGAAAATTCCTAAATATCAGATGTGAGATTTGGCCAATAAGAAGAATTGGCACAAAGACCAATTTCAGCTAAACTATTCAAGAATAAAATATACACCCAATACCATCTAAGAAATGAAATTAATTATGAAGAAAACTGCATCACTTACACAAAGATAAGATATTACATTAAGATGTTCTCAAACACAAAGATTCAAGAACCTAGATTAACTTCACAAACTGAATGCACAAAGACAAATAGTAATTTCATTCACAACAAAATATCGTATTGAGTAGTTTCAAAGTGTCTAGAGAGAGAACATATGAAATTAGATACAAATAAATAGGTAGATGAGCAATTGCCTCTTCATTATCCATAACCAACCAAAATTCAAAAAGACAACAAATAAAATAAAACAAATTGAGCCATCATGATGGCGTCGCTTTGTTTCCAACTTATGAACTCACAATGAGCCTTTTTTGAAAGGATTGAAAAGTCTTGAGGATGTGTAACAATTTTTTATGCTAAGGATTGGTTGCATTTCTCATTCGCACCTTCCATGTCAGATGGTTTTCCTTAGTTGTCTCCAAGTGGCATTCATAGACTTTCATGAGATCAATCTCTTGGGATGTGACCAAATGTAATTTGCTAAATTTATTTAAATGCTTAGTATTGAGTGAAGGTGAGTCAAGCACTTCTTTGAAAATCCCTTGGAAACTATCTATCAAACTATTGATGTCCATGTTGTTTCCAATCTCACCTTTATTCCATAGTAACCCAAGAGCCAACAAAGTACCTAGAGTTTCATCTGAAATAGCTTAGTGCACTCATCAATGATTTCCCTAAGATTCTACAAAATCTATTTAGCAATCTATAACTTCCACTCCACTCCCTTGTTCCATGCCAAGTAACGGATGTCTGAAGCACTGGGTATAATCTGCTCTATAGCTAGCTTCTCCATATCCCAACTCAGCATTAATTTCAATTCAGTTTGATAATTGTTCCATAACTTTTCTTCTTTTCCAATCATGACAATCTCCTCCCCCATATTAGTCTTCAAATCATTAGTCTCCTAGAAACACTTCATAGATTCACCAATAACAAAGTCTCCCTTTTTAGTTAGACACTCACTCCATTCGTTCACAACCTTGTTTTCTAGTTTGACTATTTTTTATCTTGGTCACAACTTCTTTCCCAATCATTGTTAATGATTCAATAGAGGAACCTACCTAAGATATAGGTTGAGGGATGAGCTCAAAAAAAAACCTTAGGCATTCAATTAAATCTCATACCTGAGCTTGTAGTTCATCCTTACTTTCCTTATCCTTTTTAGACATTTCAACCATTCTTGTTGTAGACACCTAAAATATTTGAACGTCTCCCTCCCTAGTAGGGGGAGCAAGATCTACTCTACTAACCTCAAAGTCACCTCCTATTACCTAAGTGGTTTCCTTTTGTACTAAAGGATGAGCAATCTCAACTTGGGGGCTACCTAATTCTATGCCATCCACCAATCTTGCGGTGGTTTTTCATTTCTTCATTTTTGGAATTGGGATTCTTTGCAACATTTTTCCTACCATATCTTGTTTGGGTACACTAAGTTGTACATATTTCCTTTTCCTAGACAAGGTATCCTCCAACCAAGTTGGAGTAACTGTGACATTGACTACTTTAAAATTTGAAGACCCAAACAAAGTTCTTTCAACAAGAGGGGTGTCAACTATAGATGAAACATCAAGTGACTTCTATGGTACAATCACTTCCTTGATAGATGATTCTTCCTGGGAGGGAGAGGAGTTGATTTTTAAAGTTTCCAAACCCTCTTCTTCTTCCTCTCCTTTGTTCTCTTTTTCTATAGTTGGCAGGTTACAAATATCCTCCCCACAAATTTGTGAAAACACATTTTTGTCTAGTTGGTCCTCACCACCATCCCCTTGAGCCTCAAATGAAAATGATTGGGAAGTATCATTAGCAACCTACCCACTTGCAGAGGCTTGGGAAGTTCCATCGACAAGTTGTGACTCCTTAGATTTGGCGTGAGGATGGTACTGTTCTGTTCTTTTTTTAGTCATCCATTCTCGTGTTCTATTCAAGAAATCAACAGTCCTTTCCTCAATAGTCTCTTTCTCCCTACCACTCTAGTCCATGGTAGGGATAGGCTGATTTTCTATTAACTCAGTGTAGACTAGGTCTACCATGTTAGACCCATCCTCCACAATATGCTATAGATCCCATTTCAAAACATAGATGATAATTTGTTCCACTGACAACCTCATCTAGCTCCTTTTCTTGACTTCATACTCATCAAAATAGTCAGCCCTAAAATCCTCAAGGCTAGGCTGATGAAAGAAATTAGGACTTAGTTTCAAATTATTCTTGATATAATCCTCTAAATCAAAATGAACTCGTTCCTCATATGAGAGTAGATTATACTTGGAAAATTTGTTTTCAATAGTTATGGCATCAAACATGGATTGACAACTATAAGCACCAAAACCAAAGGGAAAGTGAATTTTCAACCTTTTCCTACCTTGGCACAACCTATATACATTGGCCAAGTGTCTTCTTACTTCAATGATTACCCATTTATCTTCAGGATATTTAGGCAATTTGATTGGGAATCCTGCATATCCACCAACCCTTATGTAGGAGAATCTCTAAAACTGAATGAAATGGTTGCCATAGAAATCTACAAATTGCATTGCTTCAGGTGATAACCTCATTGCATGATGTCTCTGTAACTCCCTGATCATTCTTATAGTGAAAGTATCAGTCACTCTCCTGAAATATTGAAATCTCTTATGAAGTTGTAGCTTATCAAAATAATCATAGATGGATACTTTCTTTAGAGTTAGATCACTTGGTCTTAATCTAGTCCATGGTCTAGTGCTGGTGATGGTGTATATCAAATATGAAGACATGTAAAAGAACCTATTGAGGATGAAGAAGTTCATCAACTCATGCAGGTGATCACTAATAATTTCTACCTAATCTAGGAATTTCTTTCTGCATAGCATGATTTGGATGAAGAAATACATCCATTCCTCAAATCCATGAACATCTGCATTCCTCCTTATTCTATGCAAGAATACCACAATGTCATCCACTTCTTCCACAAAATGAATTTTGTGCAAATTTTGGGGCAATTGAGACTTACCCCTTTTAGGCTTGGCCAACTAATTTTTTTCCATCTCATTCCTATAGACCCCTTTCTTTCAAGAAAATTCAATATGATAGTTTGTCATGTTCATGGGTGAATACTCATCTTTTTCTATGATTCTCAAGCAATACACGAAGGTGGACCTCTGTATTTTAAGAACTAGATGATTATCCTCTATCCTAACCTCTCATGTTTGTGAATTATAATTCCTAATGCATTTTAAGATGAGTTCAGGGCATTGCACTGCTAAGGGGAACACAACAGCTTCAACCAACCCGCTATCAATTATTCGTGCAGTGATAGGTGGCAGATTTGGATTACTGAATTTACTTCTAATTTCATTTAAATTCACAGTCCTTAGACGGGTATCTCCAATTTCTAAGCCCTCAAAGGTTCGTTCAAAGACATATTCATAACCCGCATATTTAACCCTCGCCATGAATAAGATTTTATAGCTCAATAATAGATAATCTTCTGAAATGTAGACAAAAATATTCCAAGAAAGTAAGCTAAAACAAGTGAGTACTATAAATACCTTCAATGGTGAACCCCGCAGTTGGAATTTTGTGCCTCACCCAACTCATCCTCAAAAACCTTGTAACTAGGAGAATGTTTTTTTAGCACTTAAAACCATTCTTAAAACTTCATGGAAAAACATTAGAGTAGATGAGCATTTTATATCTTTAATTGCTCCATGATACATGGTAGTTGTTACTCTACTATTTTCATCACAAACACCCTTTAAAATTTGAAATCAAACATCTATAAGCAACGAGGTAGGGAGTTCATCAAACCACATAAAAGTGTGCCCGAGTTTGAATACCAAGTCAGAATGTCACTTCAATAACAATTATCACACATGCGAGGAAAGGGAAAGTTCGACAAGCTATATAAGGCTCTTCCTGAATGAGAAGAGACATAAACCTAAAAAAAATAAGCTCAAGTGGCAAAGCATGGAATTCAACAAACTATACTAAACACCACTCAAGTTCGTATGAGTGAACAAAACACTACCTAAGTAAAATTGAGCCGTTTATAAGTTGACAGATAGCTTTTCAAACAACAAGGAAAAATTATATGTTAACAATGGCTCTAATTGGGGACGAAGATTGACCAGGATGAAGTAATGAACCGAGATCTAGATTAGCATGATCATTTCCTTACCCATTGGGCAATAGAGTCAGATAAAGTGAATAACTCTCTCAAGCACTCAGGAAACAAACCAAAACAAAATAAAAACCCTAAACTAACTATGTACAAAAGGGGCCCTAAGGTAATCAAAGCTCATAGAGTGTCAGATCTTGCCCATTATAAGGAATAGGCAAGGTGGTCCCGTTAGGGTATGTAAGACAAAAATTCTTAGGCCCGTACTCATGAGTAATTTTAAAAGGACCAATCTAGAGTGTGTCAAACTTCTTATGCGTGCCTTTAGCTCTTTGCGCTTGTTCCACAACAAAACTGAATCTCCAACCATAAAATTTCTCCATCTAGATTTTCTATCAAAAAATTTCTTGATATTTCCTTGATGTATGGTTATCTTATCAACCATCTCTTCCTGCTATTCCTAAATCATAGTCAAATATAAAATCCTTCTCTCCAAAGAATTAATGAATTCAAGATCTTCAATGGCATTTTGTAGTTTGTGAACTGATAACTCCAATGAAAGAGGACGTGCACTTTCTACCCCATATACCAGCTCGAAGGGGGTCATCCCAATGGCCCTCTTAGGAGTCATCTGGTTTTCCCACAAAGCTTCATATAGTCTTTTATGCCAATCTTTCTAGTTTTTATTGACTAGTTTCTTGATAATGCTTATCAGATTCTTATTGCTAGACTCAGCCTAACCATTCCCTTGAGGATAATAGTCAGCCAAATGAGATAGGGAGATTCCATAATCATAGTAGAAAATCAAAATCTCATTAGAGGAAAAATTGGTCACATTTTTAGTTATTAGCTTGTGTGGAACCCCATACCTAACCATAATATTTTCTTTAATAAAATTCTAGACTAATTCATAAGTGGTTCTTTTGACTAGGATTACTTCCACCCACTTGGTGAAGTAATCAGTGGCTATGATAATGTGAGTATGACCCCCACTGGACTATGGACTAATTGGACCTATGAAAATGAGACCCCATTGCTAAAATGGTCCATCAATAACTACAGGCTTAAGTGGTAAGGCTGCTAACTGAAGTCTTCCTACAAACAACTTACACTTTTCGCACTTGGTCACCTAGTGATAAGTTTCTTTGAACATCCCAGGCTAGTAATAACCATTCCCTATAATTTTGAAAGCAATCACGGTGGAAGATATCTAATCTTCACAAGCCTCATTGTGGAAAATAGTAAGCAACCGTTCTTGTTGAATTTTATCTACACAATTCAAGAATGTCCCATCTATGCCACGTTTGTATAAGGTATCACCCCAAATAACATACTTAACAACCTTCAATTTTAAATTCCTTTTTTTCTTACTTGAGAGGTGCTTGGGGTATTGTCCATAAGTGAAAAAGTAGGCTATATCAGAAAACCATTCATCTTGTAAACTAGCGATCAAAACCAATGGTAAATCATCATCATCTTCTTCTTCCTTTGGGATTTCTACCATCAACTTACAGAGTCCTCTTCCTTTGAAAAACTTTGTAGGATTTAGGTCTAATTCATACTCTTTCACCTTTGCTATCTAGCTACCCCTATTGTTGCAGTCAATGTCCTGTTGAGTCAATATGCTCTTAACAATGAGGTTTAGCACATATATCACTAAGTGTGAATGCAAGATATAGACGTGAAATTGCTTAACTGCCCTAACTACTGCAAACAAATGTTTCTCAATTGGAGAATAATTAATCTCATGTTTCTTTAATGGCTTGCTCATGAAGGAAATAAGCGCCTGAACTTTATGTTCATTTTCTTGTAGCAGCATGGTAGATGTAGTATGCTCAGAAGCATAACAATAGATAATGAAGTCCTTGAAGTTAAGGCTGACTAGGATAGGAGCTCGAGCAATTGCTTCCTTGATATTTTTGAAGGCTTGCTTCGTAGCCGTATTCCATTTGAAAATTTAATTTTCTTTCATCATGTCCACAATATGCTTAGTGATCTCAGAAAAATTTGGAACAAATTTCCTCAAGAAATTTACCTATCCAAAAAAAGACTTCACATGGTAGTCTGGTTTGAAGGAAGGCTTAATTGTAAGATATCCTTCACTCTATCTGAATCTATTATAATACCTTCCCTTGACACAATGTGACCAAAATATTACCCTCGGTGATGGAAAAAATAGACTTCTTGGGGTTAAGAGAGATACCATGTTCTTTACATCTTTGTAGAAATCATTCCAGATCTTGTAGGTGATCTATTCTTTTCTTGGAGAAAATTGTTAAATCATCAAGATAAATGACTATAATCTTGTTTTGAAGATCACCAAAAGACAGATCCATAGCCCACTGAAAGGTCACTCCAGTGTTAATGAGTCCAAATGGCATTCGATTATAGGCGAAGGTTCCCTATGGCATGGTGAATGTTGTTTTGTGTTGATCTTCTCCCACCACACTAATCTAATTGTAACCAAAGAATCCATTCAACATGGACATCATTTCTAAACCAGCAACTGCTTGCAATATATGATCCATGTTAGGAAGAGGGTAATTATCTTTTAATGATGCTTGATTAAGATTCCTTAAATCAACACATATCTAAATCTCTCCATTTTTCTTGTGAATTGGCACAATGTTCACCACCCAAGTAGAATGATTTATGGGATATATAATTTGTTCTTTCAACATCTTGTCAATCTCTTTAAATATTTCATTTGTTACCTTGGGATTATAGTTCCTCTACTTTTTTTTGAAGGTATCCTTTCCTTCTTTAAGTGGTATGTGGTGCTGAAAATTCCCATCCATGAAGTTTTTTAGCTCATCATAGCACCAAGCAAAAACCTCTTCATATTTGATCAATAGGGCTATCATTTTTTCTTTCTCCTCTAGAGAGTAGCATTTTTTGATGTAAACCATCTTAGGGGAATCAGGATCCCCAATGTTAACTACTTAAAATTCATCAAAGTGTCCAATGGAATTGCTCATTTTACATTTTACAAAGTGATCATGGAGGTCAAACAAATCCTCAAGAGAAACCAACCCTTCAGGTATTTTTTCCCCTTTAGCCAAATTATTTTTTCTTGGAGACCACCCATCCTACCATGACAAAAATATTTACATCGATTATCACTTCCTTTGAAGAAGACTTGAGCAAAATCCTTGGCATTTTCTAAGAAAATTGAATTTTTTTGTCATCTTCAAAGAACTGTGAGTGTTTAACATTGTTAGGAATGTTAGGCCAATAAATCAATTCAATCCTATAGGATTTATCTTTAAATTCTGGGTGTGGAAGGAGTAGGGAGGCTAAGACTACTAGTGAGTCAGCCTTTATGTTAAATTCCTTGGGAATGGTCTCTATTGAAAAGGCATCAAAACTTTGAATGGAAATCCAGACTCTTTTAATAATGCTTCAACCTTTCATTCTTAATAGTGAAATTTTTTTTTACTTGTTTAACAATTAGTTCTACATCTCCCAAAACCTTAAGAATCTTTATCTCCATACCCTTAGCTTCAATTAACCCTAACAGAAGGGCTTCATAATCAACAATATTGTTTGTATTCTCAAATTCTAAAGCGAAAGGAAATTGCTCACCTAAGGGAGAAGTAAGAATGACCCCTACTCTTGACCCAACATGGGAACAACTTCCATCAATATCCATTTTCTAGAGGTTAGGTTATAAATTTGGAATATGTACATCATCCTCTTTTCATTCTTCTAAGAAGAACATATAGTTTCCAAACTCATTTTCTTCGTACAGGATCTGTGCTTGGGATCTTCAGACTTGAGCACAGTTATCTTGTCTTTCGACTCAGGCTCAAGGTGCACTTTCTCCTTACCAATAGGTATAGTAGCATATGACTAGTCCAATTGTATGTCTCCTCCCAAGTCTTTGCAGAAACTCCTGCTCAGAAGCGTACCATAACTAGAAGGTATGTCTATGACCAATATGGTGAGTTTGAGTTGCTTATTTGGGTAAGCCACAAGTGCACCTTGAGAATCTTTAATTTTTCCAAGGGAACCTACTTGGAATCCATTCAATAACACTTTATGAATGTCTTAGTCATTTCTAGCCCTAGGGCTTTAGCAATTTGTGCAAGAATGACATTAATAGAAGCACCTGAGTCAATGATGAAATTTTTAACTCTAAACCCATTTACAAATAATGATACATAGAACAAGGTTTTTCATTGGAGGTTGATGGAGGGAATTTTACTAATAGATGCAGCATTAGTGGTTGAATCTTTGGGTTTGATCATTGCTTCATCTAGGCCTGCATGTGATTCAAAATGTTTTGTCCTAACATATTCAATCAACCTATCTAATTCCTTAGGATTCATCTTTAAATACTCAGCCTAAGAAATTTGAACTTTAGTAGTTTTACAAAACTCCATAATATCAAAATCCTTGGCTTGACCTTCCAAGGGTGATACAATAGGATTTTTAAGAGAGCTATTAACCACACTTTGTGAAATTTTTTCTCCTTTAGAAGTTGCACTAACTTTTTTGAGTAAAACCTTAGGGGAATTTGGAGTACCTATTTGATTGTGGTGTTGCTAGCTTCAATTAATAGAAACACATGTAGCATCATCCAAAGTGATGCAAACATCTCCTCTATCATCATTGAGTTTGAATTCCAAATATCAATTTGTAGAGTCTGCCATATTGATTTAATGAAGTACCTTCCTTTGTGACTTCTTCAATAACTTCTTTGGTAGTGGTTAGTTGCATAAACCTATTCATTTAGGGGCAGTAAGACCATTGTGATCAGATTTAAGGTAAAAAGAAACACATGTTATTTTTATTATCTAGAGGAGGAGCTTCAATTGCTAGCCTTTATTCAGTTGGAGGAAAAGGCAGTGTCTTATTTCCTAGCTAAAAATTTGTCCTCCTAGGAATATCTTGATAGGCTTGGTTACCTTTCGACATCTACCTTTTAAGAGAAATTATGTCATTAGCCAATCTCTGGATCATAGGATCAGAGGAATTAGTAGGAATTGCTTTGTTGATATGAATTTTTTTTTTCCATTTCCCAACTAAAATAAAATTGTCCTCTAATTCAACAACCAATGCTTGTGTAGCTTCCAAAGTATTCAATGGTTGCCTCTATAAGAGAAGACCAATATCAGGGTGTTGCACATTAATGAAGAAACATTTTTGCATTTCTTGAGAGGGTCTCTACGAAACCGTAATTCGATTTACTATCCTATTAAACTTGGCCACAAAGTCTCTCATAACTCATTCACTTCTTTCTTCATCTACCTGACTTCCGCTATCAAAGTAAGGTCATCATCTGCACTTTTGAATCTTGCTTCAAATTTACTGTGTATAATGGACCAATTAGTAATACATCTATGAGGCAACTGATAAAACCATTGTGCTATTTCCTCAACTAAATACTCTATGAACAATCTAAATGCTACGTCTTCTTCTTGTATTGCAAGCACGCCACATGCAGCGAAGAAAGCATCAATTTGTTCTTCTGGTGAAATTTTTCCATCTCCTCCAAATTTAGGAAAATTCTTATGAGAACCCTTAAGTAGATCATGCAAGTTATTTCTTAGCTGCAAAGGACCAATAGAAACACCCCAAGGGATAGGATGTTGTGGTTGTTGATGAGCCATATTAAGGGGAAAATTAATTACAACTAGTAAAATAGTCTTGTGTAAAATAAGTGCTTGGGAGATAGAGTGATTTGTAGGTGTTCTAGTAGGTGATGTGGGTCTACTTCTAGCCCCAACCCTCCACCTAGAGGAAATGATATAGAAAAATTATTTCTTTCTAGGGTTTCAAAAATAGGATTAGAAACTCCCCTACTTCTTTCCCCTCTAGTAAATCTATGAGAATCTAGGGTTAGTTGAGTTACCCATGAAGTATGCCCTGACAAGACAACCAAAACTATACAATTTGATCCCCAGCAGACTCACCAAAAATATGTTGGCTAACAAATTATGCACCTTGAGATATCGCTATTCCATGCTCGAAAGGTGCCAAATTTAACTGAACAGCTCTAAATATCAACCTTTAAGCAAAGACAAATATCCTCTATATTTTTTCCAAGTACAACTCCCTCACAAAATTTTGAATGAATTAAAATGCTTAAAATTAAACACCATATATGCTTTTAACTAGAAAATAGTAAAGGCAAACCCAATATTAGGAAAATTCCTAAATATCAGTTGCGAGATTTGGCCAATAAGAAGAATTGGCACAAAGACCAATTTTACTAAACTATTCAAGAATAAAATATACACCCAATACCATCTCATAAATGAAATTAATTATGAATAAAACTGCATCACTTACACAAAGATAAGATATTGAATTAAGATGTTCTCAAACACAAAGATTCAACAACATAGATTAACTTCATGAACTAAATGCGAAAAGAAAAATAGGAATTTCATTCATAGGAAAATATCATATTGAGCAGTTTCAAAGTGTCTAGAGAGAGAACATATGAAATTAGATACAAATAAATAGGCAGATGAGCAACTACCTCTTCATTGTCCATAACTGACCAAAATTCAAAAAGACAACATAAAAATAAAAACAACTGATCCATCACGATGGTGTCACTTCATTTCCAACTTCTGAAGTCACAATCGACCTTTTTCAAATGACTTGAAAAGTCTTGAGGATGTGTAATAGCTCTTTATGCTGAGGAATGGTCACATTTTTCATTCATACCTTCCATGTCGGATGGTTGTCCTTAGCTATCTCCAAGTGGCGTTCACAAACTTTCATGGGATCAATCGCTTAGGATGTGACCAAATGTAATTCACTAAATTTATTCAAATACTTAGTTGCATTGAGTGAAGGTGAGTCAAGAATTTCTTTAACCATCCCCTAGAAACTATAAATCAAACTCTTGATGTCTATGTCGTTTCCAGTCTTACCTTTATTTTGCAATAATCCAAGACCCACCAAAATATCTAGAGCTTCATCTGAAACAGCAGTGCACTCATCAATGATTTCCCTAAGCTTTTATAAACTCTCTTTAGCAATCTGTAACTTCCACTCCACTCCCTTGTTCCATTCCAAGTAACGAATGTCTAAAGCACTAGGTATAATCTATTCTACAACCAACTTCTCCAAATCCTAGCTCAACATTAATTTCAATTCAGTTTGATAATTGTTCCATAACTTTTCTTCTTTTCCAATCACGACAATCTCCTCCCCCAAAGTAGTCTTCGAAGAATTAGTCTCCTAGAAACACTTCATAGATTCACCAATAACAAAGTCTCCCTTTTTAGTTAGACACTCACTCCATTTGTTCACAACATTTCTTAGAGTTTCACTACTTTTTATCTTGGTCAAGACTTCTTTCCCAATCATGGTTAATGAATCAATAGAAGAACCTACCTGAGATAGAGGTTGAGGGACAAGCTAAAAAATAGACCTTAGACATTCAGTTAATTCTCATACCTGAGCTTGCAATTCATCCTTACTTTCCTTATTCGTTTTAGACCTTTAAACATTCTAGATATATACACTTGAAAGATTTGAACATCTCCCTCCTTGGTAGGGGGACCAATATCTACTCTACTAACCTCAACATCACCTCATATTACCTGAGTGGCATCCTTTTGTATTGAAGGATGAGCAATCTCAACTTGGAGGCTACTTGACTTTGTGTCATCCACCAATCTTGCAGTGGTTTCAATTTCTTCATTTTTGGAATTGGGGTTCTTTGCAACAATTTTCTTACCATATCTTGTTTGGGTACACTAAGCTATGCATCTTTCCTTCTCCTAGACAAGGTATCCTCCAACCAAGCTAGAGTAACTAGGACATTGACTGCTTTAAATTTTGAAGACCCAAACAAAGTTCTTGCAACATGAGAGGTGTCAATTGTAGATGAAACATTATGTGAATTTTGTGGTACAATCACTTCCCTGATAGATGATTCTTCCTGGGAGGGAGAGGAGTTCATATTTAAAGTTTCCAAACCCTCTTCTTCCTCCTCTCCTTCATTCTCTTTTTCCAAAGTTGGCACATTAAGAATATCCTCCCCACAAGTTTGTGAAAACACATTTTTGTTTAGTGGGTCCTCACCACCATCCCCTTGAGCCCCAGATGATAATGACTGGGAGGTATCACCAGCTACCTGCCTACTTGTAGAGGCTTGGGAAGTGCCCTCGGCAGGTTGGGACTCCTTAGATTTGGCATGAGGATGAGATTGTTCTGTCCTTTTCTTATTCATCCATTCTTGTGTTCTAGTCAAGACATCAACAATCATTGCCTCAATAGTCTCTTTCTCCCTACTACTCCAATATATGGTAGGTATAGGCTGATTTTCTATTAACTTAGTAGATTATACTTGGACAATTCTTTTTCAATATTTATGGCATCAGACAAGGATTGACAAATATAAGCACTAAAACCAAAGGGAAAGAAAACTATCAACCTTTTCCTACCTTGGCACAACCTATTTACATCCACCAATTGCCTGCTTACTTCAATGAGTACCCATTTATCTTTAGGATATTTAGGCAATTTTATTGGGAATCTTGCATATTGACCAACCCTTATGTAGGAGAATCTCTAAAAATAAATAAAATGGCTTCCATAGAAGTCTACAAATTGCATTGCTTTAGGTGATAACCTCATCACTTGACATCCCTGTAACTCCCTAACCATTCTCATAGTGAAAGTATCAGTCACTCTCCTAAAACACTAAAATCTCTTATGAAGTTGTAGCTTATCAAAATAATCATAGATGGGTACTTTCTTTGGAGGTAAATCTCTTGGTCTTAATCTAGGCCATGCTCTAGTGCTAGCGATGGCATATATCAAATATGAAGACATGTAAAATAACCTGTTGAGAGTGAAGAAGTTCATCAACTCATGTAGGAAATCACTGATAATTTCTACCCAATCTAGGAATTTCTCTCTGCATAACATGATTTGGGTGAAGAAATACATCCATTCCTTGAATCCATGAACATCCTCATTCCCCCTTATTGTATCCAACAATACTACAATGTTGGCCACTTCTTCCATAAAATGAGTATTGTGCAACTTTCAAGGCAATTGAGACTTATCCCTTTTAGGCATGGCCAACCAATTTTTTGCCATCTCATTCTTATAGACCCCTTTCTTTGCAAAAAATTCAATCTCATAGTTTTTCATGTTCATGGGTGAATACTCATCTTTTTTTGGGATTCTCAGGAAATACATGAAGGTGGACCTTTGGATTTTTAGAACTAGACAATTATCTTCTATCCTAACCTCGCGTGTTTGTGAATTATAATTCCTAATGCATTCTAAGATGAGTTTGGGGAATTGCACTACTAAGGGGAACATGGTAGCTTCAAACAACCCACTATCGATTATTGATTAAGTGATGGGTGGAAGATTTGGTTTATTGAATTTACTTCTTATTTCATCTAAACTCACAAGCCCTAGATGGGTATCTCTAATTTATGGGCCCTCATAACTTAGCCCAGACACATATTCATAACCCTCATATTTAATCCTCACCATGAATGAGAGTTTATAGCTCAACAATATATAATCTTCTAAAATGTAGACAAAAATATCCTAGGAAAGTAAGCTGAAACAAGTGAGTAATATAAATACCTTCAATGGTGAACCCCATAATTGGAATTCTAGGCCTCGCCCAACTCATCCTCAAAGACCTTGTCATTAGGAGAATGTTTTTCACGCACTTAAAACTATTCTTAAAAATTCACGGAAAAACATGAGAGTAGATGAGCATTTAATATCTTTAATTGCTCCAAAACATGTGGTAGTTATTACTCTACTGCTTTCATTACAAACAACCTTAAAAATTTGAAATCAATCTATCTATAAGTGTCGAGGCAGGGAGTTCATTGAACTACATAAAAGTGCACCCGAGTTCGAATACCAAGTCAGAATGTCTCTTCAATAAAAACTATCACACAGGCGAGGAAAGGGAAAGTTCAACGAACTATATAAGGCACCGCTTGAATGAGAAGAGACATAAACTTAAAAGAAAACAAGCTCAAGCAACAAAGCGGGGAGTTCAATAAACTATACAAAATACTGCTCGAGTTTGTATGAGTGAACAAAACACTGCACCTAAGTAAAATTGAGTTGTGAATGAGTCCCCTTAGGTGGGACCCATTCACCTAGAGTGGCGAATGAGACTTGGGTATGTGCAGGATCATGATGGACCAAAAAGTGGCAATATGATGGGTATGTGGCTAATGACTATGGGTGGGTGTATGAAGTTGGGTACCAATTTCATGGCCACTTTCTAAAAAATGTTTGAAAATGCTATAAGATGAGTGCGTTATAGCATGTTAAAAGAAAAAAACAAGAGTGAATGTCTTCATTTTCACTTCGACTATTTTCTTCTTCTGCCCACTGCCAAAAACCCCAACTTCCGTGCTCACATTCTTGGAGGAGGTATTAGGCACAAATCTTCAACAAGAGTTGCTATTTCTTTGCAAGGATGGTGCCACGATGACAAAGAGGTGGGAGAGGTAAGTATTGTTTGTTGTTTGTTTTGAATTTCTTAGTTTTAGGTTCATTTTGTTAGTTTTAGGTTAAATTTGATATATAAATTTTTGAATTTGTAGGAGATGCAAATGAACCTGCAAACCCTAAAAATCCTCAAGAAGAAGAGCAACCAAATCCTGAAGAACAAAATCCTCAACAACAAAATCAACCTCAACAACAACCTCCTCCAGCAATCCCTCAACAACCTCCCGACACTCAACAAAATTTAATGAGTGAGATTGAGAACAACAAAAAACATATTGAGGATTTTATTAGTAGGTTGAGTGATCCAAATGGTTCAACCATAGAAAGAATGACCCTTGCAAGTTCATTGAAAGATATGTTAAAAAATGTAGATTCAATTATCAAACAAATAACTGGATGGCAAGATAGGAGGCAAGTAGCTAGGGCATATTATGCAGATAAACTATCATATAAACAAGTAAAGGATTTAAAAATTACAAAAGGTGATTTGTGCTCATTATTCACTGACCCACACACAAATCAAAATCTTAGCCTCAATTCAAAGAGGTTTCCTATTCATTGGTGCCACCACCAAGAGATTAGGAACTATTTTTATGATAGGTGGTACATGGTCTTTGATGACTGACCGTGCAACAATTGTGAAGTCCCCTAGTATTTTCTTAGGAAACTATATAGTGATTTCATATTGAAAAAAATACCAAATTATTTTGATATGAGGGATTTCTAGGGGAGAGGTGGGGGGTCGGCTTAGGATAGGCCCAGTGCACAACTGGATTCTACATGGCAAGGGAGACGAGCTCTCACTAGGCCACCTCATGAGCACGTTGTTATGCCTACAGTCGCGAAGGAGATTGTGGATGTAGAGACATTGCAAGCGATTAGCACTTTGACCTAGAGTGTCATCCATCATACTAGCCCTATTCTACAATGCCATCCAGGGGAGTCTTCGAGTGGTGGCCTTCGAACACATGTGTGTCAATCTTGCAGGGCAACTTGTTCATATGACCCCACCAACACTTAAGAGGCTGCTGCGGAGGATCCTTATGTAGCTACAGAGATGGAGAGGGTAGCTAAAATTTTGCATGACACGATGGAATTGATACTCGAGTAAAAGTTAGCATGTTCGTTGAATTTAATTTATTAAATTTTGATTTTGAAATGCAAGATTAACTAATTTAGTTTTATGATTTTAATAAAATTGCATGGTCACAGTGTTGAGACTAGATACACCGGCCCTCCACCTACTTATTTTTTCAGTACACCTATCGGCGGGGTATGTAACTAGTAAATAATTATAAATTTATTACATTTTATAGCATTGTTTTACAAATGGTATTTTAATATGTGATTTTGGATGTTGAACAGGGTAATATTGGAGGTTTTGAGGGAACACCTCCTAGTGCTAGTGGATTTACTCAAACCTTCACGTAGGTAATAGAATAAAGAGTTTAACTAATGAATTTTACTTAATAGATTTGTGTAGTTTATATTCATATCGTTGGTTACATTTCATTGCACATAATTCAAACTCAAAGCATTACTTCACATTCCATATAACTAATAACTAGATGTTGATAGATGACAAAATTTCAACTAAAATATAGTTGTTTAGAAAGTCAACATAAGCAGTGATGCAATTTCTTCACATGGAGGCATGTGCTTGCAAAGGTGCACCTACACGACAAACTATGGATGCTTGGAAAAAATCTATGAAACCATAATAGTAAGCAATAACATAGACAAGGCAGTTAGTAGTTTCAAGAAATGCCTTGAAGAAATGTGGTCTCATGGTGATGGAATTCCATTCCATCACCATGAGACCACATTTCTTCAAAATTCTCACCACTTTTTCTATGATACCACATTTTTCATACATGTGCACCAAAGAATTTTATCAAACTATGTGTGCTTCCTTGCTGCTATGGCTAAAAGCCTAAAATAGGTGCTTTCCAACAAACTATGGATGCTTGGAAAAATATCTATCAAATCATATTAATATAACAATCTAATCCTTTGAACTAAATACAAAAGAAACCAATAAAATTGGTTGCATAAGAAAATTGATAACATAAGTTTTCTAGCAAATAAATTTTATGGGGAATAGGCATGCATTTGAACCATCTTAGTTCACTTGTGCTAGTAAATTGATACAACTGAGCAATTAAACTCTACCTTATGCTAATCCAAGTGGAAACAAGTATCAAAAAACTAAATATAATATATTTTAAATAGAAATATCTCCAATCCTAGTTTTCACCTCCTACACATATACATTAGCATTTGTCTCTTCATTTAGCTTGGTCAAGTAGTTTCTTCCTTTTTTAGAGGAGACACTCATTATTTCTTAAAAAGGGTTCTTCCACAATCTTTCTCAAATGTATCATAAGGAACCTCATATATATGCTCATAAGTCTTTGAAATACATCTAACAACTAAGAAACAGACAAAACCTTGGTATGCCTTCAAGGCACTTATGAGGATAATGTCAAATGCATCCCTTAGATAGAATAAAAGAGCATGCAATACACAACCAAAATAACACAAAAAACACAATCATGTAAAATAATAGTGGGCTACCTTAAGAACAAGGAGAATTTTTAGAATAAATTTGAAATATTAGACTAAAGAACACTAGGATTGCATTTACACACAAGATACAATCTAGTAAGCAATAATACTGGTCATAGAGAAGGAAATGAACTTTTTGAAAAAATTCCTGAAAGAAATGTGTTCTTATGGTGATGGAATGCCATGATGTGCATTTTTTTGTAATGGAATTCCATCACTATGAGACCCCATTTCTTTTGAGGCATTTTTCCAAATAGTTCACTGCCTTCTCTATGCCACCACAATTATCGTACATGTCTACGAAAGAATTTAATCAAATGATTCAGTGGCTTGCTACTATGGGTAAAATCCTAAAAACATGTCCTTTCAAACAAGATATGGATAGGGAAAATAGTAAGCATGATAATCAGAAATATATAATTTAATAAGTACTCAAAATTTTTTTCATTAGACCTCATACACTATAAGTCATGATGTGTCCATCGCTATTGTAACTTTTTTGTGATTAAATAATTTGATTTTTTATTTTCAAATGTTGGTTGTGGAAACACCTCCAAATGTTACAAGGGCAATGGATATTAGTGTTTCATCCACTATACAATCCTTGATGGCTCTGACAGGGGAGGTATGAGGAAAATTACTAAATTGCAATTTACATTTGTTGTTATAGATGTTAGTTCAAGTGAAAAATCAAACCAAATTATTGATTCATAGTCTAATTTCTATTTGGATGGTTTATACAGGGCTTGAGCATGCTTCAGCATCAGTGTGCGAATAGTTCCCTTGAGGAGAGTGATCATGAGATGGTTGTAAGTGATTTTCTTAAAAATATATCATTTTTTATAATGTAATTTCTATATATTAATGTCTTTACTTCTTATTGTAACAGTTAAAACTTCACCAAGAACTTAACAGTAGTAGGAGGAGTAGCAGGAGCACTCCTCAAGTGTAGCAAAAATGAGTGACAAACCTATCACCATCCGATCGACCAACAAAGGGAAAGAGTTTATTTTGAGATCCTAGAGAGCAATGACTTTTGATTCCAAAGCCCTTTGTTGTATGCCTACATGGCAGTTTTGTACATATTTTGTATTGGATATATTTGGCATTGTATGCCTATATGGCATTCTCATAATCCTATATGGCTATTTTGTACCTATATTTTATACTTATATCAACATATATTGATGTATGTGTACATGGCTATTTGGTTAATACAAATCTTTTTTATCGATGGTGTCCATATTTGCATGTTATAAATTAATGGTTCAATAGCTATGAGTTACGTGTATTGAAGTGTTTACTTTACGACATACGTGTATACTTTGTGACTTACGTGTGTTCGAATGCATACTTTGCAACTTATGCATTTTCATGCGTATACCTTGTATTCGTGCATGTACTATCTTAAGTTGTGTATACTTCAAGGCATATGTGTTTGTGACTACTTGTGCTTCCCTTATTCACATGTACATGCTTGACTTATTCATGTGTATACTTATTAATTGGTTAGCCATAGCATTGATCATTGTTGTCCTTCATGGTTTGTCTTGAATAAATTAATTGATTGATGGTAAACAACTTTATCTAAAAGAAAAAAACATGTTTTCAATTGGTATTCTACAAAATGATTGATAAAAAGATTCCAATATATTTAATCCTTTGATTGGAACAACTCAATTAAGCAAAGGATATGTACATAAGACTTTTCCTTTTAGATTAGTAATGCATGGAAGTTTCAAAAGTATCCTTGATATTACAAAAAGATATGTGTTTATACACTTCAATTGTGCACTCACCCTTTGGTTCTTTGAAAGAAAAATCTGCCTATGCCATTGTTACAGTGCACAGGTAAACTAGATTTTGTATTGTGGAGTTATATTAAGCTACCAATCTCAAGACCAATGTAACAATGATACAAAATAATGTTTGAGACTGCAAGAAGTCATCAAAATGGCTAGTGTACTAAAAAAATTCTTATGATTTATGAAGAATGTTGATAACTCTACTCAGTTGGCTTCTTTTTTCAAAATCATACAAATTGAACCCTAGCATCAATGATGTTATGTGATATTCTAATCCTAATGCATGCTTCTAGGCTACATATATATTTATATTTTTTTTTTACATGGTTTTTGTACCAATGAACCCAAAATGAACCGAACCCCCCTCCAAAAAAAATTGGCCTAACTGGCAAACCGAACCCCTGAACCCAAATCCAAACCTCAAAACCTATTCCAACACTCTTCATTCTGCCTGCACAAACTTAATTGACCACCAAATTATGCTGCCTCTTCACTTTACCCACTTTTACTCCCTCAAACATCTCTTTTTCATTCAAAACCCCTATTTTCCCAAGTAGGGCATCATGCCATAGCATAATTTTGACCTCCCCTATCCTTACAGACCTTTTGAACACATCAAACTCCATAACCTCACCCTATTTCCAACCTATTCTAACTTATTTTCAAGAAATTTCTTCTTTTCACCTCTTCTAGTCTTGCTTTTAAGGGGCCTCAATTTTGAATTTTGAACAGGGGCAACGCTAGTAATCTCTTCCAATGACTTTACCAATTATATTTTCTTATTCCTACTCCCTATCCTACTTGCATCAGGCCCATGTCACCGAGACACGACCTAAACAATAGGTGGAATGGCCTATTTCAACATATTACACTTGAACCCTTAAGGGATTGATCCAATTGAACATAGCTTAGAGTGATTCCATGTGTTTGGGTGCAAAAGAGGACCATGCCTAGAGTAAAAATACCTATTCGGATGTGTTGGAACAGTTTGTTTGGTCACATGAGCTACAGAACGAAAGTTGCACCAATTTGCAGCTTCCACTACTTGCATTTGACACTTTTTCCATCAATTGAAAAACTAGATACTACGGAAAACCACTCTGAAATAACAAAAACAGAGAGAGGTTATTGTAGAGAGGTCAAATGTGATTCAATAGAATTAGATGAGAATTTTCTAAGCATCGTGGTATCTGAGTAACAACATGCTGAAGTTTGTAGAAATTTTGTACTTTGGACCCTTAAGGGAACGATCCGGTTGAACATAGCTCTGAGTGATTCTACATGTTTGGGTGTGAAAGAGGACCATTCCTAGCATAAACATACCTATTCAGATGTGTTGGAATAGTTTTTTTGGTCACACGAGTTGAAGAATGAAAGTTGCACCACTTTGCAACTTTCTACTAATTGCATTTGACACTTTTTCCATCAACTAAAAACTAGACACCACAGGAAAACCACTCTGAGATAACAAAAACACAGAGAGATAATTGTAGAGTGGCCTAACATGATCCCATAGGATTAGATGAGAAGTTTCTAAGCATCACGGTATCTAAGTAACAACATGCTAAAGTTTGCAGCCATTTTGCACTTTGGACCCTTAAGGGATCGATCCAGTTGAACATAGCTCAAAGCGATTCCATGTGTTTGGGTGTGAAAGAGAACCATGTCTAGCATAAACATACATATTCATACATGTTGGAATAGTTTGTTTGGTCACACGAGTTGCATAATGAAAGTTGCACCACTTTGCAACTTTCTACTACTTCCATTTGACACTTTTTCCATCAACTAAAAACTGGACACCAGGAAAACCACTCTGAGATAACAAAAACTGAGAGAGATTATTGGAGAGGGTCCCAATGCAATCCAATTGGATCAGACGAGAATTTTCTAAGCATCATGGTATTCGAGTAATAGCATGCTGAAGTTTGCAGTCATTTTGCACTTTGGACCCTTAAGGGATCGATCCAGTTGAACATAGCCTTAAGCAATTCTATGTGTTTGGGTGCGAAAGAGGACCATTCCTAGTGTAAACATACCTATTCAAATGCATTTGAATAGTTTTTTTGGTCACACGAGTTACTTAATGAGAGTTGCAGCACTTTGCAACTTTCCACTACTTCCATTTGACACTTTTTCCATCAACTGAAAATTGGACACCACGAGAAAACCATTCCGAGATAACAAAAACCGAGAGAGGTTATTGTAGAGAGGCCCAACACAATCTCATAGGATTAGATGAAAATTTTCTAAGTGTCATGGTATCCGAGTAACAACATGTTGAAGTTCACAGCCATTTTGCACTTTGGACCCTTAAGGAATCGATCTGGTTGAACATAGCTCAGAACAATTCTGCGTGTTTGGCTTCGAAAAAGGACCATTCATAGCATAAAAATACCTATTCGGATGTGTTGGAATATTTCGTTTGGTCATACGAGTTGCAGAAGGAAATTTCCACCACTTTGCAACTTTCCACTACTTGCATTTGACACTTTTCCCATCAACTAAAAACTAGACACCATGGAAAAACCACTCTGAGATAAAAAAAATCAGGAGAGGTTATTTTAGAGGTGCCTAACATAATCCCATAGGATCAGACGAGAAGTTTCTAAGTGTCACAGTATCCGAGTAACAACATGTTCAAGTTTGCAGCCATTTTGCACTTTGGATTGTCAAGTAATCGATACGGTTGAACATAGTTCAGAGTGATTCCGCATGTTTGGGTGTGAAAGAGGACTATGCCTAGCGTAAAAATACATATTTGGATGCATTGGAACAGTTCGTTTGGTCACACGAGTTGCAAAAAAAAAGTTGCACCACTTTGCAACTTTCCACTACTTGCATTTGATACTCTTTCTATCAATTGAAAACTGGACACCATAGGAAAACCACTCTGAGATAAAAAAAGAATTGGGAGAGGTTATTGTAGAGACACCCAACATGATCCCATAGGATTAGATGAGAAGTTTCTAAGCATCACGGTATCTGAGTAACAAAATGCTGAAGTTTGCGGTTATTTTGCATGTTGGACCCTTAAGGGATCGATCTGGTTGAACATATCTCAGAGTGATTCCGCATATTTGGGTGTGAAAGAGGACCTTTCCTAGTGTAAACATAACTATTCAGATGCATTGGAACAGTTTTTTTGGTCACACGAGTTGCAGAACGAAAGTTGCACCACTTTGTAACTTTCCACTACTTGCATTTGACACTTTTTTCATCAACTAAAAACTGAACACCACAGGAAAACCACTTTGAGATAACATAAACCGAGAGAGGTTATTGTAGAGGATCCCAACATGATCCCATAAGATCAGATGGAAATTTTCTAAGGATCATGGTATCTGAGTAGTAGCATGTTGAATTTTGCAGCCATTTTGCACTTTGCACCCTTAAGGGATTGATCTGGTTGAACGTAGCTTGGAGCAATTTCGTGTGTTTGGGTGAAAAAGAGGACCATTCCTAGTGTAAATATACCTATTCAGATGTGTTGGAACAGTCTATTTGGTCACACGAGTTGCAAAATGAAAGTTGCACCACTTTGCAACTTTCCACTACTTGCATTTGACACTTTTTCCATCAATTGAAAATCAGAAACCACGAGAAAACCACTCCGAGATAACAAAAATAAAGAGAGGCTATTGTAGATGGCCCCAACATGATCCCATAGGTTTAGATGAAGATTTTGTAAGCGCCATGGTATTTGAGTAATACCCCATCAAAGATTGCTACTCTTTTGCACTTTGGGATTTGATGTTTCATTGAACTATATGGTTTCGTATAGGGTGATTGTGCTCTCTTTTTGATGGAATTCAGTGGCCAGCAGACTTAACTCCATTTTAATTTTGGTTTGGTTGGATTTCAATTGATTTTTTGCATTTTAGAAGCCAATTACTGAGGGTTAATTTGTATACCCTATTTTAAGGGTTTTGAGTGCATTAAAATGTCATATTAAGCCTTTCACCCACTGTATGCTTCTATAACTCAATGGAAATGCCTAGTTATGGTTATAAAACATTTGTGCAAGGTTTTGTGCACAAGGAAGGTGAATAGATGGTTTTTAGGTGATTCCCTATATGTCAAATAGTGCATTTTTTAGTGGAAAATGGTGGTTTACTGCTAGGGTTTGAAGAAATCTTTGTAGGCAACGATATCTCTTGAAATTTTAAGCTTGTGTAGACCTTTCTAAAGGTGTTTTATGCTTTGGTTGGCTATGGGAAGTCTTTGAGTATGTTTTTTCAATAAACTTTTGCCTAACTTATAGTCTCCAAATCTCATCAAATGGGCTTATCTTTTAGAGAAGGTCATCCAATGGCCAACCAAAAATCAATCAAGCTTTAACAAAGACCCTAAGACAGATTCCCAATAGATCATACCATGTTTCTTTGTACCATCATTAAATTCCAATAGACCACCTTGCATAAAGACTACTAAATTAGCCCTTTTTACAAAGAGATGACCTTTTAAACACTATATATTCACTCAAACTCCTCAAATAGTAGTATGCTATGTGTCAAAACCTCCAATTCCATGATTTTTTTCTAGGTCCAGGACCTCTAGACCTCTAATACACCAAACCCTCTATTTTAAGCAAAATACTTGGGGTTTTAATGAAACTCCTATCTCCCACACCTGCCATACCCAAACAAAGCACAAAACACACTTACTAGACCCTGTACATGGTGAATAATACATTACATGGAAATTCCTTCCCACATTTTCTCAAAACACCACTTGAAACCCTCATTTTCATCATGAAAATACCCTGTTACAGCCCTAGAACATCATCCCAAACACCCAACCTTGACTCCACAACATTCTAAATAGGTTAGGAATGTATTTTACAAGTTATAGTACCCATTCCATAAGTCACATTAGGCACAAAAAGTGGAATGGGTCGAATTACATCATGAAACCCTTCAATCCAAGAACACTGTGAAAGTAGGGAGCTGCAATAAAAACAAGATAACTTTCACTATATAAAGAGTTAGAACCTCTAAATAGGTGAAAATGAAAGCTAATTCATCAATCTAAAACATCCAATAGGTTTTAGATCATCTTAGTGTTCGTATAGGCTGTACAACAACAAGAAAAGTGTGAAAAACTAGTAAATTTCTAGAAAATAACATTCTTGATAAAAAAAAAATGGGTTACAAATCAACCAAAAACCTCTCCTTTGAGGAATTGAAGGTTATTATACATGTTTAATGTAGGAACAATAAAATCAAAGGCTTTGAAAGGAACTCCATGAAAACCAAGCTCTCTAAATGGTATATCAAACTCTAGTTCAAAATCTTTTAGATGAGGCTACTCCCATAGCTCTCTTACTCGCTTGACAAATCCTTGAAACTCTGTATTGATTTTATTTTTCCTATCCCTCTCTTGTTGTTCTTCCTCAATTTCATCAGGATCATACATTGACCTTCTTTCCCCTCCTAAATTTTGGACCACATCCATTACCTCCACATAAAACTCAACATCCTTGGTCTTCTCGGTTCCCACACCTTGATATGGTTATACAAATGAAAATGAAGCAAAGTAATCATCTCCTTCTCCGCTGGCTGGAAGAATGCATGCTTAATGTTTTGATACATGATATCAACTCTCTCTTCTGCTCTCATGGTTGAATATCGAAATCTAGTATGGTGGGCCTCTAGAGTTCTAGTCATCTTTCTTCCTCTTCCACCAAATGCTGGCCTGACCCACACGTCTGCCAGCCTAATTGGCTTTGTTTTTGAAAGCTAAAGTTTCTCTTGAGTCACCAATGTAGCTCTCTCTACGTTTTCAGACTCTTTCATTGCTAAAAATCCTCTCTAGGATTTAATCATATGTACTACATGGTTGATGTGCTTTGACTCCTTACATCCAAAGGAAATTTCCTTTACATAAATACTGTCAGGGAATTTCATTGTTTCCATTGTAGTTGGTATTAAAGCCGATACCTGCAACATGAAGAGTGATTATGATTCCTCTTCTACAATAGAGGGTTCATATCCTTGATCTGACTCTTCTGAATTATCAGAATCATAATCACTAGCTTCCATATTCAAAAATTTCTAACCAACATCTTCAATAAATTTATTTGGATCATCAGTAATAGTCTTTAAAATTGGTTGCTAGTACAAGTTCATTCTGCTTCCATAATACTTTATAACCATGGATTTTAGCCATTCCTTGATGCCATCAAGTGAATATTGAGGAATGGCATCAATGCGGAGTGCATCCCTCTTGAAGTCTTTGAAATCAATAGCCATATCAAATTCCTTTTGCCCAAGTCCTACTCTCTCAAGGTTAACAATCTCAATCTCACTAATATCAATTACCAAGAAAGGTTATTCCACCAACTCTACCAAAGAGTTTACCATAGGAAAAATAAAAGTAGAGGCTTTGAAAGGAACTTCATGAAAACCAAGCTCTCTAAATGGTATATCAAACTCTAGTTAAAAATATTTTAGATGAGGCTACTCCCATAGCTCTCTTACTTGCTTGACAAATCCTTGAAACTCTGTATTGATTTTATTTTTCCTGTCCCTCTCTTGTTGTTCTTCCTCAATTTCATCAGGATCATACATTTCCCTTCTTTCCCCTACTAAAGTTTGGACCATATCCATTACCTCCACATAAAACTCAACATCCTTGGTCTTCTTGGTTCCCATGCCTTGATATGGTTATGCAAATGAAAATGAAGCAAAGTAATCATCTCCTCCGCTAGCTGGAAGAATGCATGCTTAATGTTTTGATACATGATATCAACTCTCTCTTCTACTCTCATGGTTGAATATCAAAATATAGTATGGTGTGCCTCTAGAGTTCCAGTCATCTTTCTTCCTCTTCCACCAAATGTTTCCCTAATCCACACGTCTGCCAACCTAATTGGCTTTGTTTTTGAAAGCTGAAGTTTATCCTGAGTCACCAATGTATCTCTCTCTTCCTTTTCAAACTCTTTCATTGCTACAAATCATCTCTAGGATTTAATCATCTATACCACATGGTTGATGTTCTTTGAATCCTTGCATCCAAAGGAAATTTCCTTTACATAAATACTGCTAGGGAATGTCAATGTTTCCATTGTAGTTGGTATTAAAGCTAGTACCTGCAACATGAAGATTGATTATGATTCCTCTTATACATTAGAGGGTTCATATCTTGATCTGACTCTTCTGAATTATTAGAATCAGAATCACTAGCTTCCATATTCAAAAATTCCTAACCAACATCTTCAATAAATTTATTTGGATCATCAGTAATAGTCTTCAAAATTGACTGCTAGTACAAGTTCATTTTGCTTTCATAATACTTTATAACCATGGAGTTTAGTCATTCCTTGATGCCATCAAGTGAAGATTGAGGAATGGAGTCAATGAGGAGTACATCCCACTTGAAGTCTTTGAAAGCAATAGCCATATCAAATTCCTTTTGCCCAAGTCCTACTCTCTCAAGGTTAACAATCTCAATCTCACTAATAGTGATTACTAAGAAAGGTAATTCCACCAACTCTATCAAATAGTTTACCATAGGAACAATAAAAGTAGAGGCTTTGAAAGGAACTCCATGAAAACCAAGCTCTCTAAATGGTATATCAAACTCTAGTTCAAAATATTTTAGATGAGGCTTCTGCCATAGCTCTCTTACTCGCTTGACAAATCCTTGAAACTCTATATTGATTTTATTTTTCCTATCCCTCTCTTGTTCTTCCTCAATTTCATCAAGATCATACATTGACCTTCTTGCCCCTCCTAAATTTTGGACCACACCTATTACCTCCACATAAAACTCCACATCACAGGTATATTGTGTTTTTTACCATTTTTAGTGCAAGATATAACACACTTTCATTATAACTCGAGCATGTTATCTCTTCCTAGAATGTCTATGTCTCTACTTCTTCAAAATGCACACGCGTTATCATAAAGTTGGTTTTTTTTATACATCTATTTTATATCTTTGTCTATACTCTCTCCCACTCTCTCACACCCTCTCTCCCACCCTCTCTCCTACTCTCTCCCACCCTCTCCAACTCTCTCTGACTCTCTCTCACCCTCTCCAACTCTCTCTTCC